>JANFCV010000153.1:147500-747500 GCA_024500475.1 Phthorimaea operculella
TTATGTTGTAGGTAGGTACACAGTTTATTCCGATCACACACAAAAATTATCTGCGACTGAAGGCTTCGTTTTCCAAAAGTTCTTGTTTTACCAGTTTTTGTGACATCGACATTTTTTACGAATAGAAACAAAAACAATTAGTGTAGTTAAAATTACTGACGCAAAAGTAGAGATCTTTTAATTCGCCCTAGGCCTTTTATTCGCCACCTTAGATGAATCGCACACATGCGACATGATAAGCAAATGTCAGCCTGTGACTGCCGCATAATATCATCATCTTCCTGCCCTTATCCCAAATCGGTTAGAGTTGGTGCAACATGTTTTGTTAAAACACAAAATCATGTAGCAAAAGGATTTGGCTATGTTTTATGACCGGCCGCCTGCCTGACGTCAACTTGTTATTGTAGGTGGTATCACCGCCACCATGTGGTTGACCAGAGTCGACAGATATTCAGTCGAAGTCAAAAACTCTACTTTGCCTTTTACGAAACACCTTGAGTGGACTTCTTCTTCTTCTTTTCGTGTGGGACACCGAGTCGTTCAACGACCCGATGAACCCTGGTGTCAGAGTTTTTCAACCACCTACTGCAGGCAGCAGGCCTCTGGCATGGTTGTGTAACGACCGTCATCATAGACAGCAACCGGGACAGACGGCTTAACGTGCCCATCCGAAGCACGGAACCATCTTACTTGCGGACAATCAGGTGGTTCAGCCTGCAATGTCCTAACCAGACTGGGAACAAATTCGCAAAGTGATAAATATCAACTTCGTGAGTGACCCCACCGGGAATGAACCGGAACCTTTGCGTGGCAGGCAGGCATACTACCCACTGCGCCACATCGGTTGTCAAACTAGTAGACTAGGACTGGCAGTTTTCTTAGCCGCTCGCCCACACGGCACAATAATGCGGCGTAATATGTGTGCCACACATGCTATGTACCTATGCGCTTTCATGCGAATTCGTACAACTCTTTCGTCAATAAGACGGCAGCGTGAGAGAAACGTGAGATTTATACAATTTGCAAAGTTAAATATTGATTACTTTATTAATGGGTGAGTAAGTAATTAAATCTATTATAGATGTCTTCGTAGTAAGAGCATGTAGTAAATTCCTTAAGTTAAGTGGTGCGTGAGCGTGCAGATACAATAAAATAGGGGTAATTACTTACGGAAACACGTGTAATGACATTATCTAGGTACGCGGAAACGTGCCCAGCCAAGTTCAAGCAAAAATCAATAATATAGAATGTACTTTTCATATGAATTAGAGCCCCATCTTTCTTAAACGTAGATTTTATTTAATTACCTATGAATTGATTATGATTATAAAAAGAATTTATAAATATTAACGAGTGAAAATTAGCATTTCTATTCACTCACTGACTGATCTATCAAGGCCTCTCTAAACTTAAAAGCTAGACTCTTGTCAGTTGAATAATTTCTCTTAACTCTCCTCTCCGCCACTAATTTGACCTCTTAATACGACACAGCGTTGACTTTTTGACTTATTTGGGTGAATTAAATGCGTCGCCGACGACGATTTTAGATTACCGATCGAAAACCTAGCCGGTTTCTAGACGAGCTAGAAACTTGAAATTTGGCATCTAGATAAGTATGTAATACACACAGAAAAATGAAAGACAGATCTATAGTAATTAAAGTTTAAAAAGCGGCCAAGAGCGTGTCAGACACGCTCACAAATAGGGTTTCGTAGTCAACGTTTAAATATCAGGTCTTTCGGCGTTACAAAGTTAATTTTGTTGCTGGTTTGTTTGCAGCTGTATGGTGACCAACCGCAAATTGAAAATCTTTAATATTTTCTTAATCTTAAGTGGTACAGTATTCGTTATAGTTTTCATGGTAACTTTATAATAAGAACTATATTCCATATTTTTTTCAAATTTTTAGCGTGCGTACTTTAGAAGTTACAGCTGGAACAAATTATGGCACAAAAACGCCCCTTTTAAAAGCAAATATCTCGAGACAGAAACATTTTAGAGACTTTGTTTCAAAGAAACCTCCCCTTAGTTTTTAAAGACCTATTCAATATTACAGGAGAAAAAAAATTTTTTTGCCCCCCTTTCGCATGTATGGGAAGGGGGTCCAAAAACAATTAAATTTTTTTTTGTCAACATTTCTAAGTTTGGGTCAATACGATCTATCTTCATACCAAATTTGATGTCGATAGCTCCAAAACTGACGGAGTTATGAGGCGCGGCATACAGACAGACAGACAGACAGACAGACAGACAGACAGACAGACAGACAGACAGACAGACAGACAGACAGACAGACAGACAGACAGACAGACAGACAGACATGACGAAACTATAAGGGTTTCTAGTAGACTACGAAACCCTAAAAATTAAAAGTACTAATAGTAATAACATATTTGAGGTCCCAGTAATGCTAAGTCAAACCTTGAGGTGCTCTAGATTTTAAGTTATGTATTTTTTTGAAGTAAGAAAGTGTAAGAAATTGATAACCAATAACCATTTATCAACACCTTTTTAGTTAAATATTGAACTTGGCTGCACATTTTTACACTAATGTTTTTGGTAGGATTAGATCATAGCTCCTTGGCCTCTTCGTTCTTTGAAATGAAATCTGTGGACATAATTCGTTCAGTAACTAGGGTACTTAGGAGTAATAGGCAATAGTAACATATAATCATCGCGCCGCGTCGCTGAAAACGTGATTTCTTACACTTGTCCTTAGACCTGTTAGAGAAAAATGTATCTAAGTAATAGCTGTAATTACCAGTCTATTTCATTCATCAACAGATAATAAAGATCAGAGTATAAGAGACGGTGTACTACCTGGATTCTAGGGATCCAAAATAGCAACATTATTATGTGCGTCTTTTCATATTACATGACATTTGAGCAAAATGTCAACAATAATGTTGCCAGCAAAATGTCAACAATAATGTTGCCATTTCGGGCCCTTCTTGTGAACCAGGTAGTACCCATTACCGTAAACTTGGCAGACGTGATCAGACCCTGAAACGAAACAACTTTACCCCGAAGAAACTAAATAAATATACCCTAAAGACATGTTTGTAAACATTTTGACTTTCTGTACATATCCAGTCAGCTAATTTTAATTTTCGAAATTTGGGAGATCGAAAATTTTATCTTACTTCCCACCATTAGGTTCATTAGGAGGCAAAGTTGTTTAGTTTTATGGTCTGATCACGGCAGAAAAGTTTTCGTTATTCGAGTCCTTTACGTCCGGTTTAATTTTTTGCATTTAAGTCTACAAATAGAATGTTTAATAGATTCTACCAATATAATTAATTGTGGGTGCGGCAGGATATTCAAGGTTGTAAAACTATGAGGTTCAAAATTGCAAATATGATTACCTATTTTGCTATTTTTAGTAATGAATAACAGTACCTAATAGACTCGCGTACCTAAGAGCCTGTCCACATCTACACGAAAATGGTTTCGCTTGCGCTAAGCAGTGTGGAAACTTCAAACAAACAACGCTCCAAACAGACGCGTGCGTGCCGCGCCGCTTACAGGAAACTGACTAGTCTCATCCGTGCGAAATGTTCCCCGAAGTAGCCTAGGTTTTTATTACTCTACTCATTGTAATTAGTAGCCTGCTATTGCAGTTTATTACCGGTGATAGTTTTTTAACCTTATATTATTTTAACTGAAAGTGACAACCTTTGCGATTCAACAGACGGGTCGAGTTTCTTTACTGTTACATCTAAATACTATGTATGATGCCACGGTGTCATCGTGCCGTTGATTTTTACGTTGAGGTGCCGCATTTTTGCCAAGCCTCATGACACCCTGCCGTACCACGGTACCGTGTCGTTCCACGTTGATGGCACCAAACGACAATGTAGGCAGACTGTAATGAGGAGTAACACTTACATAAGTGGTGATGATTTGAATGGGGTCGATGACCTGCAGCAGCCCAGCGACCAGCAGACACAACCCTCCCAGGACGAAACTCCACACCGGGACATCTGAAAGATTATTTATTTGTTTATTAGTTATCTACTGCTATCTGTCTGTGGTCTAACGGTCTTACCGTTGGTGTCAGATCCGGAGGTCCCAAGTTCTGTAACCGGTTTACCTACTCACAATAGCAAAGTAGATATTTATCACATTGTCAATGTCCCAGTTTGCTTAGAAATTTGCAGGCCAAACCACCTCATTACCCCCAAAAAATGGTTCCGTGTTTCGGAGGGTGCAAACAATATTACAATAAACATTTTATCACGAAATCATCAAAATATATAACTGTCACTTTTCAAGTGAAGTTATGAGTCGTGAACACTGGAACACTGAAACCAGTTTTAGCTGCCTACCGTGTTTACCTACTAGGTGTAGGTACCTAACAGAACTGAACTCAATTGCTTTCAAAAAGTTTCTTCTCTACGGAATAAATACCTACCTATCATAAAAGATTTTCAGATAAAGATAAGTTTGACTAGGTGCATCAGAATTTTCGGAAATGAGAATGACCATTACTGGTCTAAAAACAGGGCCAAGAGCGTGTCAGGCACGCCCACAAGTAGAGTTTTGTAGTCAGCGTTATAAAGTTATTTTGTTGCTGGTTTATTTGCAGCTTGAACCGCAAGTAGAAAAACATTTATATTTCTTAAAATCTTGAGTCAAGTATCGGTTATAGTTTTCATGGTAACATCATTTTATTAAATTGCTGTAAAAGTTACAGTTGAAACAAATTATGGCTCAAAACACACAAAGCAAATATCTCGAGACAGAAACATTTTAATGACTTTGTTTCATGGAAACCTCCCTTTAGTTTTAGAAGACCCTATTTAACGATAATCTCAATATTGCAGGAAAAATAATTTTGGCAGCCTTTTACATGTAGGTATGCCCAGACAATACATTATTCAATTTTATTCCAAAATTTCTAAATTTGGGTCAACACGATCCATTTGATGACGATCGATCCAAAACTGACGACTTTATGAGGCGCAGCATATAGTCAGAGTTGAGGAAATGATAAGAGTTTGTAGTAGATTACGAAACCTCTTAAAATTAATAATAACAATAGTGTGTCATATCGTAAATTTAGAAAACAAAGAATAGCTTCTAGGAATAGCAGTTGTTGCACAAAACAGGTAAATTCTCATTATGATAAAATAATTATAATTTATAGTAATTATAATTATAATTTGCTTGTTTATCAACTAATTTACCAATCATTTTCCTAAAGTGTGAATCTTTTTACACTGTTACTGAAGATAAAAATGTGGACACGATCGTTACTCAAACTCTAGCACTTAGGTCTCTTTCGATACATACCTTTTCATTCAATAACTTCAGAACATTAGTTCTAATTAAACTATTTTCGGTTTTAAGAACGTAAGCAATAATAAGACTCTACTTTATTAAATATGGCTTTGATACGAGGCCGTCAAGTATTTGGTACCTATATTTCTCCATGTTACATATTACTTTTAAATCAAAGATATATCTATTACGAAAGATTAACGTGGATGTCATAATCACACATTCCGGCAATGAACGTGCCGCAGGTGAGTGACACCTCACGTTAAAAAGGTTGTATCTATTACTTGAAGGTTTTCTTTGCCTCACTGCTCACGTTTGGGATCTCAACATTGACTTCCTAGGTAAACATCTTTTTACTATTTTTTAATTTAAACAGATTATAAATCAAACTTTATTTGATTGGATTTGTTTTTCATCGACTAGTAAAATTGTATTATGAAATAAAATAAAAAGCTTTTGTAATAAGTTGGTGGATATAATAAGGGAAACAGTGAAATTTGACTTGTGACCGATAACCAAAAGTTAGAACTGGTTGGTGATGAGGAACAACTTTCTACAAGAAACATAGGCCGAAATATAAAAATAAATACCGAATAGATGATGTAAGTTACTATGAAAGGTCAAAAATTTCACCCCATAGGTACCTGCAGGCTCGCGGATTTATGATGTGCACTATAATTGTACAAATCTAAAGACCCTATAAAAGCTTAAACTCTATATATTATGTAAATCATAAATTGTGAACTGTCCGTATCATTTTGGAGTGCGCATTTCAGACCTTGAACCTTATTCGAAAACATTCAAAAAAGTTAATTACGACATTTTTGTTATCGGCTACACCAAAATTATATAATTCTGGTAATTACCCTACAGTATTGTTTAAGAACATCATTTACTTTTCGAAAAGACACGTAAAATACCTAATATTTGTTTTTATTTTGACATGCATTTAAAATACTACCTAGTGTATTCAATATTTATAGTCTTTTGACATTTTGTTTTATTTTTTGACATGATTTCACTAATTTAATAAATTGAAATGTAATGTTAGGTTTGACATTGTATTACTTAGATAACTGCTGACATGTACATATTTTATATTTTTATAAGTAATTGTTGTATTTTTTTTTTACTGTTGACGATCATTTTATTCTTTTGACCATTTTATTGTATGTAACTGTGATATTGTGTAAAATTGATGGAATTAAATAAATAATCTAATCTAATCTAACCTAATCAATGATAGAATTTTTCCTAAAAATTGCCTCCTGTACTGCAGTCCTTAACTACTGGCACACATATAATTTTAGCCTCCTTATATTTGTGCCAGGAGCCTCCTGGTCCTTAGGTTCTAAGTTTCTTATTGCTCTTCCTTATGCTTCCACTGACATATGCAAAATACTTTTATGTGGCGAGCTTCTAACAACTACAATCAAATCAGTTTTATTTCGATTTATGTTGCGAGTCATCGAGACGAGTTATCAACCGGTTTTTATTTGGCGGTGATCATCATGATTAGCATACTAGAAGTTGTATAGTTTCGCTATCTGGATGCACCCTATCAGTATCCGGAGAGCTGTCCTGTAGGTATTATTTTGATTACTTGATCTAATATTTCCTTTTGAAGAATTAAGAATTTCGATTTATTTCATAGCTAACCAAGAATGTTTATTTTTCCTTACTGCACTGTGTTATTCTTTTTACCCAACTGCCTCAGAAAGAGGGTTTTGTTTTTCGATAGTATATTAACTGTATGTATGTAATATGTGGACAAGTGAATTATTTTTCACAACCTACTTGTAGATTAGGTAGAGAAAATTAACTTTTTAATAAATAATTATCATGGATTTCGTATAATATGTTATTACTTATCTAACACATTATTATTGTTATTATTTAAAATATTTGTTTAAGGGACATCGCTTTCCTAGAAATAAGTTATTGTGCTTCACGGTCAACGCAAATGATAAAATGTTCAAAATTTTTTTTTAAGTCGGGTTTCACGGTTTTGAACCTTATATAGAAGAAAAATCCAAGTTTAATAATAGAAATAACTTTAACTGATAAAATTTCGTTTCACTATCGGTTCAGACCAACGATTGAAAAAACGTACTTACGAAATGTATATTACCTAATTAAAATAGATTTCAGCATGTTATCTGAGTAAGAAGAATACAGTGTACTAATACCGGAACAGCTACGAAAAATCCAAAGCAAATTCGCGCGTTATATCCTCGCGTCATCGCGTTCTTCTTAAATTATTAAAATTAAGTAGTAATAATTGTTTAAATCAAAAGCTCTAAACTCTCTTCTTTCTTCAATTTTATCTGCAAAATCGTTATAGATACGTTCCATTTTAGGAAAATTTTGAAAATTGCATCTATTCTCCCACGGAAGGAAATTAATTTGTATGGATTGTTCCTTTTCAAACGTGAACAATGACTCATATTCTTCTCTAAGTTTCATGAAATTATACCTTAGGTCACTTTTTATGCAGGTATAGTATACAAATATTTGTTATTTGTTAGTTTACTTACTTTTGTTTTGGAGCCGGGCCCTAGGCTCGTTTGCTGTGAGTAGCACCATCCTTACGAGTTATTAATTTAATTTGCTGTCATAAACCACTTATTAAATCACTAACTAAACATCAGGTGTCACATTTATAAAAAAATAAAAAATATAAAAATCACCACAATAATGTTATGTTTATATGAAGGCGTTTATCTAATGTAATCCTCGGGATTGGAGTGACCGGTGCGCGTGCGACGCCGAGTGACTGATGACGGCTCTGATCAGCCCTGATATGGGAAAATGCCGTTAAGCGACTTTTGCCCCCTTTTAGATTATGATTCTAAGATTTGCATTGACCTATCTCAACTGTAAATATTTATTATTATTAATCTAGGTCTGGCAACATACCTACTACAAATATCACGCTTCCATTCATGTGGTTGGAAATTATAATTAAAGCTAATAGATATCACACTGAAAGCCTAACACGACATGTAAATAAACATAAAAATATTTACAATCCAATACAATCCATAGTTCAAAAAAACAACGTTTTGTCTAAAAGGTAGTAAAATAAAAAATTTATGCAAATGAAATATTAGTTTAGACAATATACCTTTCCGTAAATACGTATAGGTAGTGAATTTTAAATAATGTTTCACAAAACCCAAATAATTATTTTACAGATGAAAAAAAGTAAAAAAAAACTTTCCTTATTTATTGAAAGATAAAAAAATGTTGCTTAACGGCCTTCTTTCTTCATAATTACGAGTATCAGAGCTGTAATATTCCGACTGCGAAGAACCTGCTGGCGATATTTACGACAAGGCATATAAAAACATTATGACCATTTGAGTAGACAACACAACTCGGATCTACATTTTACGATAAAAAAAATGCCAATGCCGCAGAAGTTAAAATTTTAGCTATATTTTATCTTTTACACAAGTTACAAGGTTCAGCACAGCAAGCCTCCCTATGACAGAACTGACAAGACAATGTCCGTGAAAACTGAGTGCGAATATTCAAATTCTAACAAAAACAATGAACCAAAAACAGGTTGAGTCCAACTAACTAAAAGGTAAGAACTATTTAGTTATTCAAACACTATCAAAAACTTAACAAAAAAGAAGTTGATGTTTCCTTGTGTTTTTGTTGACTTCAAAAATGGAGGCGAATGCGATTTTTTACATAACTGTACCTACTGCTATTTTTGAAATAGTCACCGGGTCAGGATCCTGATGATTATATGTAGATCTTGAGGAAATCAAACTAGGTAATTTTCGAATTTCAATAGCATTACAAGTCGCCATACGAAATCATTTGTTTAATTTTTAGTTTTAGGAACTGTCTGTACCTGCTGTGTCAATTCAAAATCATAGTGTCATGACCAGCCTAAACGACCTAGGTATTGCGACCAGCGTAATTCGGTCTCCCGCTTAGGCTGGTCACGTCATTTCATGACAGTATGATTGCGAATGGACTTTACATACATCCATTTGCCCATGCTTTTTTCTAAACTTTATTTCTTAACCTGCGGCGACGAAAATTATATACCAGGCACGATACTAGGCGATGGAATTAAAAAAGGAAACTTCATTTGTTCGTATTATTTATAGAGGATCATGCCGCGTGGAGTAGGTCCACAAACCCCGCCACCCCCGAATAGACATTTTGAAACTTTTATTTTAATATTTTGAATTTCCCATTGTACAATCAATTCGCTTTTTAATAAAAGTAGATTTAATTTATTCGGTAATTTCCTTAATAATAATTCTTAATAACAATGGGCCAGGCTAATTAGGAGTAATTAAATTAGTATAAATTAAAACAAAATATATTCTTCTACATTTCCTGCATCATATATCTGTCATCAAGTCTGTCATAAAAACATCCAGTATATTTCAATTTTTTTCTCACTCAAAGTCTGAGTTACGTCATGGCTACTACGTTCTGCTTAGGTCTAAGGTCTGATGTCAAGTTATTGCCATAGATAGATGTATAGGTCAAACTGGATCGCACACTCGAGTATGAGGAATGAAAGAAGATTATTTGACCATTTAACCGATTCTCAGTTACTGTCTTTCTAGGTTGCCGATACCATATCATAGGCGACCTACCTACTTACCTTTTGTGCGTTATTTTGGCCCAGCGTTAGCCGTTGCGATTAAAAAATACGATTTCCAAGTTACTTTTATACAAATACTGTAGATATATGTCAAATGGTTTGACAGGCGCATCCGCTAGCGCAAAAATATCGCACAACTTTGCGTCCACGGATGCGTCTATCAAACAGTTTGCACACATAAACCATATTTTTATGACAATAAGGTCGAATTCCGTATAGTCCCATCGCATGCGTTTCGCAGCGCAACAATAACGCAATAGACGTTACATCTTCCTACCCTTATCTCGAACCAGTTGGGGTCGGTGCAACATGTTTTGTTAGAAAACAGAAGGACGTATCAAGAATATTTGGCTACATTTTATGACCGGCCGCATGTCTGACATCAACCCTCTATTGTAGGTGTCGGTGGTGTTACTGCCACGATGCGGTTGACCATAGATAGTCGACAGATATTCAGCCGAGGCCAAAAACTCTACGTCGCCTTTTACGAAACACCCAGTGTGGACTAGCGGTGGCAGTATTCTTAACCGCTACAACATGGTAATATCCATATGTAAGTATATAGGGAGATAACGTAACGTACATTTGTAGGTACCTAAATAAAACTAGTTCAACCTTTATAACGACAATTAAAAATTTATGGTGCTATTAATATCCGATTTGTAATTACTTGTACATATGCATCTATCTACTTGCTTATATAAACTTGTTCGGGCCAAGTAATCAGTGGCCAACCGCCTATCAATTTATAAGTATTTTTTTAATTTATTTTGTTTTGATAGGAAAACCAACAGTATACTTAAAAAGCTTTAGAAACAGACAGCTAATTACAGGTTTCCACAGGTAGAAAATAAAGTATGTTAAAAGAAATTGAACACTTAGAATAATCATGGAATACTTATCAAATACAACAGCATTAAACACAGATAGGTACCAAAAATATAAGCTATTATAGTAGGTATGTAATGTCCTATACGGGGTGTAAGGGACGGTGGTGTAACGAAAACTTTGCAGGCGTGCTCAAACCATGTAACTGAACAATGTGCGTGCCCTATTAGCCGGCATCGCTGCACTTGCGCTAGCCAATACTTACTTTGTGACTGCACGCACATTATCAGCCATCATCAGCTCCTCTCTTGGGCGAACTTCATAGATTAGATAGTAAAATAATATTTTAGTGATAATGTAGTATTAGTTATCTACGACATAAGATAGGGTATAGTTAAGTTAATGTAAGCACGAAATAGTTAGTATATATACTTGTACAAGACCTTTATTAAATAGACTTAAAACATCATTTATCTCATTCTATAGTCCGCCACAAACAACTTTCCCCACGGAACGTATGGTGGTAATCAAAAAAATATCGACATTCCATACAAAGTCAGTCAGATGATCGTGAATTTTGTAGGTATGGGAAATCGTATTTTTTTTTCCACCATTGGCTCCATAGTAAAAGCTGTTCAGTATCATGGTCTGATCACGCCTGCAAAGTTTTCACTACACCGTCCCTTACAACCTGTATATGCTTGCTACTTATATTATAATTTGGTACTTTCTATAGTAGGATTTTTATACAGATAAAGTGACGTTTGGTGGGTTCAGTGGTGTCAGTTTAGTCTATCTGGATAAATATCCTACTATAACCGATTGTGTGACGAAAAAAACAAGATAATGATCCCGTTACTCCTAGGATCCTCATTATTCATTTTAATTATTTACCTTCGTATTATAATATTTTTGTACCTAATTGGTATATTCATGTACCTGTCAATGATGTTGTGCCAATCCCAGATAATTAAGATACAGGCTGTGAGATAATGACGATGATTGGTAATCAATAGGTAAATCTTATAAAATGTAGTTTTTATGCTTTCCTCTGTCTGTTGTTGTATTCACTAATCCCACCTAAATAACGCAACGGATATTATACTATACTATACTATAATTAGCCTGCTAGATCTCACTGCTGGGCAAAGGCCTCCCCCGCAATCTTCCACTCTTTTCGGTCTAATGCCACCGTCATCCACTCCTGTAAGTAAGCGTCGAGATCGTCCCGCCAACGTTTACGGGGTCTACCTCTACGTCTGGACCCGTTTTGAGGTACCCATTGTTCAGTGACGATCTTTGCCCAACGATCTGGGTGCATCCGACAAACGTGCCCAGCCCACTCCTACTTTAGCTTGGCGGTCTTGCGTCCTACGTCCGCAATGCCTGTTTTGGCTCCGAGTGTAGAGTTTCGCACTCTGTCAATTCGTGGACAGGTTGAGGTTGGACTAAAAATGAACAGATCCAACACTCAATTAATAACCAATGGCGCGAAACGTAGGGTAACGGTTGACGGGCAGTTAATACACTACGTTGATGAGTATATTTACCTAGGCCAAATTGTCTCTTTCGACAACAGGCAAGAGAAAGAAATCGATCGCAGGATCGAGAACGCCTGGAAAAGCTTCTGTTTTCTCAAGCTAATTATGATCTCCCCCTATCTCTTAAGCGAAAACTCATCGACATGTGTATTCTGCCTGTCCTAACCTACGGTGCACAAACTTGGTCTCTAACAGAGAGTCAAAGGTCTGTCAGAGAGCGATGGAGCGCAGCGTTCTTGGGGTCAACGGATATTTTTTTTCAGTAGATAGGTATAGATGGAGTGATTCAAGGGAAAGCTTTGTATGTTTAAGACGAGTCGGGAAAAGTATTTCTCCGGCGGAATGATAAGTTAACACTGCTGACTGTGATTCAAAAATTCTAACGCACTTTGCACAATAAAAGCTAGTTAAACTATGAAATGGTCTTTCAATGTGAACAAAAAGAATAAATTGAATTTAACAAGTATAATTTAAATCAATCCTAATGAATTAATTATTCAACGTGTCACATAATATTATTCACATTGTCGTCATAAAATTAATAAATTCGTCTCTCTACATTATACGATCAATTTTTATTGCATATTTGATACAATTTTATTTTTATTTAATACATTTATGTGTTCCGGGAGACAATTAAATATTTTTATACACATACCTATTAAAACTATTTCTTGCAAAACAAGTTGTAGAATGTTGATGTAAGTCGGTTAGGACACCTTGTAGAATAAATTATACTTCTTAACTTTAATGAATATTGGACTATTTTTTACAAACATGCACACTTCGAACACATACATTGCCGGTAGCGTCATTATTTTCAATTTAACAAAATACTGTCTACACGAGTCTCTTGGACCAAGACCACACATCGATCTCGCACGCTTCTTTTGTATTACAAAGATTCGTTTTATATCAACTGCATAACCCCACATCACGAGCCCGTATCTTAGAGCTGAGCATACGTACGTACCTACCCGTATTACGCGGTCAAGGCTTTCAAGATTTTCAGATCGGAAATCTTAAAGAGGAAAAGAGCATATGTAAACCTGTTGATTTTTTACACAATACTTCAATTTGGTCCTTCCATGTTAGACGGGAATCAAGCGTTCTGCTACAAATTAGGGAAACGGTGCCTATACAGATGGTTCACTCAGTACTAGTTAACGCTTACTGACTTTAACTGGAAATAATCTCAGGGGAAGTCCAGGTAACTAAGAAGGTGGTTGACACGAACGTCATATTTCTTGGATCTTAAATTGGCTCAGAATCATATGACGTTATTTATCAGATTTTGCTGTTTTGATCTTTGTGATTTTTGACAGTAGCAAGCCTGGCTATGTACCTAATAAGTGCCAATCTCGAAAATCCGAAATAGGGCCGAGTGAATCTTCTGTAAACCCTCTGTGGTTATACCAAGAAACCTTGTGATAGAGGACTCTTCAACCAATACACTTTTATATGCAATAGAGTTTTAAGGGGTCTTTTTTTTATTGTAAAACTGTCGGAATGTTGTTTTGGAAAAGTTCTTCCGAAGATTGTTACACTCCAACCACTCTACTACCTTTTTAACTGTAAAGATAAAGATATTTTATTTGCTGTAGATATGGTCATTTACAAAGTTCTTACATTTATAATTATAAATCTCTCACTTATTTCTGGGTTATAGTGTTTGGTTTATGTGAAATAACTAGATATACCTAGATAAGTCATCGGCAGGCAAGTCATTTATATAGAAGTAGAAGAAATAAAAGGGGAGCATAAATGTGTGTTTAGTGTTTCTTTACGTTCATCAAGTTTTTCATTTGTTTTCCATTATTTTATTATGTATTACTACTACTATACTAGTCACATTCATTACATGACCAAACTTCAGATAAATTGTTATGTAATAATTGGACGAAAATGTAATTTTTTAAAGTTTTTATTGAAAGTTTTCTATAACCATTAATATATCACATATTTTGTTCATGTTCACAATTAAACCTTAATTAATATAACGACATAATACTTAGGTATACCTTCCGAAAATCACCTAAAATAATACTTAGCCCACAATAATCAATTATTGTAAGTACCTATCTATGATTTTTTGTTAAAAAAGCACACAGAAGCGTATGTAACTTTTTCATATCCAACTAGTTTCCAAAAAAGGAGTTATCTAAAGGTAGTTATATACCTACTTAAACCCCAGTTGCTTTTTTATACAAATTGTATCATACATACCTACATGAACATTGCTTTTCTTCTACTTTGAACATTTATTGCAAAATATTTATATACGTGTATCAAATTAAAGAAATTTATTTATCATTTTCGTACACATTTTCACATACTTGCCACAAAAAGTTCATCAATATCGTTGAACGCGTGTCTAGGCTTTTTTGTATGTAGTTTTCTTTTGCACACGCGTTCAAAATTTTTTCGAGGTAGCGCCATTATATCTACCTATCTCTGGCTACAACTTCACAAGTTGCAAGTGTCTATGAGTATCACACAAGAGGCAAGTGGGTACAGGGCAATGGGCATTCCACCATCACAATCATATGTCTACTACACTATCAATAACACAAATTCAACACCAATTTAAACAATAGCGAGGAAATTCACATCGACGACTAATTAGTTGAATAAACCAATAACATTTTATTACCTTTTTTATAAAACATCATTACTTTGTTTGAGACTCCTTAGATTGGCGTATCCTGCATATTTGAACTTTTTTCTTAGCATTACGGAGCTACCTTAATGATAGCTCATTTGATAGGTTAATCAGGGAGGTGTCATCAAGTGTCTTAGAAGAAAATGCTGTTATATTACCAACACAGTAGTACTGTGTAGGGTATTGTGAGTATAACAGTATTGTGACACCTCCCTGACCATTCCTCAATGAACCTATTACAGAGAGTTGTATTCTATCTGCATAGGCTAACTCACAGTCGCGGAATACCAGATTGTTTGTATAGGACATCATTCATTACTCAGAAAATTCGTAAATTCTGCGTTTGAATTATTTGCTGGTAGATTTCGCGCCAAGCAAGTTTCGCACTCCCAATGTAAATGTCTTTAGAATGGATTCGGATTTGAATGTCGTTCACTCCATCATTATCCAGTCGTTGTCTGCTAGCTGCCGATGTTGATGAGTGGCAGGTCCGCCCCGGCGGCGGGCGGAGACGACGGCTTCTTGCCGTCATCAGGCGTGGTGAAGGCGATGCCGCGGCGGTCGGAGCACAGCCAGTTCCAGTACAGCAGCCGGGCCGCCAGCAGCAGCAGCGCCAGCCCCGCGCACGCCGCCAGCGCCTGCAGCGCCAGCGCCAGCACCGGGCCCGTCACGTACAGCAGGCGCATCTCCGCCTTGTTCGCCTCGGGGAGCTCCGGCTGCACCTGCACCACATACATCATCATCATCATTCTTGGTGCCTTGTATTTATACAGGAGTAACAAAGGGTATGACAAGCCGAAAGGAGGTCAAGGTACTCATTAAACTGAACAACTTTCCCATGGAACATAGGTTGAAATAATGAAAACAGAATTCGACCTTCCATACAAAATCGCCGATCAGCTGATTGGTTTACTATGGGAGGTCCAAATTCTTTTTTCGTATTTCGATCAATGTCCCATGGAGAAACTTGTTCAGTTTCATGGGTACCTTGACCTCCATTCTGCTTGTTGTACCCTTTTTGTTACTCCCGGTATAAAAAATCATACTTTTCAGTCAAACCGTATAATATCAGATACCACCTAACAGATCATTAGAATATAACATTATGGTATTCCCCGAAATTCTCATATTTCAAACAACTAAAAATACCGTGACTGATGACAAGCCGGAGATTTTTTGACTGAGGTAATTATAGTCTTTTCGTTAATGAGGAAAATCTACTTTTTTGCTTTAAAAGTAACTACTTCACCTTCTTTAACATCCTTGCAGCTAAAATTAGCACCTAGTTGTAGTTTATATAAGTAGTTTTTAAACTATTTTTTTTATGTTCGATAATGCACCTACTGCTTTTCCTGAATAAAAATATCATTGTTCATATCTTCATTAGTACCTAGAATACGTTGTGGAAACAAAATCATCTATGATTTCTCCGAGCAATTGGTTAATAAGTATCAGTAGTAATTATGTTGTCTCACAAGAGGGCATTAATCTTTAGTCTCGTGTATCATTAATCATTATAGGTAAGGTTGTTAGTTTTTTTTTCTGTATTTTCTCACAATTTTGAAGTATCCGACGGGCAGGACCATGTCGCTGAATCTCTTGGTCTTGTCGTTGTAGTGCACATCGCCGATCACGATGTTCACTTGGATGGAGAAGGAGGTCGTCAGGACAGCGCCGATTTTCTGGAAACAAACACTAGCTCAGAAGATATAATAGAAAACAGGAGCTCATTTTTGCTGTGTGAAATTTTGCTACTAAGGCGAGAACACACGCAACGTTCTCCACCCTACCTTCAAACGAATTCGGTTTATGTCAAACGGCATCGCACAACGCTACGTCGACGGATGCGTCTGTCAAACCTTGTTGCATAAAACGTATTTGTATGAAAATTAATTGGAAAATCGAATAAACGACGCATAAACGGACGTTACCGTATTTTTCTCGCCGAATTCTGCCGCACAGACTATATTTTATATTCATACCTATTCACACATAGGTACACTTATCAATTCTAACACACCATAGACATTTGCAAAATTCGGGTAGTAGAAGGTGTGTGACCAGTCGTTGCGGACTTCCACGCACGTTTTCAGGAATTGAGCTGTAGAGCCGAGAAGAAAAATAAATAATAGTATGAAAAGAGCCAATTACATCCCTTTTAAATGATATAGATTAATTTTGAGCACGTGATAGTCCAGGTGAAGATGGTCCATGGAAGCGTGAGACTTATACCTGCACGTGCACGTGTGCAGCACGAGCACTCCTACAGCGGAGGAGGTGGTGCGCTTGGGTGCATCACGTGTTTACTGGCGTGCAATTGCGTGCACATAATGAGTTGCAATACCTACCCAGCATTTCTTTATTATTAATATTTTAGCCTACACTGTCCCACTGCTGGACAACTACCTCTCCTCTCTTTTTAGACTTTTCGGTCTGCGGCTGTTTTTGACCAGATGCGATCATATTCCACCAGGTCATCCAGCCAGCGTTTTCTCGGTCTCCCTCTTCGACGATAAACTCGGTGGCTAGTTTGGCCCATCCTTCCGGATGCATACGGCTCACATGCCCAGCCCAATCCCACTTAAGTCTGGTCTGCGTGACACTAGTGATGCACACTTACTGGCTCGATGAGGAACTGGCTGCCGTGCTTCTCCTCGTCCGGCTGCAGACCCTCGATCCTGGTGAACAGCTCGGGGCCCCCGTGAAGGAAGTGTGCGTTCGAAGTCGCTAGCGGCAAGTCTGAAAACAAAACGACATGACATAAGCAATTTCATACCTACCACAAACCAGTGCGTCATCATACCCTGCTCTTTAAAATAAAAGTTGTTCAATTTATTGGTTTGATTATACCTGCAAAACTGTATACCGTTCCATATACCCAGTAAGTGATAAGCCATATTGGTGTTATACCTATTAACAACAGATAAATTATGAAATCAAAGATTTTTTACAAGTGGTCTACGTATTCAGTAGGACTGAGTCGATCAATTTACATATTGTATAATCTTTCTAGAAAACCACTTTATTTTTTTGTCAGTAGGTATGTTGTAAATAGCAATTATTTTTGCGGTATTCTAGCGGCCCGCCCAGCGTTTGAGAAAACATGAATGTCAACGTCAAAGTGCAAACTTGCGAAAATAAAAACAGTAGACGCTTGATTACTTCGGTGTAAAGTTAGTTAAATAAATAAGTATTGTACCTATATACTAATTTACACAACCTTACAACATGTTTATGTTGTCAATACCTACATAACGCTTTTTGCGTTTCTATGTGTATAACGTCTCATTTACATTAATTTTACTTTGTATAACGTTATTTCACATAACTATAATTTGATATAATTATTATTTCAAATAATGTATAAATGTTATAATGACCACTTGCTATAATATTACATGTTATAACGATAATTCGGTATAATGCCTGGTAAAAATCTTATAGCAATTCTTTGTAGCTTATAGACCTTGTAGCACAATCACGTGTTGCACATTATTACTGAAAAAGGACGGCCAACCAGTTTTCATTGCGTGCGCCCGTACCCCTGCATGCATGCATGCAAGCAAGCAAGCAGCATGCAAGCAAGCAGCATGCAAGCAACAGGAAGGCAAACAAGCAGCAGGCATGCATGCATGCAAGCACAAGCAGGCATGCATACATGTCAACTAACCCGAAGGCTATGGCAGAAGCGAGCGCTCGCTACGCTCGCCTGCTCGCTTCCGTCATAGCCTTCTGAACCTAACCTATCCGAAGTCGGGGTGAACTCCGTGCTCGCTGGGCTCGCACTTTGCTTACGCCCTGTTATTACGAACCTTAATTATCAGAGAATTATATTAAAAATGCATTATATCATTAATAAATCAGTTTAAATGTTGGTATATCATAAAATAATATATTATCTGAGCAGTATATGAAATAAATTTATACGAAGTTGGTTATACAGGGTGTTAGGGACGGTGTACCGAAAACTTTGCAGGCATGATCAGACCATCAAACTGAACACTATGGAAAATAAACGAAAAATTTTCCGACCTCCCATACAAAATTCACGATTAGCTGACTGACTTTGTATGGGAGGGCATTTCGTTTACCATTATCCATAGTAAAAGTTGTTCAGTTTCATGGTCTGAGCACGCCTCCAAAGTTTTCGTTACACCGTCCCTAACACCCCGTATATTAAGTGAGTGTTATGTCTTTTTAGCGTTATCACAAACAAAAGTATATCATCTGTTTTTATAACAAAAGTTACGCACCCTTTCTGGGTCTGTTTTTCCCGCGTGAAAATAGGGAAATGAATTGCAGGTAAAACCACTGGGTCGCCACTTAAACATATTTCTCTAGCGTTTTCCAGTTATTTCAGTTGCAGCTATAGGTATCTATCTATACTTACTATAGAAACATGGTGATAAGTCGGAGATGCCCTCCACACAGGTGCCTTTCCCGCAGGTGCAGTTCTTCTTGTAGCCGAACCAGGTATCGTCGCTGATGCGGTAGACGAGCGCCTGCGGGCCGTAGTCGAGGGTCCTAGTCTCCTGGTATTTCAGCACGACTTACTATAGAAACAAGGTGACAGATCGGAGATGCCTTCCACGCAGGTGCCCTTCCCGCAGGTGCAGTTCTTCTTATCCCCGAACCAGGTGTCGTCGCTGATGCGGTAGACGAGCGCCTGCGGGCCGTAGTCGAGGGTCCTGGTCTCCTGGTATTCTAGCTGCACTTACTATAAAAACAAGGTGACAGGTCGGAGATGCCCTCCACGCAGGTGCCCTTCCCGCAGGTGCAGTTCTTCTCATCCCCAAACCAGGTTTTATCACTGATGCGGTAGACGAGCGCCTGCGGGCCGTAGTCGAGCGTCCTGGTCTCCTGGTACTCCAGCAGGACTTACTATAGAAACAGGGTGACAGATCGGAGATGCCCTCCACGCAGGTGCCCTTCCCGCAGGTGCAGTTCTTGTTATCCCCGAACCAGGTGTCGTCGCTGATGCGGTCGACGAGCGCCTGCGGGCCGTAGTCGAGGTCCTAGTCTCCTGGTATTTCAGCACGACTTACTATAGAAACAAGGTGACAGATCGGAGATGCCTTCCGCAGGTGCCCTTCCGCAGGTGCAGTTCTTCTTATCCCCGAACCAGGTGTCGTCGCTGATGCGGTAGACGAGCGCCTGCGGGCCGTAGTCGAGGGTCCTGGTCTCCTGGTACTCCAGCTCCAGCATGCGGCACAGCACGTTGCGGAAGATGCGCACGCGCGTGCTGGGTGACAGGTCTGTCGGGTACGCGATGCCTTCGTACGCGTCAGAGAACGTGTTGCAATCGGACCTGGAAAATATTTGTTGGAATGGATTAAAAGCCCCCCAAATTTCATCAATTTGACACTTTTACTTCAAACTTCCCAAGCTGGTATGCTGATATTTCAGTCGTTAAAATTATTTTAAACTGGGTGATATTTTATTAGTTTTCGATAGCGAAAATATAGGCTAGTGATAAGGAACAACCGAGGAACATACGTCGAAATATAAAAATGGTCTTCCCACGGTAACTTAAACAGCCGATCAGCAATTTTGTATTAGAAGTCCAAAATGTGTACCTATTGTCATATTTTGACCTTTGTTCCTTGGAAAAGTTGTTCCTTATTATCTGTATAATTTAGGAACTGAATGATTTCTCATCCCTTTCAGTCTCTTCTGAGGTCAGAGTTTATTGGGAAGTTCGTCAACTCGATGACCCACACGACATAAGACTATCTTGGGAATAATATAAAAGCTTACCGTTTGTCTGGATCGTCGTAGTCCCACACCCTGAGTCCTGCGCAGCCGTTCAGTTTCTTGATCATGAACTTGTCTGAGTTCGTTGCTCCAACTTCTAGACGGTACGACACCTTTCTGTCGTACAACTGCAAACAACATCAATATTATCACATGATTTAACTAGTTTTATCTACTATTCCTTTCTACCAGAATCTTCTTACTTCCCTTTTTGCATCTTACTATGTTTCCCTTTCTACAAAGCGGTCAGTTTTGGTCCACTTATCTTCATGACAGTATTATTAGCTTCACCTGGCATTACTAAACTTGCTACGTATCACGTAACAGGCGTTTAGTATAACGCAATAAAATTACCATGATCGAATGAAGAGTCAAATGAAATTGAAGTTAGACATGTTCTGTAGGTATACTGTCCCAAATGCTTAAAGATATTGCAAGAGTGTCTGGAAACGCTACCTTACCCTGTCCATGAGGCCCATGGTGTCGAAGCTGATCCAGCCGGGCATGAAGGTGTTGCCGAGCCGGATGAGCGGGTCGGGGTACCCCCACAGGTAGTCCTGGGCGCTGACGCTGACGATGGGCTTGCTGCCGAGCTGGTCCAGCAGCATGTTGAAGCTCATGCGCGAGAAGAACGAGTAGTTGCTCATCATGGATACCATCGTCTGTGGAAGATGAATCAACAGGTTATGGTGAGGTAGCTCGTATTGCAATATACTTATTAATATTAACGAGGGGCTAGCTCTTGTTTGACACTAGGAAATCATTGCGGAAAATGTTTAAGTATACTTACCAGCATAGCGATGTTGGGCAAGGTGACGTTTACGTCGCGAGGGTCGGCTACTGACTCCTCAGGGGAAAAGACAGGCGTGACTCGAGGCGAGTAGCGCACCACGCCTGCATCCATGTCCAGCTCCAGGTCCTCATTGACCCGTAACTCTCTGGAAATGATAAGAAAATTACCTACTCTGTAATATTTCATTAAAACGTCTCCTGGGTCTCCCTAATTTGAGCTCAAACTCAATGCATTACAATTTGCAAACCATAGTACCTACTTAAGTATACCTACTTATTTACTTGTCTTTTCGAAGAGGCAGGATAACGGTTTGTTCCGTCTTATTTCTCAACATCACTGAATAAGTATAATGAATCATGAGTCATCTCATCATCATCATCATCATCTACATACATTTTAAAGTTGTGTATTGGGCCAATAGCACACGTACTGACCTACTTAGTCAATATGTCTTTTGAACAGGGCTGCTTCCCAGAAAGACTTAAGCGTTCCATAGTTAAGCCACTCTATAAAAAAGGGCAAAAGAACTGCATGGACAACTATCGACCGATTACACTGGTACCAATATTGTCTAAGGTCTTTGAAAAGTGTTCCACAAAGACTTACTGATTTCTTAAATAAACACTGCTCAATCACCACTGAACAGCATGGATTTCAAAAGCAGAAGTCAACAACCCTAGCATGTTATACATTGGTACAAAAGTAACGAAATACATAGATACGAAAGTACCTGTCATAGTAATGTTCCTAGATATGACGCGGGCTTTTGATTATGTAGAGCATCGGACATTACTACAAAATGTGAAAGGTACGGTATACGTGGGCTAGCTTTAAATTGGATTGAAGATTATTTAAACAATCGTTTACAGAGCGTTGAAATTTGTGGATTGAATGAGCAAAAGAAGCGATTTCACACAACTCTACGTTTCAATACATAGAGTCGGCGTCCTGCAAGATCCGTCTTAGGCCTTTATTATTTTTATTATATATAAATGACATTCCTAATATAACTTCTAATCAATTAATATTATTTGCAGATGACATTTCCATAATTATTCCAGACAATGACATTAATATTCCATATTCCAATAACATTAATTCTACACTGACATCTATAAACAATTGGCTTATTGACAATAATCTTAAAATTAATATATCTAAAACGACATATATTCAATTTCGTAATTATAAAACTAATAAACTTGCCATAGACATACAATGCAATGGTCAAAAGTTGATCCAGTAGATACGACAAAGTTTTTAGGTATCACGTTGGAAGAGTTCTCTCATGGAAACAACATGTGAGATCAGTCTGCGGCAGAATTGATAGGTTTGTGTACGCTTTAAGAAACCTTAGAAAGGTAGCTGGTGAAGAAACTGCTATATTAGCTTACCATGGTCACGTTGCGTCAATTTTGCGGTACGGTTTGATTATCTGGGGAAGCTCTACCGACATTAAAGATGTTTTTCTAGCTCAAAAAAAATGTATACGCGCCATATGTGGAGTCGGTCCGGTAGAACATTGTCGGCCTTTATTTCGCCGACTGCGTCTCCTAACTTTAACAGGGCTCTACATACTAGAAATAGCAACATTCGTTAGAACAACCTGAGCTTTTTCGAAAACGTGACGCAAAACCCTGAGTACGAGATAGGATATTACCTTGTTGAAATGCCATTCTGTAGGACCGCTTTATTTCAAAAGAATTGTTTCATTATGACTATAAAAATTTATAATAAGTTACGCGGCAATTTAGAGAACTCCCGAATAGGTATTTTTTGTCAAAACTAAAACGTTGGCTTATACAGAAATGTTATTATGACATTAATGAATTTGTGAATGATAGATACTTGCATGACATTGAATAATTTTAATTTATATTATTTTTAGATATTTTGACATCAATGTGATTTAGATATAAATTTGTTGAGTGTTGATTTAATTTAATGACTATTAATTTTCTGGACATTGTTTTTAATGAACGTGTCATTAATGTATTTTGCATGCCAAATACTGGCGCAACACGCATGTGCTATTGTAATGTTAATTATTACCTAACTATAAGAACTGTGTGTACCGTGTCTGCTTGCAAATAAAATATCTTTATCTTTATCTTTATCTTTATCAATGTAGAAATGTTTCAAGATATCTTGATGTATCCGTCTATGCACAACTAGAGAAGAAAATTCTTTCAATTGAAGATTTAATTTGGAGGAATCCATTTTCAATATTCGTAATACAAGTGATCATGATCAATATTTACTTAGAAGTAGGTATCGAGGTTCCACATGCAATGTCATTCGGGGAAATGATCACCACGCGTTGAATTAGTATGCAAAACGAGTATCCTCGCAAGCCGCAAGGGCAGTCAAGTGTACGAGTCGGTAATTACCAAAGAATTTAACATGAGACAGACGAACTTGGCGTTTTTCTGAAGGAAAACGTAAGAGTGATTAAATTGGCTACTGTGCGGCTACATTTGCAGAGATGTTACCTACTTACTAGGTAGGTATCTGAAAGTTTCATATTCCAATGAACGTTTGCTTATCCTTGAATTAGTTTTACTTACCTACCGGGCTGACAGATTAAGGATTCCCCCTTGTGTTAATTGATTGATCCTTCTAAACTGAAGTGACTTATTGTTTTTTAACCCGGAACACTCTACAAAAAGTACTGTTGCTTTAAAAGTATCTTTAAGATGTAACCTTGTCAGGCCCTTTACAGATACAATATCAATAATTTCCTGAATGTCTTGTTTACTCATGTCTGTTTTGCCTATCTCACATAGATACTACACCAATTTTCCTGAATACAACAACGCCTACTTAAGATATAAGAGCTTTTCACCGTTATGCCAGTTAAGAGTCTCCGTCATCTTGATCTGGTAGGCGTTATTGGTCCGTAGGCACATGCTAAAAAGCATCTCTATACATATTTTTGAATTAAACTAATATTGTTTTGGAGTTCCCTCATTAATACATGCGGTGTGGTATGTTTTATAATGTGACTTGTCTTCTCTTCGTTCCAGGCTGACTGACCTGTACGTGAAGGGTCCGACTTCCTGCACCTTGAGCTTCTCATCCTCGCCAGCCAGGAACCGGTCCGCGTTGGTGACGTTGAACAAGTACGTCTCTACTTCCAGCTGACTGACCTGTACGTGAAGGGTCCGACTTCCTGCACCTTGATCTTCTTATCCTCGCCGGCCAGGAACCGGTCCGCGTTGGTCGAGCTGAACATTACGCCTCTACATCCAGCTGACTGACCTGTACGTGAAGGGTCCGACTTCCTGAACCTTGAGCTTCTCATCCTCACCGGCCAGGAACCGGTCCGCGTTGGTCACGTTGAACAAGTACGCGGACATGTGGATGGCTTCCAGCTCGCTCTGCAGCAGCTCGTGCACCGCGCTACCGGGAGCCACACGGGTCTTCTGCAATACGATGGTAATGGTAATAGTTATACGGGCTGTTTTCCGCAACTCGACTACATGCGCCTATTTTGCGTGAAGGGTGAGGGCTCCCTACTCGAGCCATCCTAGCTCTCCAAGGAAGCTCAGCATCCCTATCAAATCACTGAGTGCTTCAGGGATTGACCTCGGATTTCTGAAATACTTTGCCCTTCTGTAATACAAGCAACATCATCATCATAATTTGATCTGAAGCCATGAGGTCTATGAGACGTCTACTGCTAGAGTTAGACATCAGGCCGCGATTCGGAATGCATCCAACGGCTACTTACAATTTTTATAATTCGGCTTATTTTCTTATGTAGGTATAAGTAGGTATAATATTCTTTTCTAATGAAAAATTGTAACACTAACGACAGTTTTTCTAATAATGTAAAACGTTGACATCAAAAAGTACTTCGGTAACATTAAGATGTGCGACTTTTTACAGATATGAGACTATTATTCAAAGAATTCTATGTTGTCTTTCTATCTTCGACTATTGTTGTTTTCGTATCGGAAATACCCGGAAAACACGTGAAGGACCTAATGTGCAAAAACGTGCGTTCCACTCATACATCGACGACATTGTAAAATTGTCAACTTAACAATAGGCACACTTTACGAGTAAACATTAATGTTGACATATGACCCCAGAAGAGGAATCATCGAGAAAAACTACTCTATTGGAAGTCAAACAAATCGATATGATCGTAACCAGTCCGTGACCCAGCATTACGGCAGGACTGGGCAACTGGACATACCTCCGACTCGACAGCGAATCACGTCTCGTTGTCGCTAATCAATAATCATTCGAAGAGACATGCGTGCACGCACAATATTGGACCGACCTAAATAATTTTTAATAAAGGGAGTGGATCGTCGTCGGGCCGACCTCAGCAAAGGTCAACAGCTATTGACTCTTGTTCAGCGTCACATCGCGCCACTCCGGCGCTCGCCACTCCAGAAACCTCGAAGCCTCAAAGAGGCTATTTACATGGATGATGATGTCAATTATATTCGACGCGTATTGACGGTTCGAAGTATTCCAAAATATTTGCGCAGTACTACGCGAGGCCTCAACCCGGATAAATAAAACTATTGATTGAACTTATTAACGCTGTATAGGCGTTCATTGTCACTATTAAACTTATTTACCTACCGATCGAAAGGTTCAAACCTGTTATTACGAAAATAGCCGGAGAGAAGCGGAACTTGCAGGTAGTTCAGTAGCGGAGTTTTCCATTTGCACGATAATGTGATGATGAACCATCACAACTTACTCCGAAAATGTTCACTTACATACATATATTACGCCTATATCCCTTGCGGAGTAGGCAGAGCGTAAAAGGCTGTAAAAAACGGTCATGTCTGACGAAAGTTTGAGAGTCATTCAGAAGACTGTGTCTAACAGGTTGTCAGCTTGTCACCTGAAATTGAAATACACATCAACTCTCAAATCCCTTAGTCGCCTCTTAGGACATTCACGGGAAAGATAAGGGGTCATGCTACGTGATCTACCTATATGCAGACAGCTAGATTAAGATGTATACATTCTTCTCTAAAATACAGCTTACTTACAAAACGAGCTATCATGAGGACAGGGTCCAGGACTTGGATGAGCACAGCAAGTACAAGCAGCAGCACACCAAGGGATGATATCACCAGGATCTTTCCTGAAATAATACAATTGAATCTGGAAAATCACACTTACTGTTGAAAACAACATTTAGCATGATCTATGCTGCTCTGATACTTTCAAGTAGATCAATGGTACACATGAACCTGAACTTTCCTTACGGAATGAAGTTGATATGCTTTTGCCATGTCAGTCAATCTGAGCATGCAGTTGCTAGAAGTCTGTTTTTTTTCATTTTCAAGGGAAAAGTGCAAATGCATACAGATCATTTATTCCAAAATCCTGGGATAGTTCTTTTTAAGTGAGGCTGTTAAGGCTTAGTCCGCACAGCAAATTTTTTCGTGTAAGTACCGCGATTTCTCTCTCATGCGATATTTTTTCCGTCAGTGCAGAAACTTGCAAATATTCAGTGTAAAAAGGTTCGCTAGAATGGAGAATGTTAAGCATGTTTCACTCACTTGTGCTCGCCATCAGCGGATTTGTCCGTCGCTTTGATACGAACCCCATCGTGATTCAATCTCATCTGAAATCATGTTGTCAATATTAATAATTTTATAGAGCGACGTATCAATTACTGCTGAAATCATCGGCGGTGATTGGTGATACGCAAAAATATGCGTAATATCAATCAGGCAAAATTATTCATAATAGGATAGACCGTGACCTCTACTAAAACTTTGTATTGGGGTGTCATGGTAATTTTTAGCAAAGTATTGTTATTGTAGGTTGTTCATGTAAATATTCAATAACCAAGGTGATTGACATAGGTAATACCTAACTTAAAATTTGAATTAAAACCACAACAACAACAAAATTTTACCATCTCTTTAGGTTGGATTATTGGTTTTCACAAATAACTTACAGTTATTTTGGTACCAAGAGACGGGAATCCCGAAAAATTGCGACCTTATGAAAAGGCAAGTATGATTTTTAAACTCTCATATTTGAAACAATTTATAGGTATATCATCTTTTTCGAATATCTATATTTTCCCTTCAAACGATATTTTAGTAAAAGATCTTTTACTCCAGAGCGACCTTATTCGACCAGCCTAATGGCAGTACCTATGGTTGAACCTGCTTACATTAAGATGACGGGCAGATGGCTAAGATGATGTGCAGGAAAGCTATCTTTAATCCTTTTTCACAGTTGAAATTTGATTTAGGTAAGTCATTTAATTTGAATTAAGTAAAACTTGTTTATTTACCATTTGATAAGAATTGGTTGTCTTAATAAATAAATAAATAAACAAAATGAACTTCATAACTGCTCTACTTAATTTTCAAAATAATAAAGAATTACGTATAACATGTCGTTATTTTGTTCTTTTTCAGCGTTACTTTACTTCGACAGAGTATTAAAAAATACTTACTTGTTTCACCGTACAATAATGTCATTCACCCACAAACTTAGAAAAAACTTATTATCACAAAATGAATAGTTTCTTTGAACTTGTCACCATATAACGGCGTCCTCCCTCGACAAATGAATCCAAGCTTTTATCTCAGCGTTAAATGATTTCAATTTTTATTTCGTTATCATTACACCAAACCATTCCCGAAACAGAGATAATCGTATTTATAATAAAACTTATCACTGCTAATATTTTTGTGTGTCACGAAATTTTTCGCTATTGCATATTTTTGTGCGTATGGGTTTACGTGATGGGTTGTGAGTTTACGTTGGCGATGTCCGAGTGTACGTTGTTATCAATTCGGACATCTTCAAGCAATGACAGCGTATTGGTGCGAGTGTGAGTGTACCGAGAGTGGTGGACGACGTTAAGGACAAGCTGTGTCGGGTCAAGTTGTCACAGAATGACCAACAGCCTGCGATACATACTCGTCAGCGTCAGGCTTGGTTTTCTTCGTGCCTCCGTGATAAAGCAGATTAAGATTAGTCTCGGGGACACATAATTGATATTCGTGACACACTATGATTTTTAAGGGTTGGTTAGGGCATCGCAGGCTGATTGTCCGCAATGAATTTGGTTCCGTTCTTTGAAGGGGAAGTTAAGTCGTAGGTCCCGATTTCTTAGACGGTGGTCGTTACACAAAGATGTTAGAGACCATAGCAGTAGCAGTAGTAGGCTTTATTAGGTCGGTATCTATCCCATTCCCATCTGCTTCCCACCTATCTGTTTTTGTAGCTATTGACTGGATGCTGAACGACTGTCCCTAAAGTCCCTAAAGTCCCCGCCATCCCGACTCCCGACTGCCGCACGCTTTATCTGGAGCTGATGCCCTGCTATCTGCTCCATATCCCTTTCCGAAACGAACATTATCAATGCAAGTTCGAGGTGACCGCAGTGCACTCTGACTCGCCCACAAAAAGATTATCTCTGTCTACTTACCATGTACAAAATCATTTTTATAATACCTACTGCCTAAGTAGTTCTCTACGTCGATGATGTGATGACTGAAGATGGTGTCCTGCACTGATCCCATGCGCCGAAGAAAGACACTGTAGGTACAGGTGACTTCACTTTGTAAAGCCTACTACTTGTGATTTAGTCGCATTACCTATCTGAAATGAAATAGGTACATACCTACCCAATAGAATAAGACTATGACAAATCTTTGATGTCATATTTATTGCTATGTATTTAAAAATATGCATATAGAGTCCAACTTTTTAATTTAGTATTTGTATTTGTTTCATCACCATCAGTTGGTGGTACCTACCTACTAGGTAGGTCGGTAGTACCTAGGTAACATTTTATGGTGGTTCTAGTCAATTTTTGCAGTTTTTAAAGGCTTCAAAGATGTTTCTTTCCACTCTGAGTCTTCCCTTAACTCTACAAGCTGTGTCATAAAAGCTCATTCAACCTGCGCAGTGTCAGCTAAATTGTTCTCAAATATCAAGTGATGATGACTATAAATTACTATTACGATAGTAGGTATTTTTGTTTTCCGCCAATAACGCCAACAAAGATAAATATTAGAAGAATTCTTGCAATTTATTGTCATCAAAGTTCCAGTGTGTAGCATTACTAGATAGATATCATTCATTCTAATTTTAGGGCCAGATAAATACCTTATATAATATAGAATGTACTTTCTTGTGTTAGCTGATTATTTTAGTGGACTGTTATCGACATTTTGAGAAGATAATATACAAATTGATGACAACTTTGTATGCAAAACAAGCGTAACTATCTAATGATCGGTTTTCGTCTGTTAAAACAAACATTGTGTGTAAATATGCTTCAGACTCCTGATTCACCAATCACAGGGCTTGATCGCTGTGACGCCACATCGCGTGATTTTCAACGCACTTTAAAAAAATATGTCTTTAGTCATTTGACCAAATAATCAAAGTTCTACAGATTTTTTAATTAGCAATATTATAAAAAGAAGTCATACTCAGTCGAAAGTAAATAGGCAATATAAATTTAAGAGCCGCAGCTAAAAATAGGACATGGTTGTTGTTCGTATACCTACCGACCGGTGTTACCGAACCATGTTATATAGCACATAAACTAAAATAGTAAATGCTTAGTAAATACAGTACCTATCGCTAGGTACTAATTAATAATTTAATATAACGTTGAGTTTGGGTTGTGTCTAAATAACTAGCTAAAAGAATAAAAATGTAAAGAATAAGATTATTATAGGAGGAATTTATAGAAAAGACGAGATGCACAGTGAAAATGAAGGAAGATACATTTTATTTATTTACATCGGGTGGCGGTAGATACGACCCTACTATTCTGCCGCACAATTCATAAACACAGTGAGTGCATTTTTTCATTTTTTTGTTTTTAACATATTTGGAATCAGCAAAACGAGATCTCTACGAATCAAAGACCCGTTTTTCCATATCTACAAAAACAACGGAGTTTTGAAGGGCCATAAATACAGTGAGTGCAACCTTTAAAATATATCCTTATGAAAATACAGTCAGTGCCTTCACTGCAAATAATTTAGGATATAATAAAATTATCTCCTTTTCCACCTTAGTATAAATGCAGTGAGTGCAATAAGCATATATTATACCAAGGAATAAGACAAAATTATAACTTATCATCCTTAACATGACTACAGTGAGATCACTTGCTGCAATTATGCTTAATTTGCGTTCAAAATTATATCGCATAACGTGAGCATAACCACAGTGAGTGGCACTCACTGTACTTATACTAAAGACTTCAAGTACGCGCGGATCAATGTCCGATCGAATCACAGCGGCCAAATATCGGAAGCGATCGAGCAAGATAGCTTTAATGTCTCTTTTCACGAGTACGAATAAGACAGGTATAGTTTTCACTATTCGCCGAGGATTCGGTGATGCGTGAGATGAGCCTTGAACTCATTTGCATAATGTTCGTCAACCTTGACCTATTTTCGAAAGTGATTCCGTGTTAATTTAATTGTTTTTGTTATTGAACTTTGATAATAATGTTAAAAGTAGTTTAAGATGGAAGAAAACAAACAGACTTTACAAGTGAGATCGAACTTTCTTCGTAATTTAAAGTGTGAGGCAAAAAATGGGCGAATTTTGGAACAAAACAATGACCTTGACCAAAATTTTGATGTTTTGCAACCATCCCATGAAGGTAAGTTCTGCTATTGATAAGTACCTAGTTCTACTGATAATTTTATTGTTGTTTCCTAGTATGTCTGTTCTGTATGAATTGAATAGTAATAATGATTAAAGTCTAATGTATTTAGGTAGGTATAAAACTTCTCCGAATGTTTAAATAGGTAGGTAGGTACTGTAGGTACCTGCCTAGGGCAAAGTAGTTAGGTGACATCGAATTCCATCAGCCTATTTTGATTTTCTGAGACATGGCTAGTTAGGTAGACGTAAGTAGGTAATTATGTGAGTAAGTCCTCCAGATGTCCCAGTTTGATTCCCAGGGAGAGCGGAGATAGGGTACTAAGAAAGGTGTTATTTATTTATTACTCTGTGAATTTGATCCCAGTCTAGTTAAGACATTGCAGACTAAACAACCTGATTGTCCGTAGGAAAGCTAGCTTTATGCTTTGGAGGGCACGTCCAGTCGTCGGTTCTAGTGTGTTGCTGTCTTTGATTAGGTTACCTAGGTACTTTGAACTACTAGGTACCTACCTACTAGTAAAAACGGTTGAATAACTCTGACACCAGTGTGTTCATCGGGTCGTGCGACGATTCGGTGTCTTACACGTAAAGAATCAAAGCGCACGGCAGTGTACCGGCCAAGTTCTGAGCACAGGCCGCGCGTACAGCGTGCACTGTTTACCTACCCGAACTGCTTCGAGCCACTTTTGATACCTATGTAAAACTTGTATGTTTCAGGATATGTAAAACAAAAACTGACCTTGAAAATGATAAAGAATTGAATAATTTCGCCATGCCGAGCGTGAAAACACTCAATGTGACATGATGTGTCATGAGAACTTATTACTACCTGGAGATGAAACGTTGACGCTGCAATGATGTTTTCGAAAAGAGAGCTAAATTGCATCCTTCTCACAATAGTAAAGATGCAGGTTCGGTTTTTAAGGCCGGTGCACACCGCGTCCGTATGCGTTGCGTACGGGCGTAGCTATGACGTTGTAATGTATGGACTGTATAATATTTAAGGCATACGGACGTGGTGTGCTCCACCTACATGATTTTTATGATATATGTGTTTGTGTAGGTATGTGGTGTGTGTGTGTGTGTGTGTGTGTGTGTGTGTGTGTGTGTGTGTGTGTGTGTGTGTGTGTGTGTGTGTGTGTGTGTGCGTTCGTGTGTGTGTGTGTGTGTGTGTGTGTGTTGTGTTTGTTATTTCCAAAGCTATTCCAAATGGTATATTATTTCTTTAACTTACAACTTTTCTATCTATTTCAGGATATGTAAGTCAAGAATTGACCGTAAGACAAGAAAGTTTATATGACAAAGAGTTTAATAACAATGCTAAGTTGATCGAGATAAACCTCCGTTTGATCTGATGTGTCACGAGGAAATGCCACTTTCTGAGAACGAAACAGCGGATGCTGCTATGGTGAATTCAAAACGAAACTTCATTGGATCCGTTTTACGATTCTGACAACAGTAAAGATGCAGACTATGTACCAGAAGTTGATAAAAATTCTGACAATTCTGTTGATTTTATATGCGTGACTCTACAAAAAATAACTATACTAAGTAATATTCTTTCAAACCTAAGAAAACTTTACTACAACCAACCACAAATACGGGCCCATTGCTTAATTCTAATGAATTAGATGCTAATTCCAATACAGTTAACCACTGTGAGTATAATGAATGTAGAGGCGAAGTTTTTAGTAGTTGTGGGTACTGTGAATGTTATCTGTGTTGGGAACATTTCAATGACGATGTTGCGTATAAAAATTGTAAAATGCATAAAACATATAAGTCGCATGAGTCTTTAGCAAGAGATGCCGGTGTAAAAACTAAAAAATATGTGTCGCATGAGTCGTTACCAAAACATGTCCCTGCAAAATCTATTGCCTATTGCCAAAATGTAACTGATGGGGATGGCCAGCACTGTGAATTTATTAATTGCACTAACAAAGTTTCTTGCACTTGCTCTGCATGTTTTTGTTTACTATGCCTTGATCACTTTACTTTTAACGAGTTAGAATGCACTCATCACAGAGCTTACGCTACTGATGAAACAATTGGTAAAAACAAAAAGAGCAGATTTCAAAAACATAAACTTGATGCAAAATCTTCAGTTACAGAAAGCTTTGCACTATGTAATCCAGAATTTAGCAGCGAAATGTTAACAAATGTGAATGTGCAACATTGTGAGTTCATTGATTGTACTGTCAAAGCTTACAGCACCTGTACTACGTGTTTTTGTTTGTTGTGCCTAGATCACTTCATGAACACTGAGTCAAAATGTAGTGAGCACAGACCGTATACAATAACATTAATTACAGGACCAGTCCTGACAATGAAAGGTACACTACGAAAACGAAAATTATACGACGAAGATTTGAATGTAAGAAAGTATAAGAAAGCAAAAATTCAAGGTGAAAAGATGTCGCTTAAACCACTGTCACGAAGAATGCAAAAATGCTCTTCTACATTTAGTCAAACTGAAAGAGAAAAATACATGGAGAGTATAATAAATTAGATTGACTTCACAAGGCGTATATATTAAGGACTAGTGGATGTAAACCTGTAAACAGAAGAAACAAAATGCTGCCATAAAAAGAATATTACTTACGTCTACAATTTTACAAGGAGAATGACGGAAAGAAAGAAGTGTAAGACATTTTTCTTATCAACCTGGGTTACGATGCTAAAATGATACAAGAGTATTAGCAGCAATATCTAAACCTATGGAGCAACAAAATAATTTAAGAGGAAAATATGAAAGAAAAAATAAAATAGACCGAGAAAAAATAAAGGCTCATATTATAAAATACGATCCATCTATATCGCATTACAGAAGAGAACACGCCCCGAACAGATTATACTTACCCAGTGATATAAAAATATCCACCATGTTTGATGACTTTTGCCTGAACAATCCTAATGAGAAAATATCTTTAGAAGTTTACAGACGTATCGTGAGACATGACCTCAACATTTCTTTCGCGCATCTTGGCCATGAGGAATGCGAAACTTGTGAAACGTTTAAGGAGCACGACAAGACACATTTCCAAATTCCCATTCAAAGTTGCGAAGTTTGTCAGAAGTTCGAAACGCATAAACTCAGATACACAAATTGCAGAAAGGAATATCAAAAGATGCTCAGACATCAAAGAGTAGTTCAGAGATGCCTGAAACAATTTTTATTCAGTAGATCTGCAAAAGGTTATAATGTTGCCGAGAATCGACCAATTCAAAGTTGCTGTGTTTTGTCCCCGCATCATTACATTCAATGAAAGTTTTGTGCCTTTGGGACCTAGCGGAGCGTCGAAAATACCTTTTGCAGCAATTTGGCCCGAATCCATTTCAGGCCGAAACAAAGAAGATATTATTTCTGCCTTTAAGGCATTCTTACTACACAAGCGAGATGTCAAACATATCATTCTGTGGTTGGACAATTGTGCCGCCCAGAACAAAATTGGGCTATGTTCTCATTTTTAGTTAACATCATAAACAGCGATGAAATTTCTGCTGAGACAATAACATTAAAGTACCTAGAGCCGGGTCATACATTCATGTCAGCTGATAGTTTCCACCATCAGGTGGAACTATCTTTAAAACGTAAGAAAATTTACGATTACGATGATTTTGCAAAGGCAGTCCAAGAAGCCAATCGAAAAAATGCGACGTTAAACAGATGCAAGTGAACGACTTTTATAATTACCAAGATTATGCTTCCCAGGCGCGTCTTAACAAAAGAGAACCAAGGTGCTATCTGAAGGATATAATGTCAGTTAAAGCAGAACGGGGTCAGTTTATATTAAAGTATAAAACTTGTCACACAGGAGCTGAACACCAACTAGATTTCCTCATGGCAAAAATCTTAAAAAAGAAAAGTTTTCCTAAACCTTCAAAAATCTGCTCCACGCGGAATTGAGGAAAGCCGGAAAAAGCAAATTTTGGAAAAATTGGTTCCTAATGCCGGAAAACAGGCGAACATTTTGGTATAATTTGCCTTCAAATAGCTCGTAAGTTTTAATTTGTCTTTCTTTTTTAATAATAAATATTTTTTTGTAACTTGAACACGTGTTTTTCTGCTTCATAAATACAGTGAGATATCTTACTGTATTTTTTATGGTTCAAAAATATTTTACGTACCATAAATACAGTGAGAAGCACTCACTGTATTTTTATGTAATTTGCTCCATAGAAGAGTCCTGATTTCCTAATTATAACTACATTTTTAACTATAATTAATACATCAAAGCAATAAAACAGTTTCTTTAAACATAAAGTAATTCATTTCTACCATTTTATATAAAATAAACACAAAAGCTTTCAAAAGAAAGCCACAAAAAAATTTACACTGAAAAAACACTTTTAAGCTTTGCGCGCCGTTTACTCAAAACTACCAAAATGCACTCACTGTATTTATGAATTGTGCGGCAGTATTATTGAATTGAAAATTCGAACTGTAAAAACAAGTCAAGGTCCCCAGAACCATAGTATTTACATAATTATCTAACCCTTGCAATAGCGCGTACTTAGATTGAAAGAAGAGTGTAGTAGTAAGCAGCGTGTCCACTCTATATTCCCTGCGCTCGTCGGCTTGCCCAACATCCCCGCCGTCGCTGCACGCGCCGCGCAGAATGCTAACAAACTTCCAAATGGCAAGTGACACAGATTTTGTTTCTGCAGATCGTTTTACTGCAGGAGGTTGTTCCAAAATCTATAGAAAATATCAAAATATTAACTTTATGGGTTATTTGCTGGCATTGCTGGGGATACCAAGCTACCTACAAGAAACAGGGTTGGTTTTCTAAGTAACCACCTGAAATACAAAGCAGCTCTTCGTGGCTATCTTTCATCGGGTCGTTGAACGACTCGGTGTCCCACACGAAAAAAAGGGTTATCTTTCAGGGATCTGCATAGGTAGGTACCTACTTTTTAGACTTTTACGTAGTTACTAAGAATGTACAAGTGGTTGCAGATAGTACCAAACGAAGTGTGGTACATCCAAGAAGGTAGTGTTTATTAATAAGATTAATAAATAAATACTGGCACTAGAGTTCAAGTATTGAGTTTGAGATCTCTATATTACAGGAAGCGTCAAAGCTGTTGATAATAGAACTACTATAAAAACGTGAAGTTATCAGAGGATGTCATAATAGCACGCACGAGTAGTACTATTTTAGTTTGTACGCCCTCTCGTGACGTAATGTTGTCATCGCATCATCACATATCGCGCGATGACCGTGACACCGCGGACCGCGTGGGCGCGCGCGCAACCCGCGAGGCGCGGCAGTGCAGCGAAAGTCGCTACGCATGATTTTTTTAGAATTTGAGTAGAAGACAACCAAACAATGAGTTATGATTTAAGCACATAAATTACCTACTAACAATTCCTTCATTATAGCATTCGCTGCAAGCCATGGCTATAAAATCTTTACAAGCAGATCCGGTTATTCATTTAAGTTCAACTTATACTGGTTTTTATCAGTATTTGTATTAAAACTAGTGTAAGTTGATCCCTTAAATAGGTAGTGGACTTGCTGGCGATAGTAGATAGGTACAATCAAATACAATTTTATTACTTAGTAAAAACTATTACCACCTGTGTACCTATATTTCAGGTCGCGGAATCTCTGATTGTTGTTTGAATATGACACCAAAGATTAACCACAAAAGTTTTCATAATGCCTTACAATCTGAAATACCGTGAGCTAAAGCAAAACTGGGGTAAAGGATCTCCAGCAGTTGAGACAATTGAAGTAAACGACGATTACCTTGTTAAACGCAAAGGACATTAGAATTATCCTTACTCAGGAAATGACGACCTATATGCAGATGTTTCAGTAAGTAGTTGGACACACTAATTCGTAATTACAGACGGAATATTGCAGAAATGTCGGCATTGCAATAGAAATTGATGGAGAAGGTCCAAAAAAAGAATAGTGGTAGAAATTTTACCTATACTGAGACGAAACGGACTACTAGTAAGGAAACACAGTTGTAACTATTATGTAATCATCATCCTGCCCTTAACCCAATTTATTTGGGATCTGTGTAACTTGTCTTTTCTTCCATTCATCTCTATCAGCTGTCAAATACGTCTTTATTTTCATATTGTCGTCTTTACATAATCCACCCAAACTTTTAAAGCCTTCCTCTCCTTCTGCGTCCAAAATTCATGTTCATCACTTCTTTACCTCATAAAACGCGTCATCCATCCATCAACATTCATGTTCATCACTATCTTTGTTACGTGCTCTTCATCCGTGGTAGTTATTACAATAAATATCCAATACTTTGTGTTCTACATCTACTCAAGATGGATCCGAAAATTTTAATAATTTGATTCTGTGTAATGAATAAAATATAGTCTATAAATCATCTTCTTTTATTATTATTTAACATAAATCAGCACCTGGTCAGTACTTATCATAATTATATTACATCCAAGTACTATAATATAATATTTATTTTCATTTCAAATCAATTTTATACTCAGTCTATCTATCTCAGTCTTTCACTCTATCACGTGAACTGGTTTCTTGATGTTGTTTGATGGCAGCAGACAGGAGAGCAGAGCACCGCCTGGAACATGGAAACAAATTAAATTCAAATATTGAATGCACTTTTACAAGGTGAGTGGTGAGTAACCGTCCATTAAAAAGTAGAAAGGGCGGCAAAAGAACCAAAGTCAAAGACATCAACATCGCAAAAATTTATGCAATGCAAGTAACATAACTTAGATAAAACTATGCAATAGAGTAGAAAAGGTGAAAACGAGCGCTCCTTGAGTACTCGCATATCGAAAAAATATGACAATACTGATGGTAAAGATGAACTAACAGACTAGAGTCTATCCACTTTACAATGAGCCGGTAGAATTGAATGTGATGTAGGAACCAGTTCGATTCGACCACCGATACTGAAGCTGGTCGTAATAACAGTATGGATTTTATTGATGGATGTAGGGAAGAAAGTGAACACATATAAAAAGACCAGCCAGTTCGTAGACGGAGCCAGTACTGTGATCAGTGCGATGCTGCTGCTGCAGCTACTGATGATGATCACGATGTTGATGATAACAAGTAACTCACAGATTAAGGGTCCGGCTACCCGTAGAAGGCGCCAGTGCAGTGCCTAGTGATATAGGCAGCGATTAGATTCTTGCCGGCGATGCTGCTGCTGCAGCTACTGATGACGATCATGATCTTGATGATGACAATGAACTCACAGATTAAGAGACCAGCTACTCCGTAGAAGGCGCCAGTGCAGTGCCAAGTGATGTAGGCACCGATGAGATTCACACCCGTGATGCTGCTGAGCCGAGCCGCCATCACGCCGAGGCACGCCGCCATACCACTGGTGAAATAAAAACAAAATATACCTAGTTCAATGACATCTAAATTTCACTATACCTACCTACTTACATTATTTGCACAACTGTAGCCTACTTATGTAAAAATTAAACATAAGAACGAGTACTTTTGAATTATCGTGTTTTTGACAAAATATGTTTCTAGGTAGGTAGATAGGTACTTCAATGACATGAATTTAAAATTAAACATAATCTTTATTACTCACCGAAAAGACGTAGGATAAAAGTCAACGAAGTAGGAGAACACGATCCCCATACATAATCCATCAGAGACGATGCCGAAGTAAGCGATGATGTTGACGAGGTTGTTGGGGATGTACAGCGCAGCGAAGCAGCACAAGGAGCAGAAGCTCAGGATGACGGTCATCAGCGTCTTCTTGTACGCAGCCAACTTCGACATCAAGAAGTTGAGAACGCTGAACGTGCCGCCGGCGGTCGTCGTGAAGATCACGATCGGGAGGCCGATTTTAGTTGTGCATTCCTCCTGAAAATATTAGAAACATTTTTATCAGATCCAGATGTTTTCAATCTTTTCATCGTCTAGCTATAGCTATACGAAAATACAATACCTAATACTTACCGTAACAGCCACAACAGTCCACTGGTGGACATGGGCTTCCCCCTATCGGAGGGTATTGCCATACTCACCACGATTGGCAGGCGGATTGGCGAGCGCAGTACAAGATGTTGTACCACAAGGAACGCTGTTGCCCGTTCCTAGACGATTATCCCTTAGTCGCTTTTACGACACCCACGTAGAATTGGGGTGATGCTATTCTAAGCCGGCATCACACGGTAACCTAATACTGAATACTTAGCCACACTAAATTACATAGTTATCAACCGTTAAATTTCATGAAGAGCAGCACTTCTTCAAAATATAAGTACTTAGGTATGTTACCGTGAAATTACAAATAACGCTAGATTATAATATTTCGCCAAATTACAATCTCATATACATAAACTAATTATAATTACTTAATTATAATATCAATGATTGCTCACTTGGTCGTTGACGCCGAACTCTGGTCCTTGAGTGATGACGGAGCAGATTCCTCCTGCCGGATGCTGCTGGGATCCACGGCTTTAGAGAAGTCGTTCGCCAGAAATGGCAGCCACATAAACAGGCTGCTGCTTCTGAAATTATAGATTTGATGTTTAGTCTGGTCTGAGGTTTCATTGAGGATAGTAGGAATGATCACTTAATCAGTTCTTGTAACTGAACAACTTTTCCGAAGAAGGTAAGTATGTTGTTATTATAATCTCCCAAATAATGTTTCGCGCTAGTCATCATCTTCATCTTCCTGCCCATATCCCAAATTAGTTGGGGTCGGCGCAACAGGTATTGGTAGAACACAAATCATTTAAAAAATGTTTAGGCTATTTTTTATGACCGGCCGCCTGTCTGACGTCAACCCCCTTTTGTAAGTGGTGTAGTGTATTGAGTTAGTGTAATGACTATCGTAGTATAAAGAGTAAGTGTATTGACTGTCAGTGTCTCGAGCACGTACGTCACCACGGACGGTGGGTAGGGATTCTGTCCTGTCAGTCAGTCTATGCCCGACCGTAGCCCCGAGCGGCTGTGTGATGGCGCGTCGACGAGCCACTTCAGACTTCAGTCAAGTCTCATCATCTTAGCGTCTACCAGGACGCTATATGTGGCGACGAGGAAAAATTACTAAAACCGGAAAAACCGTGAGTAAAGTGCAATATTTTTTTTCCTTTTAAAAAGGGAAGGAAAGGCTTGACCGTGAGAGAAAATAATTTAAAGCATTTAATTGAACCTGCAAAGGTAACTTTTTGATGCCACTGAGGCGATAGTAGGCAACCTACCGATTGCTACGAGCAAAGTATTTGTTTTATGCCCCATCAGAAATCGTAGATGAGATAGGTCATGGACTTTGAACGATTGGCGAAAAGCCTATCTATCACTTAATGTGAACTAAATACTTCGTAACATTTTAAAAACATTGTCGGTATGACGCTTCTAAAGTTAAGTAATTATTGGACACCTTTATTGTGTCTGGAAAAATACGAGGAAAAATTGCTTTATCTAAAACGCCTGAATAAAAACAATAGGCAATATAATCATTTAGCACGCCCACAAAGACCTAAAAACCCTAGTAGTCAAAGCTATGCAAAAAAGGTAAAATAAATAAATAAAAACGACAGATACCAATGTTGTTATGATCGCTTTTGAAATGTAGGTACTCCGTAACTCCGTACATGTTTGTGTCGCGGCCATGGTACAGTTTCTATTTCGAATTTATTTTAAATGTCATTTTGTCGCGTTTCCGCAGTCAATGCATGTAAAATCATAGTGATAAACGTAGGAAAGATTATAAAACGCAAAAAAAAAAACAAGAAAAAAAGAAGAAAGGGTGGAAGTGAGGCGCCGACGCGGAAACTGTGCATGTATTATATCTGTGTAAGCTCTTAAACAGTTCAGTGAAACCAGAAGGTCAAATTTGGATTATGTTTCTGTGAAGGAATCGAAAAAAAGTAACCAGGTATTTGATATAATATCATATCACTTTTTACCGTTACATAGTGAGATCAATTGTAGAAATAGTCATCCTACCCCTTAGGAACGCTGATACTTATCTATGTACAGTTGCAGTACTGATGTTACGACGTATTTTCATAAGGATTTGTTATTGCTATCACATGACGTAGATCAACTTACCAACCAGCCGAGTGATTCTTGAACAGTAACATTATTAGATTCTATGTTATTATTTGTGGAATAGAATATTATCTGCAAGTTAATACCTATTTATTTCACACAAAAACGAAGAAAAAAGGCATTAATTTCCTGATCAAAGAAAACAATCAAAATTTACTAACTACTTATACAATACCTATTTATATGAAAACTACTAGTTATGTATGACATGTAGGTCTATAGGAAAAATAAAACATAAATTCGAATATTTATGAAAACCTCAGAATAAAACCTTGAATAAACCCTAGCTAATAAATTCTTATCTAAGTAAATAAGAAATCACCATCAAGATAACTATAGGTATTTGGATAATTTACTTGAAGTCCTGAAATATTCTCAATTACCTACTTACAATAGCTACAAATGTATTCCATAGTACCACATACGTGTGTGAAAATTAGGCAAGTAATGCTTGAATGAAATTACTATCGCACATAGCCATTTCAATCAAAATAAAGTAATCGCTAGTTGTGGGCTAAAAGTTAGTTGAATCTTTGGCAAAATAAGTTGCTTACTCGTAAATACGTGTTTAATGGTATTTTAGTGTACATCATTGAAACTTAAGACAGACATTACTATTTACATGGTAAAATAATTTATAATTTTTCATTAGTAGTAGCTGCCTACATTATACCAATCATTAAAATTATAAAACCGTTCAATAGTAGGTTTATTAAGTTTGTAGGTATTTATGAAGATATTTTTGATGAAGAGAAAATAATATAAACGAAACAAAAGGTACTTGAAAGAAGGTCTCGTTTGGTGTCGATTGTTGGTAGCAAAATAATCTAATCGTTAAATCGATGATGCTAGCAAATAAAACCTTATCGTTAAATCGATGTAGCAGGTATGGATATAACCTGATTGTTAAATCAACGGTTACAGGTTTATCCTGATCGTTAAATCGATGTAGCAGGTATGGATATAACCTGATTGTTAAATCAACGGTAACAGGTTTATCCTGAAATCGATGGTAGCAGGTATGGATATAACCTGATTGTTAAATCAACGGTAACAAGTATAACCTGATCGTTAAATCGATGAGAACAGATACGATCTGATCGAAATGAATAGTAATTTGAAGTTATCATACGGCAGTAAATCTGTCCATTGTATTGATACATATAAAGTAAGTCAAACAGTGTAAAACTGGTCATTTAATTGATGAATACACAGTAGTGGGTATAGCAGTGAAAACTGATCCTAAAATATGTTAATGTTAGTGCAATTGCACTTGTAACGCAACGCAAGTTTCGGATTCCATTCTCGGAGGTGTCACTCAGATGATATATACCAGTTTGTGAATTCTGTTTAAGACATTGCATGCTACACCGATTGTGAAGTCTAGTTACACAACCATGTCAGAGGTCTTCTACTTGAAATAGGCGGTTGAACAACTCTGACATCAGGTCTCATCGGGTCGTTGGATGACTTAGTGTCCCACCTCGAAGAAGAAGAACCGATAAGTGAAAATATATACCTATTGTGTGTATGTATTTCTGTAAGTACTGGTTTCTCGGTTTCAATACGTTTACCTACCCAGCGGGCCTGGAACTGCGGAAGGTAGACCTCGTGGGCTAGAAGGATAATTCATATCTCCTTCTCCTTCTATCGTGGAGTAGAGCCGGCCGAGTCGATGAACGCCCAAGTCTAATATAATATTACAGATGGAAAGGTGAGTGGAAGTCTATCAGAGAGTAAGGAGAGTGGAAATGGTTACTCTTACCACAGGTAAACATGTCGGTAATTCTCACGGGAATATCAAAATTTAGCCGCAGGTAAAACCACGGTAGGAAAAGCCAGTTATTACAACCTAGTGGGTTGTTCTCCAATAGTTTGTTGTGCAGGACGAGATAAGTGGGTTTGAATGAAAGAATGTACACCTAGTAATGCTGTGGTTTAGAAAATATCAATTCAAATGAAACCTTTGATCATTGGTTTCTAGTATATTACTTTGGTACTGAAGAACTACTGAGGAACTGGGACACATTACATTGTTTTTGTCTTTCATTCATGATATAGGTAGGTATATACCTACATACATAGGTACATGCAGTCATGTGTTATCATTGTCGCAGGTTCAATTCCCGTGGGTGATTTAGCGGTTTAAAGATATTATTTTGGGAGTTTGTTTCCTGTTAAGTAAGTGTATGTTGTCCCTTGCGGGTGCAAGAAGTGCTGACGATTAGGTATTTAAGGGTTTCCCTTTGTATTTGTTTGCTAACCAATATATATTGTATGATTTCAAGTGAGTTTGCGGGGGTAGAAGTCTTCAGTTTACCTTCCTACAATATTTTACTTATAAGTGTTCGTTCTACGTAGACATGGACGTTTCACTGTAATTTGTGCAGTGTTGTTGCATAATATTGTGGGTTAAAAAAAGGGGGAGAAGAAGATAGGTATAGAATACAGGCACTGGTAACAGTCAGACGGCGTTTCTTGTTGCCAGATTATCGTTGTCGAGCACACTTTAGTAGATTCAACCTATTTATAAACAGGAACGATGTGATAGGTATAACTACTTATACGACGTTTTGGTCAATTTCGATGCAAACCTGGGCAGGTAGATACAGAAGAAAATATGATACTGGATATTGCGATGTTACTAGTAAGTAAGTAATATAACGTCATTGCACAACACAAAGAACAGTATACACAATTACAAAAAAAAAATCTAGTACCTATGAACTTACCGGGACCACGCAGCGGTGACTGCAGTGGATTTCGTTTCTAACAAATGCTGGAGTATTGAATTTCAGAGCAAGTGCAAGACAATCTGAAATTGTTCGTGCTGAGCCCAGGAAATTTATTATCATTTCACTGTTGGCAACTGTTGGTAAGACTGTTTATTATCGGCCCAAGTCTGTCAAGTGGTAAAAGTGTCACCCGCGGGAGTTCCCAGCAAATTAAAAGTAAGTTAACGCAGTTCAGACTTCAAAATAGATATGCAGTATTCCACTTCGGTTTAAACAGTGTGGACACATCTTGTCCTGGGTTTTAGCCCGTTGAACATACTGCGTCACAGCGAACAGACAACTTATAGCAGAAAATTAAGTGACTACAAATTCCGATTTTCAGAATTTTACAAAGAAAAGCTTCTTCAAAGCTAGTATTAAATTATAACAAATAAAATGTTAGTATCTCAAGGAGAGTCCAGCGATCACAATAACAAATTTTAAATTTGATCGATGTAAGTGGTTAGTTTCATAAAACTACACGAGCTAATAATTACTAATTCACACTGCTGATAGCTATTATGATGCTTTGTTATTTTTGGGGTCGATTTTGGTGAATGCTAAATTTGTTGGGACCAATACTCATCCATTGCTGACTTATGGAGATAATTATTTTAGATATAATATCATCAATCAACACTTTGGCAATTCCATTTTTGTTGTGAGCGCTGTTTTACATGCGGGTGTCGGATATACCTACTTATTCATTTTAATGAATTTTATTCTTCTAATGAGAACGTTTTGTTTGTTTGTTGCAAGTTTTATAACTGAACGCAAAGCTTATTCAATTTTAAATTAAATAATGAAAAAGTTTTAAGTAAAGTCATCTGGGTAAAGCTAAGGAATTCACTGGACTAACTAACCGAAATTATATTTATATAATAGGTATATAATTTATTCATAATTATAATTGTTGTATCAGTTAAGTAAGGTGGATGACCTTAGATACAACAGACTTTATTGAACAAGAACAAAATACTTAAGTTAAAAAATATTTTAGTTTATCATGTAGTTAATTGTCATAAATTGTACGATTGGCGGCATTATTGCTTTTGTAGCAACATCTTCTATACAGCCTGATAGTAAGAACTAAGCTGTTAAACGTAGTTGATGCTTTATTATTCAGCTGATTGATTTTGTATCAATTTGTTTGTTTCTTCAGTCATTTACACATAGAATATAATATTATTGCGAAATACTACTGTAAGGTGAACGAAAGTTATTTATTACAATCTCAGATTACAATAATACCTATGTTTATTATCTATCAGCATATACGGACAAGTAAAATATAAGACGTTTTGTTTTCATCACCTCACTGATGAACCCTACCTATTTATTGCCTACGACTTTAGTCAGATAGGAATAACAGGTAGACAGAAATCTTATTCAATAAGAAAATTGACATTTTCGGGTACAAGCAAGATTATTTCGATTATGTTCAACATTTTTCTTGTAGAAGGTTACCACTAACAACAATAACAATTCAGAAAAAAAAATTAAAACAAAAGAAGGGGAATAAAGGTAATAGGTAAAATACTTTCTTACGTAGTTTAAAAATGAGTTTAGTTTTATTCATTGATGCCTATCATAAGTTACCTATCTATCAATGTTTACCCTCATCGATTTTATTTTTGTGCCTTACCATCAGTTGAGGAAGCTATTAAAATAGAAATCTAAGTTTTGGAAAAAATAGTACCTACCTATTTATTTTAAATGGTTTTACGGAAACGGAGGCTCATAACCAGGGAAGAAGACCAAAGCATAAATAAAACAAAAATTAAAACAAAAGGGAGATGTAGTGTATTGAGTTAGTGTAATGACTATCGTAGTATAAAGAGTAAGTGTATTGACTGTCAGTGTCTCGAGCACGTACGTCACCACGGACGGTAGGGTAGGGATTCTGTCCTGTCAGTCAGTCTATGCCCGACCGTAGTCCCGAGCGGCTGTGTGATGGCGCGTCAACGAGCCACTTCAGACTTCAGTCAAGTCTCATCATCTTAGCGTCTACCAGGACGCTATACCTCGTAAGTTGGAATTTCCAGCGCGATGAAACAAACTGTCAAAGTCTTGCAGGTCATAATGTCCGTTCATGATTTTAAAGGTTTCAATCAAATCACCACGTTCTCTGCGGTCCCTAAGAGCAGGGAGATTTAGTTGTTTCAGTCTATCCTCATAGGACAACTTTCTAAGCTGTCTAGGTACTTTTGTGAACCTACACGCTGGACTCTTTCTAGCAGGTCAATGTCTTTCACAAAGTATGGGCTCCATACTTGAAATGCGTACTCAATATAGGTCTTACATAGGTTTTATGGATTTTACAATCATTTCTGGAGTCAAGGTACCAAGGCTTTCCTTATGAGGTATATGAAGCTGTTGGCTCTTTTCACAACACTTTCAATGTGGTCAGACCATTTCAGATCCTCAGCAATTTTGACTCCTAAGTCTGTTTGTGTCTTGACTTTGACCAGCTCAACGCCATTCAGTTTGTAGCCAAGCCTAGGATTCTTGCTGCCTATGTGTAATGCTGTGCATTTCCCAGCATTAAGCTTAATGAGCCATTCTTTTGACCAATTTGCTATTCTATCAAGGTCTGCTTGGAGGCGATCATAGTCCAGTAAAGGGTTCGCAAAGATCTTCGTATCATCAGCAAAAATGCTCACATTGGATTGAAGACAACGAGGTAAGTCGAAGGAGAATATGATGTAGAGCACAGGGCCCAGAACAGATCCTTGGGAACCCCGCTCTTAATTTGTCGTTGCTCGAAACTGTGTCTCCAATTCTTACACGGAAGGTTCTCTCTCGAAGGAACGCCTCAATCCATTGAAGAAGCTTTCCGCGGATGCCGACAAACTCTAGTTTCTGCAGAAGTCGTGTGATTGGAACTTTGTCAAAAGCCTTTTCGTAATCCAGGTATATGACGTCGATTGGGTCTTTGTTATTGAAGCTCTCAGTCCAGGAGTCAAGCACGATAGCAAGTTGGAAACGGTGGAACGACGTGGGCAGAAACCATGCTGTTGGTCGCTTATTATGCTATGTTCCTGTAAGAAGTTTCTGATGTGCTTAACTATCACCTTTTCCATGACCTTACATATGACGCTAGTTAGGCTAATTGGTCTGTAGTTAGGGGTCCAATTTGTCTCCTTTTTGAATATAGGTTATTACTGTTGCTGTCTTCCACAGTGGTGGCAACATTCCAGTTTCATATGAGGTTTGCATGATATGTACAAGAGCATCGGTTAGTTTACATTTCTGAAGTAGTATTGCAGGAATTTCGTCTGGTCCAGGCGATGAGTCTGTTTTTTTTTGGTGGGAAACAAAAAATATTGACTGCCCACATAAAGTCCAGTCAGCTAATCGTGAATTTTGTATGGAAAGGCCGAAATTTTTTTCGTTCACCACCGTAGATATTACCATTTTAAAATAAAAAAGACAGGAAACCAAAAATCTTCTTTGAATTATTTTTATTCTTCAAAATTCGTGAAAGGAGGCGAAACAACACCATGAAAAAAATTAAACGCAGAAATGAAGCTGCTATATAAGGTCCTATTAAATTCACTGCAAATATTTTAAGGGCATGCGTAAATATGTATAAAAAAAACATCTAAGGCATATTTAAAAAAATCTACACGCTAGATTTTTTTTTTCATTTTGAAACAATCTTTTTACTTAATTATGTAAACATCCTTTGACTGACCCGACTGACGTTCCACCACGTAGACAGGATTCACTTACACGGCACGCACACTGACAACCAACCAATCACAGCACCTTTTTTTGGCGCGTAATATAAATTCATCGAAGTGTGTGTGTCTAGGACAAACAGGGTGCACTTTTTTCGTTTTGTGTTTTTAGTTAAATGCAATTTTTTTGAAAACTAGCGTGTAGATTACTTTAAAAATTTGCCTAGTTCATGCTTATATTTTATTTGATCTGCCCCTAAAATATTTGCAGTGAATTTAATAGGACCTTATATATTATTATTATACAGTAAAATTGTACAGTAAATATCCAGGGTATGCCGTAACGGTTCAGCAGTAGGTATGTGGGAGATAAAATAGGTACCTGTAAAATTAATATTGTAATTTTTTATTATTTTTTATATAGCCTTTAAAAGACTCAGTATACCGTTCTTATTATTGGAATACTTTAATAAGCATTCAATTTCATAATTATCTTGCAGAGTCTGTAATCTAACGATGGGAAAATACTATAATTGTAATAACAATTACGTTTTTAAGTCAAGTTTTAATTATTTTAGTTCTAGTTCTTCTTATCGAGTGGATGTTCCGATAAAATTGAACGTCATTGTTTTATTGATCTTTAAATAACGTTTCATTTAAAGAATGTTATAAAAATGACGTTGATAAAATTAAACTTGATTGTACTTTTTGTGACCTCATGTCAAGCTTCCTACATGAACGATGGCGCATTTTACATAAAGAATTTTCTTGAATCGCGAGCAGCTATACCCACTTTGGAAGAGGATTTCATTCTGACCAATGCAAAAGCATTACAATTTTTGACGACGAATTTTGATACCTACAATGTTCCGGACTCGTATCTTAACATATCGCAACTGGTGGAAAAGAATGGCTTCCCATTTGAAAGACACTTCGTGACGACAGAAGATGGATATATCCTGCAGCTTCATCGAATTCCTGGGAAAGGTCCAGTAGTTTTTTTAAATCATGGGATACTCTTGTCTTCAGTGGATTTCGTGGTTGGAGGAGCAAACGGCTCACTAGCGTTCTACTTGGCCAGAAGAGGCTACGACGTTTGGATGGGCAATGCAAGAGGGAACAGGTTCTCCAGAAGGAATCTTTACATTTCTCCGGTTGACCAACCACAGTTTTTTAATTTCTCTTGGCACGAGATCGGAATTTACGACCTTCCTGCAACCATTGACTACATATTGAAATTAACTGGGGAAACGGCCTTGAACTATGTTGGGTATTCTCAGGGTAACACTTCGTTTTACGTTCTGTGTTCCTTACTACCGGAATATAACAAAAAAATCAAAGTGCACATATCGCTGTCTCCGATTGCTTTTTTCTCGCATTTGTTCAGTCCAGTATTAAGATTATCGTACATATTACAGCTTTTCGAAATATTGATGGGTGCAGGTTGGTATGATTTTTTATCAGACCCAACACCGATATATACATTTTGTGATAACAATAATATTTTTAAATTCATTTGTATAACAGGGCAAGCGCTGACTTTTGGGTATGACCGAGGTGAACTTAACTTCACTAATATTCCAGTGATATTGAATCATGCTTTCGCTGGATCTTCCACAAAGCAATTCCAACATTACGGACAGAATATATATTCGGGAAAATTTAGACAATATGATTACGGTAAAGCTGGTAATTTGGAGCTGTATGGTACGGTTGAACCTCCAGACTACCCGTTGCACAAAGTTACGGCGCCTGTAGTTTTATCATACAGTTTCTCAGACTATTTTAGTAGTGTGATAGATGTGCTAGAGTTAAAAAAGCATTTACCAAATGTAGTAGGACTTTTTGAGGCTAAATACTTCAGTCATGTAGACTACGTGTACGGTAGAGACACAGACGATGAAGTAAATAGTAAAGTTGTTCAGTTTATCAAAAGATTTGCTCATAACGATTCTGAGAAGAATGATAAATCTTGATAAATAATTAGGTTGGTAAAAATATATGGGAATTACAAAAAATCTACAAATTTATTCTGCATAGTATATAATTAATTCACTTCAAATATTTTAAGGGCATGCGTAAATATGTATAAGAAAAACATCTAAGGCATTTTAAAAAAATCTACACGCTAGATTTTTTTTTTTCATTTTCAAATATACTTTTTAATTAATTATGTGAACATCCTTTGACTGACCCGACTGACGTTCCGCCACGTAGACATGATTCACTTACACGGCACGCACACTAACAACCCAATCACAGCACCTTTTTTTAGCGCGTAATTTAAATTCATCGAAGTTTGTGTTTCTAGGACAAACAGGGTGCATTTTTTTCGTTTTGTTTTTTTTTAGTTAAATGCAATTTTCTCGAAAACTAGCTTGTAGATTTCTAAAATATTTGCAGTGAATTTAATATGACCTTATATAATATACTAAGTCTTTTTCACTTAGTCTATTGTATTTGTTTAAATCAATTTTTTTTAAACGAACGAACGTACCTAGTTTATGCAACTGTATAACGGAAGGCTTCAGTGCGTGAGTGTCTGTTTCGCCTGCGCTTCGTGTGATAATAGTTTGATACGAGCATTCTAAAGCCTAATTATATGCAGTTGCGTTACACTATTTTATTTACACTCTACAAAACAAAACTATGAAAAATAATTCAAACCTCTGCACTGCACTATGGCGATTGCAAGCCTATCAACTGAACCGCCAACTGAACGACTTTTGTACCTAAGTAACTTTTCAACCAAATGTTAAAATGGAGGCTCATAAAAACTGAACAACTTTTAAAGGTTTTGGCCAAAAAATACCCAGAATCGCCAGCAACGAAATGCATATTAATGGGTTCATTAGAGTATTGCTATTTTATTTAAAAAAATATACAGGGTCCTACCTAGCCCATCTAGTATAGAAAATATTAGATAAAATAGTTAAGCCATATATGAGAGGCCCGTCCACTGGTTACTCTTACCCCCGAGTATATCTTATACTCAGTTGTAGGTAAGATGTCAAATAAGTATAATATAATCGCGTATCTAGTAAAATGACGACTATAGTCCGTCAGGTTCGTGCGCGACCTTCCTGCGGGGTACAGACGGTTGGGGGGCGAGTAAGCACGTCATTTTAATATGACGTGCGGCGCGGATGCGCGCGTTTCCCTTCCCCGCTACACCTCCCGCTACCCGCTGACATCTCCCCTCCCAACGTCTGTCACCCCTAGGGAGGGTCGCGCACGAACTTACAGGACTATAGGTAAAGTTTATTTGATTCAAAGATAAAATATATCGATACCTCTGGGCTCAAAGGGCGTAAACGCCAAAACACGACTTTTCAGGAGAGCAAAAAAAACAAAAAATAAAAAAATATTTTTGACATAACTTTTTTATTTTTATAGCTATAAAAATAATCTGAAGACCCATAAACTTCAAATTTGATGGTGCATAATCGTGAGTATAACAAAATTAAAGAAATCTAATAGTTTAAAAGATAGATTGGATATACGCCCTAAAATTCTACATCATAATGTCGCTTACACCCCAAAAATTGCCCTGTACGTAGTTATCTTGTAAATACGCCCTGAATTAAACAAAACTCAGGGCGTAAACACCAGTTCCACGTATTTAATTTAGACAGTTCTCGTAAGAAATTCTGTTCATTATCGATTTATTAAGTGATAAATTAAACCAAAGTATTCACAAGTAAAATCTGGTGGACTATCAAGAAAATATAAACGACTTTTATGACCTACTACATGAAGCTGTACAGCATTTTTCGTCGGGAGCAGCTCATCACGGTTGGTCAACCGAATTAGGTGCTTTATTTCACGCGTACACACGCGATTAGGTGTTATAATATTGGCCACTTGAAGTGAGCGATAGATATTACTTCTGCTATCATTTATCGTCCGTGATTAGCTTGGAACCTGGATTTAGGTTGCGACGAGCACAATATAAAAATTAGGGTTGTTGGTTTAAACTCAAAGTCGAAAATTTATGAAGAAAATGTTCTCGTTCATTGTCATTCTGCACCAAGGTTTAAAGGCTTCAAGGTTTGTGTTTACTTTTATTGTTACCTCAAAGAGACGCATCAACAGTTCCGTTCTATGTCAATATTTTTTAAAGTAGATCTTTATACGTTACTACTATTCTATCCCATCCTATACTATCTTATGCATTTGTAAACCCAGAGTAGCCCCCTTCTAATCTGCTTCTTTAACAAATCGTACGAGTCGTCGTTCGACAAAAGTCTTATACAGAATCGGAATACTCGATCATGGCGAGGTGTAAATAATCTTAGTGTCTTAAAATGAAATATCTGGTAAATCATATCAGCTCCATATCTATTGCTGTGTATATTAGACAAGTAAATAGAGCTATCCAAATTTTCGCTACGTTACAACAAATGACCAACTAGATCGATACTAGAAACTTACAACCATGAAAATACATGCAAGCATTACTCCGGAGCCAGCATATACCGTTACAGGGAAACTGACGTCTCAATCACACTCTCCATTTTCATGCCAAAATGGCTCCAGCTAATCTAGTCCGATAGATGACAGAACATCACTGACACATTCACCCACTGAACTTTGAGTGATGCACCAAACAGCTGTTAACAGACTGTCGCTCTGGTCTTTCACTTAAATTAGATGATAAAGACTCTACAGGGGTGTAGGGTTACAGCTGGGACCAGCCTGCGGCTCTGGTTCTGGAAGATCAAAAAAATTTTTTGTGTCTACCAGCTCTGTCCCGCTGTACTGGGAATACTTTACCTTGGTCACCTAAAACGAAACGGATCGACTTGTTATGCCGGTCGTGCAGATCAAGCAATAGTGTATCAGAGAAGGTCCATTCCAGTGTTGCAAATGCCAGTAATTTCAGCGCAGCTACAAATATTACCACCGCAAGTTGGTGTGTGAACATGTTCCAACCATGATGGCACGCATCTAACCCAATTAATTGATCAGTATGATACAGCAAAACGAGTCCAACGCTACAAAAATCCTTATTGCGAGCACCAGCGACCATCCCGTCCAGACCATAGAAGGAGCGGAACTTGAAGAGAAGTCATGCGACGTCATGTGACAGGCGCGTAAATTTCGTAATGCTAACGGATTTTATGACAAGATCCTTAGATAAAATGGTTTCTCGCCTAGGAAATAAGGGCTGTAACCGAGATCCAAGCTCCAATCTGCGCCGATACGTTAGGCGTAAACACCATAGTTTATAAAAAAAAAAATGAAATTTAGGGCGTTAAAGTCAAATTAATGGAATTTTTCAAATATTTTTGGGCGTAAACACCATTATTTATACAAAAATACATAAAAACTAGGGCGCAAAAGCCAAACTGATGGAGGGTGGTAAGGCGTAAGTGCCATGCTAGTCCCACTATAGTCTTATACGCCCCTTAGTGTTTTAAAACAAAACGTTTACAACCACAAAATTTTGGAGATTTGAAACAATAAACTTTTACTACCCAAATTCACCCAAAATCCCTTCTTTAGTCATTCATTTCCGTAGGGCGTAACCACCATTTATTGTGGAATTTGAAGATTTTAAATATACAGATCGATAGAGGAGAAAAAATTGAGTAGGACTGCATTAAAAAGTCATTTTCGCCAAAATGGCCTTTGAGCCCAGAGGTATCGATATGATAAAATGTCTTGGATGACTTTGCTATTATGTACACCAAAAACCCAGTTTTGTCTAGAACGAAATGTATTTATATGTCGCAGGTCAATAGCGAAATCCGGTCGATCGCGAATTCCCTTGGCCCATCGCGAAGACCCGCACAATTGCGAAATGCATCGAAGGAGAGTTGATTGATTTATTTTACATAATCTTATTTAGATGAATAAAGGGCTGTTGACTGAAATTGGCACCCATTTACATATCAATAATTTGGTCAGTTAAAAATTGAACTTGGCTACCAATTTTTTTTGAGATCACTATCTCATGAATATAACTTGTGTGATGTATTATCGCTTATACCTGATTATAAACAGCGTTATACACTAAGTGGTACAATGTTTTTGGAAATCTTGAAAAATTTTCCACCGCAGGCAGGATTTGAACCTGTTTATCCTACCTGCGGTGAAAAATTTTGCAAGTTTTCCAAAAATTGTATACCTAACACGAGAAGTGTTTTAAAATTTGGTATTCAATGGTACAATGTTTTCTGATACAAGCCCTAGCTGTACTAATATGTATTCTGTGGCCCTAGCAAAGTGTGCTCAACCTTTTTGGTTACCCAGTATTAGTTACTTAATGCTTTGGACATTATGATTTCATAATTTTTATTTTAATACCTACTGGGTGTGGGTAAATAAAAATTTTGTCTTCTCTATTAAGTAGATGAATTTTAACTTTTGAGCATTTTCACATTTGAGTTATATTGCTTATATTGCCTTGGAAAGAAACTTTTTCAGTCTAGCTCAGCGACATGTAGTAGGTAGAACGTACCTTTGTAGGTAGCTATAATTTGACAACTTCGTGCGCGACCTTCCTGCGGGGTACAGACGGTCGGGAGGCGAGGAAGCACGTAATTTTAATATGACGTGCAGCGCGGATGCGCGCGTCTCCCTTCCCCGCTACACCTCCCGCTACCCGCTGACATCTCTCCCCCCAACGTCTGTCACCCCTAGGGAGGGTCGCGCACGAACTTGCTGGACTATAGGTACAAGTATAAAAAAAGGTATACCCATTGCCTACTTTGGTTCGATGCTTATTTAAAAAAAAAAACAACTTTTAAGTTCGACATCACATTTATTAATTTTATTAATATGTAATTATAAATAATTAATTATGTACTTAACTTTAATATTACAGTTTCAATAAACATTGATTTTAATACTATTTGGCAGTTGTGTTAGTTAGACTACACAGGGTGTCCCCGAAAGATTACACTTCTGTAAGGGTCCATTTATAATTAAGTACTCATTTCAATGGCGTGTTCTACTCACAAAACTTTTATTATAATACATTCCTTCGAAATATGAAAAGAGATTTTTGGACCTCCCATTACCTACATAAGGTAACCGTCCCAGTATCCGTCACATTTTGAATGTTGAGGACTTTAGACCGCTACTGTAAGTAAGGGAATAAAGCTTTGGGAAAAATAAATATGAGAAACTATACAGAATTTATTCTAGTTTGCGAATTAATTATCGTTTTTAAGTTATAAATACAATAAATAGTCAAAAGTGATGCCTATTGAAAAAATGGGCGATATGTCCCAGTATCCGTCACATTTGTCCCAATACTCGTCAAGATGACCCAGTACTCGACAGTGTGTAGGGACCTAGGCACGTTGTACTTTGTCAGCAATTTTGTATCGAGTCGCGGCGGCGGCGAGCCTCACTCGCCAGTCGTCTCTCCCACCTTAGACCGTGCGCGCGCACCACACACATCAACCATGTAATACGGAAATCAAAGTAAATTATAACCTTCTGAAACGAGTCAAGCCTTTCATTCTGCAACACCCATCAGCATCCATACGGTATGCCAACCATCAGAGAATACCCCAACAACTGGTGAACCCGATTAGCAACACGCAAGACGCAAGATCAGCAAAATTTGGATGGATGGAAAATTCCCGTGAACTTTGAAGACATGTGCCGGACGAGACGACTCCACTGTCCCCTGGGGTTACTGGAGGTGACTAACTGGTGTTCTGTTCTACTTTTGGATATACAACATCGAAGATGACACGACAATATCATCAGATCCTCACCGAGCGGAGAAGAAGCCATCGGTTGGAGTGGATAACCTGCAGTTTTCTGGATGGAATATAGGCCTCTGTTATACGTAGCAAATTACGGCGAACTATGACGTAATGAAGATTCCCTGACGGCAGTGTAGCGGTCACGTCTTGGTCACACGTGGCGAGCGCTAGAAAGCCGAGTGTCGTGTTACAACTGCGAGCGTTCGAAGAAACACACAGGGTGTTATGAAGATCACTGGAGATTTCGTCGACGTCAACCTGTCACCGTTTTCCCGTACGCTGGAAGAAAGGAACTCAGCGAAGACTCTCGCGTTGGAGTAGGAGTAGGGCGAGGAACCACTCAAAGGCTCACCGGGAGGTCTTCATGCCCAGGCAAATTACGGTTGGACAGCGTTTGGATATCGCGCTAACATCTCAGTGTCGTACAGTGTGTCGAAAGTGTCGTGTAATTTAAGATGAAATTTATAAGTTTGAATTTGTAAGTTGAAATATTTAAGAACACCATGCAATTTTTAAGTAATCATAATGTCATTGTTTAGAAAGTTCTAAAATCAAGTTTGTACCTATACCTATGTGTAACAAAGTCAGTCAATACCTTTTCATAGTAATTTATCAGTCAGCGTAATTGTAAACATTTATGTTCGTAACTTCACTTCTGCGTAGCCAGTGTTATCATTGTTTGTGTAACTGAATGTAATTTGAGTATCGTTATTCTTGCTAGATCCTTTTTGTTTAGTCATGATTTTTGTTGTAGCCTACAAATTGTTTAAATGTTGATCACTCATACTTAATATTGGGATTTTGTTGTAACTTAGCGATGTTGAAATTTTTTGTCAAAATTTTGAAAAAGGAGGGGAATATTGTAGGGACCTAGGCACGTTGTACTTTGTCAGCAATTTTGTATCGAGTCGCGGCGGCGGCGAGCCTCACTCGCCAGTCGTCTCTCCCACCTTAGACCGTGCGCGCGCACTATCAACCATGTAATACGGAAATCTAAAGTAAATTATAACCTTCTGAAACGGAGTCAAGCCTTTCATTCTGCAACACCCATCAGCATCCATACGGTATGCCAACCATCAGGGAATACCCCAACAAGTGTACCGCTCTGAGTCTCCGAAAAGCGTATTGCCTAAGAAAACGTCGTATTTTCAATGATGCCGACTTACTAGACCTGCTTTATTTCAACGAATAAACTTACTCTTTTATATCCTTGCACGTAAGGTTCTAATATGTCCACATTTTTACCCGCAGTAGTACCAAGAAGGTCAATGTGTTTGGGGTAAAAGAATGTTTGTGTTATAGCATTGCGCTATTTTTCACTTTAATTTTCTTCAAATCTGTAAATAATTTTCTTATTCGACATATTTATTTACTACTATTGACAAAATGTCAACGTCTCACCTTTGACGGCTATCTCATAGAGCCGCGTAGTTCTCTACTAAAAATAGCCCACTACCTCTTTCTAATTTCTGACCTCCTGGTACTCGATTCTAAATTTATCTCGCGCTGGCACTCTTTCCTCCGGAAACGAGACCTCAGGCCCTCCGAAGCCACAGGACTGCCCTCGTCGCCTGGACAAACCACTACATCATCAGGGCGACAAACCTCCACCATCATCGCTGGCAACTTGCAAGAAAACTGGCCACTGACAAACCTCAAGGTCTTTGAAATTCGAAATCAGAAAGAAGACTAGAACATTCTCGTACGCCTGGCAAGCATATATAAGGCGTGTCAAGCTGTCAAAAGATCAGTATTTACCAGTCTTTACTCTACTTCCAATTACCTAAGAAATAAAAAGAAGTAAAAAGTCTAAAGTGAAGTAACAAAGTAAGTGAAGTAAGTTCTGAAGCCTCAAGAACTCAGAAGCCTCAAGTCCAGAAGCTAAGAAGCTTTGCCGTCCGCAAGCGTCCACGACGAATTGCCAAGCCGCCGTCAAGCCTGAAGAATCCAAGCCCCTACCGAACGCACGCTGACCGTGGGAGGGCGATTCTACGCTGTGTGAGTCCGCGCGTCTTGTGGCCTTTTCGGTGTCAGGAGGTACTTAGTTGTATACGTGGCTAATAAAAGTAGTATTCCTTTACTAACTATCTTTTCCTGCCGCGGCCCCTCACGCGCGAGGGCACCAGGCTTGATGGGCGCCTACACACAGGACACTCTACCCACACCTACTCACTCACGCCCTCCGGGGCCACAGGCACTCGTGCTAGCGAGACCACTCCACCCTACCTAGCTACTAAGTTACACCTGTGGTTACCTCGGTTCCCTGAGTGCCGGTGCCTCTAGGAACCTGGGTAACACGACAGTGTGTGTTTATCGAGGTGTTTATGCAGATCCATTTATTTGTAAAACCACTGATCTGATTTTGATGCCGTTTTCGGTGATGGATATTCCGCCAACAACTCATCAGAAGGCGCAACATAACCGTTTGTCTCCAAAATATCTCGTCTGATAGTAATACTTTTAGTTCAGGTGACACAAACTGCACTGTAATGGACAAGGTACTGTTGCATTGTCTCTGGCAGACCTTGTGACATTGTCGACATAATAAATAAACAGTGTTCTATTGGCGTCTAACCAACACCCGAGCTTTCAGATGAAATGCAAAATGATCGGGAGGCTAGGTTTCCATTCCTGCTGGGGTACTTACAAGATAGATATTTATCACTGTGTGAATTTGTGTCCAGTTTGATAAAAACATTGCGGGCTTCATAACCTGATTAAAAAAATTATAACATAGACCTGCGTTACTAGTAGTAGATGATTGAAACTCATACAGCAGTTATGTCGTTTGTCGACTCGGCGTCCCACATGACAGAAGAACTGACTACTGTATAAAAGGATTTCGCATCTCTTTAAATGAGCAGGGTTCTCTAAATACTGTGTCATGTGCCAGTAGCTGTCGCTAAACAAAACACGCTGAAAAACTTAACATGAGTTGCAGCTTTTTTCGTATCTTGTACAGTTTCGAGGGCTCCTATTATTTTAATATGTTACCTTTGATAACTAACGTTTCTGGCAATCACCTTCTTAGTTACCTTAGATAGCCGATGTCGCGCAGTGGCTAGTATGACTGCCTGCCACGCAGAAGGTTCCGGATACAATTCCCGGTGGGGTCATTCACAAAGTTGATATTTATCACTTTGTGAATTTGTTCCCAGTCTGGTTAGGACATTGCAGGCTGACTGAACCACCTGATTGTGCGAAAATCAAGATGGTTCCGTGCTTCGGATGGGCACGTTAAGCCGTCGGTCACGGTTGCAGTCTATGATGGCGGTCGTTACACAACCACTTCAGAGACCTGCTACTTGCAGTAGGCAGTTGAAAAACTCTGACACCAGGGTTCATCGAGTCGTTGAATGACTCGGTGTCCCACAAGAGAGATTAAAATACTGTCATCGCCTTCTGGCGACGTGTGCGGTATCATCGCCACTTTTAGTCCAATGATCCAATGCGTTATATTTTGCCCTTCGCTCGAAATTTACATTTCGGTGTTATTTGTTTAATTTGCTAATAGCGCTTTCTTCTTCTTGTAAACTTGTAAGTATAAGTATAAAAACAAGTCTAGTCTTATATAGGTCCTATTAAATTCACTGCAAATATTTTAGGGGCAGATCAAATAAAATATAAGCATGTACTAGGCAAAACAAAACGAAAAAAGGGCACCCTGTTTGTCGTAGATACACACACATCGATGGATTTAAATTACGCGCCAAAAAAAGGTGCTGTGATTGGTTGTTTGTTAGTGTGGGTGCAGTGTAAGTGAATCCTGTCTACGTGGCGGAACGTCAGTCGGGTCAGTCAAAGGGTGTTCACATAATTAATTAAAAAGTTTGTTTGAAAATGAAAAAAAAATCTAGCGTGTAGATTTTTTTTAAAATGCTTTAGCCTCCTGAGTCCCTGCGTCCTATACAAAGAACAAATTCCTGTACTGTGTTAAGTCCTGATGCTTTTGCAACTTTACATCATGCTAGTCTGTAATTTTGTAAATATAGGAAAACTTCTACAAAAAATATAACATTTTACCTTTGATTATGTTTTTACACAAAATGAATAATCAAAACTATTAAATTATAATGTGTTTCTAATTTGAAAAATAATTGTAATTAGTAATAAAAAAAAATCACTCCCTCTTAATTTGTTCTACATAAAGTACACTAGGCCTTAATGACTACATTCTATTAGAAAGCTCAGGACTCAGGAGGTTAGACGCTTTTCTTATACATATTTACGCATGCCCTTAAAATATTTGCAGTGAATTTAATAGGACCTTATATAGAGTTTTCCTTTAATATTATTTGCGTGCGTACTAGCTGTTTGCCGCAAACTTCGTTTCATTTCGTTCCTTATACCTTTGAAAAATTCTTATATCCACATGAGCGTTCAAAAATGTGTACTCTGGATATCCATAACGCTAATTATGTATTGACTAGCTGGTACCCGCGAACTTCGTATCGTTTCATTCCTTTCAAAATTCTGATTTCACCAGCAACTTAAAAATCGTCACGCTCTAGATAATCATCACGCTAATATTGTTGGAAATACATTTTTCAAACCATAGTTGCATTGCAACATATGCCAGCAGATGCGTTCCATCGTGCTGAACAACTTTTGCTTTGGATTCATATCTGTATCTATATTTCAGCTGGGCTCCTCCTGGTGCACCTGGTGGTCTACATCAGGTACTCTAAACCTTCGTTGTCTATTCGCCAGCAGAAGCGTCTCATCAACCTGAACAACTTTTGCTTTGGAGTTATATCTGTATCTCTTATAGTTTAGCTAGGCTCCTGTTGGTGCACCTGGTGGTCTACATCAGGTACTCCAAACCTTCGTTGTCTATTCACCAGCAGAAGCGTGCCATCAAGCTGAACAACTTTTGCTCTGGAGTCATATCTGTATCTCCTATAGTTCATCTGGGCTCCTGTTGGTGCACCTGATGGTCTACATCAGGTACTGCAAACCTTCGTTGTCTATTCGCCAGCAGAAGCGTCTCATCAACCTGAACAACTTTTGCTTTGGAGTTATATCTGTATCTATTATAGTTTAGCTGGGCTCCTGTAGATGCACCTGGTGGTCTACATCAGGTACTCCAAACCTTCGTTGTCTATTCACCAGCAGAAGCGTCCCATCAACCTGAACAGCTTTGGCTTTGGAGTTATATCTGTATTTCCTATAGTTTAGCTGGGCTCCTGTTGGTGCACCTGATGGTCTACATCAGGTACTGCAAACCTTCGTTGTCTATTCGCCAGCAGAAGCGTCCCATCAACCTGAACAACTTTTGCTTTGGAGTTATATCTGTATCTCTTATAGTTTAGCTGGGCTCCTGTAGGTGCACCTGGTGGTCTACATCAGGTACTCCAAACCTTCGTTGTCTATTCACCAGCAGAAGCGTCCCATCAACCTGAACAACTTTGGCTTTGGAGTTATATCTGTATTTTCTATAGTTTAGCTGGGCTCCTGTTGGTGCACCTGATGGTCTACATCAGGTACTGCAAACCTTCGTTGTCAATTCGCCAGCAGAAGCGTCCCATCAACCTGAACAACTTTTGCTTTGGAGTTATATCTGTATCACTTAGTTTAGCTGGGCTCCTGGTGGTGCTTCTGATGGTCTACATCGGGTGTTCCAGACCCTTAAGTGGAAGCAAAAGTAGTCTATGTCAGTTCTTGGTGTAGTAATCTCTGTGTCAAATTTTATCAAAATTGGTTCATTGGTTTAGGCGTGAAAGCGTAGCAGACGGACAGACAGACAGAGTTACTTTCGAATTATTCTCTCTCTCTCTCTTTTCGTGTGGGACACCGAGTCGTTTAACGACCCGATGAACCCTGGTGTCAGAGTTTTTCAACCGCCTACTGCAAGTAGCAGGCCTCTGACATGGTTGTGTATCGACCGCCATCATAGACAACAACCGGGCCCGACGGCTTTACGTGCCCATCCGAAGCACGGAACCATCTTACTTGCGGACAATCAGGTGGTTCAGCCTGCAATGTCCTAACCAGACTGGGAACAAATTCACAAAGTGATAAATATCAACTTTGTGAGTGACCCCACCGGGAATTGAACCCGGAACCTTTGCGTGGCAGGCAGGCATACTAACCACTGCGCCACATCGGTTGTCGAATTATTAGTATGGAATGTATGGAAGTATGGATAGTATGAATATGGATTGTGCATGACGCTTGGTTTCTTATGTAACTCATTTTTTTTGTGTTAAAAGAAAGTTTTGATGCGTTTAGTATGTTTCTTAAGGCGCGCGAAGGCTATTCTGATACCTACGTAGGCATTCATCCTCCCATTTTTTATGAACTATGCATTGGGACAAATTAGCATGCAAAGTTTTTTTTGTTAGCAAGGTCTTGATGATACGTCCTAAATCTTTTTTAGAATATTGAAAACGAAAGAACGTCTGTAAACGCAGTAGGCAAGCGCCTGACAAAACCTGCAGAGCAATATCAACCATGGAAACTTGTGTGTGGTTTTTCTGCAGGTGGTTTTGGACGTCTGAATAAATCGTTTTTTGGATTTTCAATTTTCCAACGGAGTTTTTTCCCAAAAAAAAGTAGCCTATGTCCTTTCTCAGGTTATTATCTATGTTTATGCCAATTTTCATCAAGATCTGTTCAGTGGTTTAGGCGTGAAAGCGTAGCAGACAGACAGAGTTACTTTCGAATTTATAATATTAGTGTGGATTGGTGGTTTCTCAAACCATAGTTGCATTGCCAGCTGATTCCAGCAGAAGCATCCATCGAGCTGAACAACTTTTGCTTTGAGAGCCATTTCAATATCTCCTATAGTTTAGCTGAGCTTCTGGTGGTGCACCTGGTGGTCGACATCAGGTACTCCAAACCTTCTATGTCTATTTTCCAGCAGAAGCTTCCTATCAAGCTGAAGCCTTATGCTTTTAGATCATATCTGTATCTTCTATAGTTTAGCTGGGTTTTTGGTGGTTTAAATCAGGTACTCCATATTATACCGTCGAATATCCTATTTTTTATAGTTTTCCCTATACAGGGTTATTTTTTAGTCAGTGCGCAAACTTTGAAGGATGTTTCTACTCGTGATTCTGAACAACTTTTACTATAAGGCCACCTGCGAAATCTAAAAAAATTTTTTTGGGTGTTTCATATATAAGGTCCTATTAAATTCACTGCAAATATTTTAAGGGCATGCGTAAATATGTATAAGAAAAACATCTAAGGCAGTTTAAAAAAAATCTACACGCTAGATTTTTTTTTTCATTTTCAAACAAACTTTTTAATTAATCATGTGAACACCCTTTGACTGACCCGACTGACGTTCCGCCACGTAGACAGGATTCACTTACACGACACGCACACTAACAACCAACCAATCACAGCATGATCATCTTTTACTATGGGTCCACCGGCGAATTGGCAAAAAAAGAATTTGGATGTTCCATAGAAAAAATCATACCTACTCGGCAAAAATATATGAAAAACCCAAAAAAAAATTTTTAGATTTCGCATGTGGCCCTATAGTAAAAGTTGTTCAGAATCACGAGTAGAAACATCCTGCAAAGTTTGCGCACTGACTAAAAAATAACCCAGTATGTGGACAATACAATTTAACTCTGTACCAAATTTCAGCTCTCAGAGTTTATGGGAAGTACTAGTTTTATTTTGATGATCATGAATAAGTGAGTGATTAAGTGTCTATGCGAAGACACAACTACATTGGTCAACAATTTCAGAACCCATCAACAACGTCAGAGGTCAACCAAGTTCTTCATCTTCGTGTGGGACACCAAGTCATCCAATGGCCCGATGAACCTTGGTATTAGAGTTTTTCAACCGCCTACTGCAAGTAGCAAGCCTTCGATATGGTTGTGTAACGACCGCTATCATAGACAGCAACCGGGACCGACGCCTTAACGTGCCCGTCCGATGCACGGAACCACGACTTTTTGGACAATCAGGTGGTTCAGCCTGCAAAGTCCTCACCAGACTGGGAACAAATTCACAAAGTGATAAATGTCAACTTTGTGAGTGACCCCACCGGGAATTGAACCCGGAACCTGCTGCTTCGCAGGCAGTCGGTCGACCAAGTACAAGTCAGGGGCCTTTTAACCATATCAGAGTTCTACAGAACCACGTCAGAGCCATCAAAACCCTTGTAAAGTACTTGTCAACTATAGCAGAGGTATTTCAACCATGTCAGGGTCCTAATTAACCATCTCAGGGGTTTATTGACAGGCCTCTACCTTTTTATAAGTAGGCCTCTGACTTGGTCGGTTGACAAGCCCTGATGTGGTTAATAGGCCTCTGTCATCGTAACAACGTAAAATGACAACATACTTCTGATCTGATATGAAATTGACAAACCTGCTCTGCTACAGTTGTCAGGCCTCTGACAGGGGTGCTAATGGCTCTGGCGTCGTTCTGTAGGACTTACATGTTTTATGGTACCCTTATTTCCAAGCGCCGCGGCGTCGCGTCGGCGTCGTTGTCGCTGTCAAATGACGGCTTTGTATGGGTTTGTATAGGGATACCAGAAAGACCGGGCGACAGCGTCAACGACCGTTACGTTGACAGCGCGCTGAGAAGCTCAGGGTTTGTATGGGATGCGGTCGGGTTTTTCTACAAGACAGCAGCGACAACGACGCCGTAAAATTTTGACGCGCGTCGTTGTCGCGACGCTTGGTTTATAAGCCTACATTAAATGCTGCATGCTGATAAGGAATAACTTTTCCCAAAGAACATAGGTCAAAATCTGAGAAATGTTTTTGGACCTCCCTTACAAAACTTCCGATAAGCTGATTCAAGTTCCTATGGGAGGTCGGAGGACCTAATTTATTTCCATATTTACTCCCTCCATACCCTGGAATGCCTTTCCGGTACTATGCCAAATTTCATGAGGATCGGTAAGGTAAGCGGTTTGGCCACGTGACAGATCGACAGACAGAAAAACTGAGTTTATACTTACGATTTAGTGAGTTGACGGAAATAGGTGCAACTATATAAGTATGGCCCAGTTTCCGACAAAATTAACAAAAATTTGACGAGTACTGGTACAAATTGGGTTTGGGATGTACCAGTACATGTCACCTTAAAAAAAAGATACTTTTTGCCAAAAACCATCTCATATTTTTGTTAAACTCGGTAAAACAATAAAATAACTTTATAATAAAATAATCACATTGACCGTATTTTCCACCAATAACTTGCAATACCACGAACTTTCCGATGCACGACACTGAAAATTCAAGCACCAAGTTTCCGAAATTTCCGATTTTTTTGGACCTCTCACTTTTAACAACGATTTGCGCCGACGCTGACAAAGAGAATACATAATGATTCTATTTTTATTATTTGCAAATATACCAAAAATATGCTGATTCACAAAAAAACTCATTATAAGTTCTTAATAATTAAATAAAAGGCTTTAAAAGTAAAGTGACGAGTACTGGGACACTGTCGACATTGTGTACACTTACCTTAGTGACGAACTTTTTCAGCATATTTGTATGGGAGTTCCAAATTCTTTTTTCATATTTCGAAGATAAGTTTCTAGTAAAAGTTGACCAGTTTTGTGAGTAGAATATACCTACCCGGATTATTTTTGTACTTAATTAAATTTAACTTTATATTATGTTCCTTACAAACGAAACACCCTATTTAGGTAATATTAAAGACAGGCTAATAAATAACTGTATATACATATTCATATCTTGCATTAATTGTATTTATACAAATGTAACATAAAATAATAATTTTCAAATACGTAGGTAGGTGGGTAGGTACTATCTGAAAGTCCGCCATCTTGAATTTTTGAATTTTTTATATAGCCAGTGTTACTCGCGCTGCTTAGACGAATCTATCGACACCTCATATGGCAAAATCCAACTATCTGTTTGGGCTGTAGCCCGTGAAAAAGAATTTTCTTGTCCACATACATACATACTCTCGAAAAACATAACCCTCCTTATGAGGCAGTCGGGTAAAAAGTACTTACCAACTTTATAACCTATTATTGCAATGGTATAATCCAATTACACTTTTTTACTACGATTTTGTTTAAACATTTTGAGGGGTTTTATACTGCACCACTCTTATGCACATATGGCACACATTCAAATTATTTTGTAGGAAATTTGTACGAATTTGACATTTCTCAGTGACTTTGTCAAATTCTCCATGATAAGCACAAGTGGACAACATTTTGTAATTAAATTAATTTATTTAATTATGTAGTAATTAATGTATAAATTAATTATGTAGTAATTAATGTATATATTAATAATGTAGTAATTAATTAACAAGATATAATCATACCTATATTGAGGCCTTATTTAGTTCGTTTCACATACATAAAGCTACTCTATATACAAGCCTATTTGACTAGGAGTGATTGCACATCATACGTTAGAAATACAATACAAAATTATATACATTTTTCAATGCTAATTGATTTGATTATTGCACAGCTTAAACAAAAACTTAGAGGCAAGTTGTAAATAAATACATTAATAATAGATATATACAAGGTGTTAAAAAATAACCATCATATGAAAAAAAAACTATAAGCACAGCATAGTCCGCGCGCGATTTGATTGCATTCAGAAGCGAAGACAATATAATATATCTGCTATCTCTATCTTATCTCACCTGTTGGTAAGTGGTTTTGATGCAGACATGTTTGCCTACTATTGCCTATACACTCTTGCCTTGAAAAGGCCCACGTTTGAATGTTCCGGAAACAGATCCGCCGGAAGTGTTGCAATCAGATCGCGCACGGTAATGACTACAAAAAAAAATAGCTGTGTAATAAGATAAATAATGTCGAATAGCTAACTACAGGGTGTCCCAAAATTACCGAAAAATTCAACAAATGCAAAAAACCTTTTTATATTATTTCATTTATTTTTTAACCTTTTTTCCTGCTTCATAATTATCAGTACAATTTATTTATGATCTATATTAAGATACTGTATAAAACAAAGGATATTTATAATTAATTTTAATAAGCACATTCCCTTAACTATATCATTTACGTTTTTTAACTAACTTTAGAAGGAAGATGGATGATTATTGGCGTAATTAGCTATGTTTATAGGTAATTAACTTGGCAGGCAATAAATTGGATAACCAATTTTAATATGAAAAGTTGAATCCGGTGACCGACATACTATGTACCTACTTAGTTTGCATGCTAGCTGGAAACTTGGGTTAAAGAAAAAAGTATTTGTTTGTTCGTATATGTCACCGTAAAATTACAAACAACGCTGGATTGTATACTGATAGATATCTCGCTAAATTATAATCTGTCGAAATATTGTAACACATTCACACGTACTACAATTCAACGTATAATTTTTCAGTAGTTTACAATAAACCGCTTCCGTTGTCGCACTTTCTTTTTCACCTAAAGGTTGCCTGGTAGAGAATGCTACCTAGCATTAAGGCCGCCTTGTTGTACTGTTTCTTTTGTTCGTGTTATTCTGATTTTGTATTTTCATTGTATTTAGTGCAATAACGAATTTTGTTATGTTATGTTATGTTAAATAGCGAACTAAAACCGTAAAACTGTGATAACGATACGCATCTCGCGTTCGGATTGGTCAAGTCAAGCACCATATTGCCAGCGACGCCATATTTGTTTCACAGCTGATTGCCATTTCGTTAGTTCTTGAACAGATTTTGTACCCATTTTAAAATTTCGTGTTGAAAAATTCACTTATAAACTTACGAAATAAGAAAATAATGTTAAGAGCACTGTTTTCTTACGTTTGATACTTGTTCGATGCCCATGTAAAAGGCGAGCTGTGAAATAAACATGGTAGCGCGATATACATGACTTTCGACCAATCAGAACGCGAGTTGACAATTTTACCGTTTTACTTCATAATATTGTAATATTCTAAAAATTGATACGTTAAACTGTGATCCGTGTGTATATTTTACAATATTTCGACAGATTGTAATCAAACGAGAAATATTATAATCCAGCGGTGTTTGTAATTTCACGGTGACATATACTGGGTTATTTTTTAGTCAGTGCGCAAACTCTGCATAGTCCGAGTTCTTAATTGGCAGTTTGTATGGAGGTATGGTCCCATCTGGCAGAAATCATGAAACTTGGCATGTGTGTAGCTTACATGTGTAAGCTTCAGGAAAAGAAGGGAAGCAAGTTGGACCCCTGCTTCCCCCTTTACCCCCTTTTATGTCCCAAATTTCAGTTATCTTTATTTTTCTCGGAAACGATTAAAGATAGGAGAAATTTGTCAAGGTAAGAAATATTCCTTATGAAATTGTCTACATAATTGTTCTTAGGTAGATGTTGATAAGACTTATACTTTTCGAGTTATGCTTCTGGGAAACCCATCATTTTTTTTAAGGTGACTTCCAGCTCTGAATTAGCCATAACTACCATGTGATAGAATATTTTTTCAAACTTGCTATTGGCTGTTGTTAGTTAGGTAGTCTTCAAAGGAAATCCGCAGAGACAACACTTCAATCACGCCTGTGGGGTGGGGGGGAGGGAGGCAAAGTTTATTTTTTCCGAGCTGAACTTGAGGACTTCTGACTCCTTAAGTAAATGTGACACGAGAAAGTGAGTATCATTTTCGAATAAACCAAGGACGCAGTATTCATTTCTGGGACGCTTTTTGGTACATTTCATACAAAAATATAAATATATTAAGTGAAATTGGAAAAAAATATGTTTCGTTCTCATTCAAACTCTGTTTTCTTCATGACCTTGAGACATATTTATTAGATAATAACACATACTCGAAGACATACTCACCCTACTTATAAAACCATATTTTATTTTCGAAAATATTTAGGCTTCTGTAGGCTAGGTATTTTCTAATATTTTCGAAAATAAAATATGGCTTTATAATTCGGGTGAATATGTCTTTGAGTATGTGTTATTATCTAGTAAATATGTCTCAAGGTCATGAAAGAACATTTTGAATGAGAACAAATTTTTCTTATTTCACTAATATTTTATATTTTTGTATGAAATGTACCAAAAGCGTTCCAGAAATGAATATTGGAGAAACCAGGGGGTAAGTGGCTATCTCATAAGGTACCACGATAGGCTAGGTTTGGATCGTTAACCAAGACTTAAACAAGTCGTATGACCCAGGTCTGCCAGAGCCAATCCTGCCGAAACATAAAATAATCGATATTTTTCAGAGTCATTTTTTCGTAAAAATATGTCATAAGGTACCACAATGAAAGTGCTGGCATCAGTTAACCATTGAAAAATTATGTAAAAAGCTTGTCTGCCACTGCCTGCCGGAAGTGCTTGCCAGACCTCAAAGATGTCCTTCCGACACCCCTAAACTATCTCATCGGGTACCACGACGCGACCACCACAACATAATAGCCAAGATCACTTTGACAATAGATCACAAGGTCTGCCAGGCCTAAACTTGCCGCATCCTAGTGTTTCAGACATTTGAAGTTGTAGGTCCAGTGTATGAAAAATGACCTATATCTTTTTCCCCCCGTGTTTGATTTTGATGGTGCCTTAATACGAAATGCTCTCCATAATGAGGGCTTCGAGTCATATAGGACAGTTGGGAGGGTTTCAGTATTGAACGCAATCCTGTCAAAAGTTTGAAATGGAGGTTTGGTCTATGAAAACTGGCCTATATCTTATTCCCAGGTTTGATTTTGATGGCGCCTTAATATGAAATGCTCTCCATAACTAGGAGCTTTGAGTCATATAGGTCAGTGAGGAGGAGGGTCTCTGTATTGTACACAATCCTGTCAAAAAGTGTGAAATTGTAGGTAAAGTGTATGAAAACTGGCCTATATCTTTTCCCCCACTGGTTTGATTTTGATTGTGCCTTGGTATGAAATGCTCGTAATGATTAGGAGATTCGATTTGTATAGGTCAATTGGATAGAAGGTCTCTGTTCTGTGCACAATCCTTCTAAATATGAAAATATTCGATAACTTCTGCAGATTTTATCAGTTAAAATTGTCATATCATAAGGAACTCGAATAAAAGTGCTTGCATCAGCTTACCATTGACAAATTATGTTAAAAAAACTTGGTCTGCCACTGCGCACTCTGCCGGAAGTCCTTAGATGAGATAGGTTAGGGGTGTCGGAAGGGTATATTTGGAGGGGTCTCCCAAGGACTTCTGGCAAAGTGCGCAATGGCAGACCAAGTTTTCTTAACTCAATTTACCAATGGTAAGCTGATGCTGGCACTGTCATTCGGGTACCTTATGAAATGACAATGTTAACGGAAAAAATCTCAATCCTGCTAAACATGAAAATATTCGATATGTTCTGCAGATTTTTGCCGTTAATATTGTCATATCATAAGGTACCCAAATAAAAGTGCCGGCATCAGCTTACCATTGATAAATTGAGTTAAGAAAACTTGGTCTGCCATTGCGCACTCTGCCAGAAGTCCTTGGGAGACCCCTCCAAATATACCCTTCCGACACCTTACCTATCTCATCTAAGGACTTCCGGCAGAGTGCGCAGTGGCAGACCAAGTTTTTTTAACATAATTTGTCAATGGTAAGCTGATGCAAGCACTTTTATTCGAGTTCCTTATGATATGACAATTTTAACTGATAAAATCTGCGGAAGTTATCGAGTATTTTCATATTTAGAAGGATTGTGCACAGAACAGAGACCTTCTATCCAATTGACCTATACAAATCGAATCTCCTAATCATTACGAGCATTTCATACCAAGGCACCATCAAAATCAAACCAGTGGGGGAAAAGATATAGGCCAGTTTTCATACACTTTACCTACAATTTCACACTTTTTGACAGGATTGTGTACAATACAGAGACCCTCCTCCTCACTGACCTATATGACTCAAAGCTCCTAGTTATGGAGAGCATTTCATATTAAGGCGCCATCAAAATCAAACGGGAAATAAAATATAGGCCAGTTTTCATAGACCAAACCTCCATTTCAAACTTTTGACAGGATTGCGTTTAATACTGAAACCCTCCCAACTGTCCTATATGACTCGAAGCTCCTCATTATGGAGAGCATTTCGTATTAAGGCACCATCAAAATCAAACACGGGGAAAAGATATAGGTCATTTTTCATACACTGGACCTACAACAAATGTCTGAAACACTGGATGCGGCAAGTTTAGGCCTGGCAGCCTTGTGATCTATTGTCAGAGTGATCTTGGCTATTATGTTGTGGTGGTCGCGTCGTGGTACCCGATGAGATAGTTTAGGGGTGTAGGAAGGGCATCTTTGGAGGTCTGGCAAGCACTTCCGGCAGAAAAAATGACTCTGAAAATATCGATTATTTTTATGTTTCGGCAGGATTGGCTCTGGCAGACCTGGGTCATACGACTTGTTTAAGTCTTGGTTAACGATCCAAACCTAGCCTATCGTGGTACCTTATGAGATAGCCACTTACCCCCTGGGCTCTCCAACTACTCCGTCTTTAATATATTCGAAAATGATACTCAATTTCTCGTGTCACATTTACTTAAGGAGTCAGAAGTCCTCAAGTTCAGCTCGGAAAAAATAAACTTTGCCCCCCCATCCCCACAGGCGTGATTGAAGTGTTGTCTCTGCGAGTTTCCTTTGAAGACTACCTAACTAACAAAAGCCAATAGCAAGTTTGAAAGAATATTCTATCACATGGTAGTTATGGCTAATTCAGAGCTGGAAGTCACCTTCAAAAAAATGATGGGTTTCCCAGAAGCATAACTCGAAAAGTATAAGTCCTATCAACATCGACCCAAAAACAATTTAGTAAACAATTTTATAAGGAATATTTCTTACTGTTGTGATTTTATATCAAACTCTTTTGTACACAGCTGCGCCCTCTATCTTGTTAGTAGGTTGACTACTGAAAATAAATGAATGCTCTTTTCACTGTCACAGAACTTACGGTGGTTTTCTTTAGGTTATGGGCGATAAATTCCCATTTTTGCGTAAATAGCTGCTTTTATTCAGTATAATTTCGAGAACATTTGAGTTTAAAGACTGTTCAGGTGAAATTGAATAAAATACACCGTACGTGACCAAGAAACTGTTTTTTCGCTGGATGTTCCTAGTTGTCAATCTCAGTTGTGCACAATGTCTTCGTCGAATTACCTCGTGAATGTGCCGAAATTGAAAGGACGCGAAAACTACAGTGAGTGGAGTTTTGCAGCAGAGAACTTCCTGATTCTAGAGGGTATGAAACACTGCATAATCCCAGATAAAGATAAGGCAATAGTGGCTGCAGATGATGAAAAGACAAAAGCAAAACTCATCATGAGTATAGACCCTTCGCTTTACGTACATGTAAAGGAAGTAGAGTCCTCCGAAAAGCTGTGGAAGAAATTGAAAGACCTATTTGACGACAGCGGATTCACACGCAAGATTAGTTTACTGCGAAACCTGATCTCAATACGCTTAGATAATTGCAGAACAATGACCTCATACGTCACGCAAATCATTGATACCGCTCAGAAGCTAAGCGGAACGGGCTTCAAAATTGACGATGAATGGATTGGCTCGCTCTTGCTCGCTGGATTACCAGAAAAGTTCTCGCCAATGATTATGGCAATAGAACACTCCGGCATATCCATAACATCTGACGCCATAAAAACCAAGTTGCTTGACATGGAGCCGTCAGAACAAGAAGTGACAGAAAACGCATTCGCCATCCACTCAAAGTTCGGAAAGAAAAAGAGTTCGTCTATGGCCGGAAAAAGTGATCATGGTGCCAATGCCAGTACTGACAAGGACAAGTCGCATGTCAGATGTCACAAATGTAAACAAAGTGGGCATTACAAAAACCAGTGCGGTAAGAGTTATAATCTTGAGAAATCTTCGTCAAATTCCAGTACCAAAGCAAAAGTGCATTCTCACGCCTTCAGCGCCGTGTTCTTGAATGGTAATTTTAGCAAAGACGATTGGTATTTGGACTCGGGCGCTAGTACCCATCTTACTGCTAACGAAAATTGGGTAAGAAACGCGTCGTACGAAAATGAGCACCAAATAATCGTAGCAAATAGCCAGAAAGTTTCGGTCGTATGTACCGGCGATGTCGTTATAACGACGGTCACCGAAAAGTTCGAGTATGAGATTGTTGTAGAAAACGCTTTATGTGTACCAGAGTTGACAACAAACCTTCTGTCTGTGAGCCAGCTCTACGAAAAAGGCAACAGCGTAGATTTTGCCAAAGATGGTTCGTACTGCTCCATTTTTAACGACAAGAAGGATGTAGTGGCCATAGCATGGCGTGTCAACGGAGTTTACAAAGTAGAAACAGCAAAACCAGAGAACTTGGTTGCAGCAGTGTCAGGAACGACATGGCATCGCAGGCTAGGACATGTAAACAAAGATTACCTGAATCAGATGCAGAATGCAGTACAAGGTATGACACTAGATAAGAAGGTAGATATCAGTAAATCTTCATGTGCCACATGTTGTGAAGGCAAGCAGTGCCGCCTGCCCTTTAAGAACATAGGCCAGAGAAGCAGTGAAGTGCTCGAAATAGTGCACACAGACGTGTGCGGGCCCATGGAGAAAGTTTCGATTGGTGGCTCGAGATACTTCTTATTGTTTGTCGATGACTATAGTCGTATGACCTTTGTTTATTTTCTGAAGCACAAGAATGAAGCTCTGAAATGTTTCAAACAGTTTAAAGCTCAAGTGGAGAATCAAACAAAGAAGACAATCAAAATATTAAGAAGCGACAATGGCCTCGAGTATTGCAACAAGGAGTTCGATGAATATCTGAATGCAGCTGGCATCATTCATCAGAAGACTAACCCTTACACCCCGCAACAGAATGGCTTGTGCGAACGCTTCAACCGCACAATTGTTGAGAAGGCCAGATGCATGCTGTTCGATGTTCGTTAGGCAAGGAATTTTGGGGTGAAGCTACTAATACCGCAGTGTACCTGCAGAATCGTATTGTAGCAGCAACGTTAAATGGAAAAACTCCCTATGAATTGTGGACTGGTACAAAACCTGATGTAAGTCATCTTAGAGTTTTTGGAAGTACAGTGATGGTTCATGTTGCCAAAGAGAAGCGAAAGAAATGGGATAAGAAATCAGAAAAGTGCATCCTCATGGGATACCCTGAAAATATCAAGGGATATAGAGTGTACAATCCTGAGAAGAAGGAGATAATCACTAGTAGAGACGTGATCGTAATTGAGCCGGAATCGAAATCTGGTTGCATGCTTGAAGTGACAGAGAATTCCGATTCAGTGGGGGATGGGGCAATTACTTCACCATCTTCTCCAGAAAGCTCAACAATTCCAGTCTCAGAAGTGACTGCAGTACCCCTGAGTGATGAGACAACCACCGGTAATGACAGCTCTGACGAGAGTACCACTTCACAGGAGTCTGTTATAGAGAGACCAGTAGAAGATCAAGTGAGATCCAGGCCAGTAAGGACCGTGAAGAAGCCTGAGAGATATGGTTATTCCAATATGTGTGTCAGCAATGAAAATGCAGCTGATGATGCTGCAGGAGTGTCTTTGAAGGAAGCCCTTAATGGTCCCGAGAAAGAAAAGTGGGAAGCAGCCATGAAGGAAGAACTCCAAAGTTTCAAAGACAATGATGCATGGGAGTTGTGTGATGCTCCAAAAGACTGTAAGGCTGTAAAATGCAAATGGGTGTTGCGAAAGAAGTACGACAGCGATGATAGTGTTCGTTTTCGCGCACGCTTGGTAAAAGGTTTTCACAAACCGAAGGTGTGGACTATACAGAGACATTTTCGCCAGTAGTCAGGCACACCACGTTGAGGCTTTTATTTGCTTTATCTGTTCAGCTAGGTCTTGACATAACACATCTCGATGTAACAACTGCTTTCTTGAACGGAGACCTTGAGGAAACCATTTACATGCAGATACCGCAAGGTTTTCCTCATCCGACCAAGAGTGGTCAAGTTCTAAAGCTTAAAAAGGCAATTTATGGCCTAAAGCAGTCCTCAAGGGCATGGTACAAGAAAGTAGATGATTGTTTACTTGAAATAGGTTACAAGAAGTCCAAGATAGAGCCATGTATGTATACAAAGATGCAGGGTGATCTGAAGACGATCATAGCCTTATATGTAGACGATTTCTTTATCTATTCTAACGATAGCAAAGAAACTGAGCGTCTAAAGAAGGCATTGGGTGATCGCTTCAAGATCAAAGATCTAGGTGAGGTCGAAAAGTGTCTTGGTGTTGATGTAACTATTAACAAAGCTGAAAAGACTATATCACTGAGTCAAGAAAAGTATATTGATCAGCTTTTGTCAAAGTTTAACATGACAGATTGTAAAACTGTTGATACCCCAATGGAGACAAAATTACAAGCTACCAAAGAAGAAAGTTGTGTAGGTGATTTTCCGTATCAACAAATAATAGGCAGTCTGATGTATTTAGCTGTGCTAACTAGACCCGATATTTCCTATACAGTAGGGTACCTAAGTCAGTTCAATAACTGTTTTAACAGAGAACATTGTTCGTATGTAAAACGTGTGTTGAGGTACTTAAAAAAGACAAAACACTACGGTCTCAAGTACAGTGCAGACGGAAGCTCAACGTTGGTTAGTTTCGTTGATTCCGACTGGGCTGGAAATGTTATAGATAGGAGATCCTATACAGGGTTCTGTTTCACTCTGTCAGGTTGTGTAGTTTCATGGGAGACTAAGAAACAGCAAACAGTTGCACTGTCTAGCAGCGAAGCTGAATATATGTCTATTACTGAAGCATGTAAGGAGGCAATTTATTTGAGAAACTTGTTGTTCGAAATAACAAATAACTTGTCTACCATTGATTTGTACAATGACAATCAGAGCGCACAGAAGCTGACGGCAAATCCTTTGTTTCACAAGAGGACCAAGCATATTGATATCAAATATCATTTTTGCAGAGAGTGTGTAGCGAATAAAGTAGTAAATATTCAATATTTGCCAACAGCTGATATGCCCGCTGATTTATTCACCAAAAGCTTGTGTGCTGTAAAGCATTATAAGTTCATGTACTTGTTGGGAATTCAAAGTATTTAACTTTAACTTTGTATGTCAAACAGGGTGTTCATTGTTTGATATAGTGGGGGTGTTGTGATTTTATATCAAACTCTTTTGTACACAGCTGCGCCCTCTATCTTGTTAGTAGGTTGACTACTGAAAATAAATGAATGCTCTTTTCACTGTCACAGAACTTACGGTGGTTTTCTTTACTTACCTTGACAAATTTTTCTTATCTTTAATCGTTTCCGAGAAAAATAAAGATAACTGAAATTTGGGACATAAAAGGGGGGGTAAAGGGGGGAAGCAGGGGGGGTCCAACTTGCTTCCCTTCTTTTCCTGAAGCTTACACATGTAAGCTACACACATACCAAGTTTCATGATTTCTGCCAGATGGGACCATACTTCCAGCTAAGGACCCGTACTAGCAGGGTATTTCTACTCGTGATCCTGAATAACTTTTACTATGGGACCACCTGCAAAAAATAATTTGGATGTTCCATAGAAAATTTCATACCTACTCGGCAAAAATGTATGGAACTTCGAGCAACGAATCTTCCGTCCCGAACAACCAAAAATTTTTTTTTATTTTGCAGGTAGCCCCATAATAAAAGTTGTTCAGAATCACGAGTAGAAACATCCTGCAAAGTTTGCGCACTGACTGAAAAATAACCCTATATAAGGTCCTATTAAATTCACTGCAAATATTTTAAGGGCATGCGTAAATATGTATAAGAAAAACATCTAAGGCATTTTAAAAAAAATCTACACGCTAGATATTTTTTTTCATTTTCAAACAAACTTTTTAATTAATTATGTGAACATCCTTTGACTGACCCGACTGACATTCCGCCACGTAGACAGGATTCACTTACACGGCACGCACACTAACAACCAACCAATCACAGCACCTTTTTTTGGCGCGTAATTTAAATTCATCAAAGTGTGAGTTTCTAGGACAAACAGGGTGCACTTTTTTGAGTTTTGTGTTTTTTTAGTTAAATGCAATTTTCTCGAAAACTAGCGTGCAGATTTCTCTAAAAATTTGCCTAGTACATGCTTATATTTTATTTGAGCTGCCCCTAAAATATTTGCAGTGAATTTAATAGGACCTTATATAGGTACGGTGAAATTTTACTAGTGACCGATAGCAAAAACTCAGAACCGGCTGGTGATAAGGAACAACTTTCCCCAAGGAAATTAGGTCGAAATACGAAGAAAAAAATTTGACCTCCCATTATCCCATAGTAACTCAAACCATCTGATCTTTCTCTGAAATTTGTATGACAGGTACAATTTTTTTTTCGTTTTTCTACCTTTGTTTCTAAAAAGAGGTAGAGGTTAGTTTAAAAGCAAATCTTAGTAGGTATATGACCGACTTAGTCTATCTCATTTATTTTGCTTATTTATGAGGGTGACCAAGGACTTTACATACTAGCAGGACTGAGTTCTCTAAAAATTGAATATAATGAAAAATATACCTTACCTCCTTACAATAAGACTTAGTTTCGCTTGGCGATGCTTAGAGAGAAAAACGAGCCAAAAGAGATAGCTATAAGAATGCCCTTAGTCCTTTTCTAAACTTGCCACCTTAAAAAATATGTTTTAGTGAGTAGATTTCGGAGAATAAGGGACAGTGTACCGAAAAGTATGCAGGCATGATCAGATCATAAAACTGAATAACTTTTTCTATGGGGGCTATGTTGGTAAACGAGAAAATATTTACAATAGATCACATTAATAAGTCGTAACCAAATACCGTAATTTTAAAAACTGTATTGTAGTATTCCTTACTACTATTTTGGCAACACCGTGAATGACGGATCATGGCAGCTTTTTTGTTTATTCTGTAGGGTGACCATAAATTAAATTTCGTAAATGAACGGAAACAAAAGGTCAAATTTTAGTATTTTCGCGTATCTAATGCTAAATGATTAGCGTCAAGATGGCGGGACCATATCTCAAATATTAAATTAAAATATTGTCCGATTTAGTACCTAATTTGTACTGTTTTGTACCTCAAGTAAAAAAAATGTACCTCCCAGTAGCAAAGATATTTGAAAAAAAAGCCAAGGACAATGGTGAATCTGAATAGATATTTAGTTATATTTAGTACCTTTTTAGTACCTAAAGAAAACGCTATTTGATTCTGATTATTTCAAAGGAAGTCTGAGAAATAGTCGAAAAATGCTGGTCCCGCCATTATGACGATTTCAAAAATTGCAAAAAGAAGTACTTTAGTTTCACATTTTCTGACTTTGACCCTGTACATATTTGTCTCATCAGCGTGAGTGACAATGTGTTATCGTGTCTATCATCCCTCATAAGTTTAACAATGTCTCGTCACTTTCCGTTCCGGTCATAGATCTCCATCCAAGTCTACCTAACATCTAACACTCGGCGGTTGGACCCACTGTTGGACTAAGTTTCATTTTCCCGGCATGTATTCTACATATGAATTTTTCTTGTCATTAATTTTTCCTATTAACACGTATAAATTAATCTGTTGCGCGGTTATGAAGGAGTTAGCTGTGTCCATGACAGGCAAGTCCCACATTAGAAAATATCATGGTCACCCTAAATGAAAGAGACAAAGGGCTCCCTTCTATACCTCTCACTCGGCTCGCTTTTCATCGGCCAGACCTCAGTCCTGCTAGTATGTAAAGTCCTTGAGGGTGACATATAGCTAAGAACTTTTCTACAGGCGTTTGTTCATTGTTCGCAAAAAAACCTAAAAAAAATATTAACAAAAGTTCAATTTTTGTACATATCAACTAAAACTTTCTACATAGGCGTTTGCCCAATGGTCTTCCCAAAAATCTCTCTTTCAATTTGTTGCGGGGTAACCAGGCGAAGAAGGGTTAAAAGTAGCAATAGCCTGCTGAACCTGACTGGTAGATACCTACATGGCCATAATTTTATCTGATTATACCAGATTATGAAGTTCAAGTTTTGTACATATATCAACTAAAACTATCTCCATAGGCGTTTGCCCAATGGTCTTCGCAAAAAACTCTCTTTCAAGTTGTTGCGGGGTAACGAGACGAAGAAGGGCAGCAGCAGGAGAAGCCTGCTAAACCTGACTGGTACATGGCCATAATTTAATCTGATTATACCATATCATGAAGTTCAATTTTTGTACATATCAGCTAAAACTTTCTCCATGGGCGTTTGCCCAATAGTTTTCGCAAAAAACTCTCTTTCAAGTTGTTGCGGGGTAACCAGACGAAGAAGGGGCGAAAGCAGCAATAGCCTGCCGAACCTGACTGGTAGATACCTACATGGCCATAATTTAATCTGATTATACCAGATTATGAAGTTCAATTCTTGTACATATCAGCTAAAACTTTCTCCATGGGCGTTTGCCCAATAGTTTTCGCAAAAAACTCTCTTTCAAGTTGTTGCGGGGTAACCAGGCGAAGAAGGGGTAGAAGCAGCAGCCTGTCAAATCTGACTGGTACATGGCCATAATTTAATCTGATTATACCAGATTATGAAGTTCAATTCTTGTACATATCAGCTAAAACTTTCTCCATAGGCGTTTGCCCAATGGTCTTCGCAAAGAACTCCCTCTCGAGCTGCTGTGGGGTAACCAAACGAAGAAGGGGCAGCAGCAGGAGAAGTCTGCCAAACCTGGCCGGGGCGGCGCCGTGGGCTGTCCTCGAATGTGTCATCAGCATCACTTGGGCTTGGTCTTGGAGATTCTCGATCTGGAGAGGGTCTTTTAAGCCTCGGGTTTCTGTCAAGAGGAATGAAAGTGTTGTTGATGATGAAAGGTACACAATTCATATAGGGTAAAATTTTACTAGTGACCGTAGAACCGGCTAGTGATGGGGAACAACTTTCTCCAAGGAACATAGGTCGAAATATGAGAAAATATTTGGAGCTCCCATAGTAATTCAAATCATTTGATCGGCATTCTTGTATGGGCAAAGTTGTTCCTTATCACCAGTCGGTCCTGCATTTTTGCTATCGGGCACTAGTAAAATTGGACAATTATTTAACACGGTGACTGAAATACTTTTCAGGCGACTTTCTATTAGGTTACAAAAAAACTAACTTTGCAGTGATTAAATATCTTAGTAACTATTAAACTATACAGGCAACAAAATGCTAGGATAAAAAAAAATAAAAAAACGGCTGCTATGTAAGGTATCAAATATATCAGGCGGGATCAGTGAAAAACTGGTTAAGGTATTAAAAAACCTAGTGTGGCGACTAATTTTTCCGAGGAGATATTAAACATTCTTCATTGGCAACTATTGGCTTTCATTATAAAAATACACATTTGGCAGCGATTGTTAGGTAGCTTTAAAACTGAATATGGGTATTATAATAATGTATTTGGATAATAGAATATTGTTTGCAGATTCGTAAATTCTTGAAAAAGGCGGCAAATGCGCTCGTGTGTCTGAGCAGTGCGGGGGCTGCGGAGCAGGGTGTCTTTATTATCAAATTTTATGCCTTTTTTTGCACGCTATTTCAATTAATAAAACAGCACTAGAATAAAAAATGAAACTACCTACTTTGAGTACCTACCTAGATTTACCAACAATACTTTTGACTGAGGGATAAACCCGACCCAAACAGACAGGGCCAACCGTATGGTGGTGGTTAATCTACCACAAAAGCATTCCCAAGGAGGGTTGACGTCTGGTAGGCGGCTGGTCATAAAATTCAGCCAAATCCTTTTGCAACACGTTTTTGTGTTCAACGAAACGTGTTGCGCCGACCCCAAGTAATTGGGATAAGGGCAGGAAGATGATGATAATGATGACTTATGTTTAGTTTCGTATCATATGGGCACGCGAATGCGATTTGTTGTTTCGCGCCATTTTGTCTGACGGACCGCGCGGACTGTGACGTTGGCTGTTCGGCCGGCGCCATCTTGCCTTTGTTCCCTCGGTTCCCGTGTGCGCCGCGGCCGGCGTTGGGCCATTTTTAATGTAATTTTTAGTGTTTTTATTCATCATCATCTTTTTTCAAGAACAGAACAATCTGTGTGCGAATATTAAATATTAAAATACAATAAGCTTAAATCAAAAACTTATAAATAAAATTATGTCACAATAAAAATGTCACAATCATTTAAATAAATTACAATGCCTAAAATAATTTCAATATGTCTAATAATAAATTACAATTTCAAAATAAATTTCTACATGTCAACAAAATCCATCATTACAATAATATATTTTTTTTTTTTTTCATAAACCTATAAATCATTAACACTATATAATACTTTATCAATTAAAAATGATTTCAGTCTTCTCTTAAAAATATTCAAATTTCTTATATCTTTTAGCTCCACTGGTAACTTATTGAAAATAGCTACAGCTTGGTATATATAACTATGTTTCACTATACCTAAGCTGGGTTTTACTTTATTTTTAAATTCTAATCTTCTCGTTTTCAGTCTAATGTCCATCTCTTGTTCAGTTTCAAACTTATATCTATGTTTCATCATGTCAGTCAGAAGCACCATAATATAAAGGCTGGGAACAGTTAATATATTGTATTTTTTGAAATATTCTTGACATGATTCCCAAGAAGGGATTCTGGCTATTGTACGTATTGCTCTTTTTTGTACAGTAAAAGCTTTTTTAATGTTGTAGTCATAGCTTGCTCCCCAATGTTTTATGCTATAGCGTAACTTAGACTCTACCAACGCGTGATAAACGGCCCTAAGCTGGTCAGTTTTAAGGACGTCTCTTAAAATCCTGAGAGCGTAGCATGCAGAACTGATTGAACCCTCTATATTAAGTAACTCAGTTTTCCAATTTAACAGTTCATCTATGTGCATACCTAGGAACTTAGCACTTTTCAGTAATAGAATTCTTTTGTTATTTAATTCCAAATGCATCGTAGCTTTGCTGTTGGCTGTAGTTTTAAAAAGTATAGCGCTTGTCTTATCTTCATTAATTTTAAGCTTATTTGCAGTAAACCAAATGTCAAAAGCAGCCAAAGTTTCATTTGCAATATTTTCTAATTCAGCAATGGTAGATTTAGCTAAAACAACGTTGGTATCATCCGCAAATATGACTATGTTCGCATCTGGTACAATGCTGTTTATGTAAGGTATAATATCATTGACAAAAATAATAAAAAATATGGGTCCTAAAATTGATCCTTGAGGAACACCTCTACACATATCAACAAATTTTGATGTTCCCACTCTTTCAATTCCATCACTCCCTACCTGCCTAATTTCTACAAACTGTTTACGATTACGTAGATATGATTCTAATAGTTTAAGAGCATTTCCTCTGACTCCGTAATGCTCTAGTTTTAATAATAACAACGAATGCTCAACTAAATCAAATGCGGAGCTTAAATCGAGGAATAATCCAGCTACTTTAACTTTCCTATTGATTTCGGTAACTATAGCCTCCTTATGTGAATCTATGGCGTCTGAGGTCCCTATACCTGCCTGATAACCGAATTGTCTAGAGTGTAGGACTCTATGTTTACCTAGATGCGCTAAAAGTCTCTTTTTTATGATTTTTTCAAAGATTTTTGATAACACCGGCAGTAGAGAAATGGGTCTATAGTTTTGTGGATCTAATTTTGATTGTTTTTTGTAAACCGGTAAAATTTTGGCAATTTTGAGCTGATCTGGGAATAATCCTTCAGAAATACAAATATTAAATACATTAGCAAGAGGTATAGCCAACTCATTGATATTGTCTTTTATGATTGAAATAGGAATTATTGAATATATTGATTCACGTGCGCAATTTCTACCAGGGAAGAGTTCCCTGTTCGGTGTGGAAGTGAGATCAATTCCGGGAGAAATCTTTTGTTATTCGCGTATTGAAAACAGCGAACGTTTAAATGATATCCATTTGCTGTCGCGAACTATGAACAATAGTGAACAATAGTGTTGTGAAAATTGTTGGAGAGTACGATCACGAGCTGGTGTCCGGATGCCGTGAGTTAAGAATTAAGTTCCCATCCAAACGTGTTCCAAAATCCTGATACCTGTTTCCTTTCATATCTGGACTCACGAGGGAGCGGCGACATACCTACCGCACGGTGAGCAGTTCGCTGTTGGTTTTGTATAAGTACTTTATTTGTAGTGATTAGCAACATAACGTGGAGGTCACCCACTTGATGACCTTTGGTACAACCGGAACTTTGGTGCATTTATTTTGGATATGAGCTGTGGTAGTACAGTAAAATATTAGTCATCTTGTAGGAGATTAAGGGCCGTCGCAGACATTGGAAACAAAAATTTCTCGACCGGAAATTTTCCGGAACAAAAATTTTCTCATTAAATTCATTTTATTTAGCTATAGTAAAGAGCACTACGAATCGTAGTCAAATGAGGCTGATCGACCATTTAGTTTTAGATTTTAAGATAACTTTGATTTGATTCCACTGCGCTAAGATCAGCTTCGGAATCAAACAACTTATGTTTGAGCACTTACGTAAGTATTGTAGGCAACTCTAGTTACTCAAAGTAGGTAGGTTCATTTAAAGTCCATTAAAAGAGGGAAATTAATAATAAATAAGATAGTCAAGAAAATAATAAATTTACCAAGAATAGTTTTTTAGAATGTCACAATTTGGTTTATTTAGATCCCTATAAATGTAGCCAAAAGTATTTTTTTTATATCTTGTTTGTATTTATTACAGACCTTGGTCAAGTTTATAAACAACCCCATTTTAGAATTTATGAAAGCCCATTTTAATTTAATTATCCGCCAATAATTTGTCGCCTTAGAAGAAATTCAATTGCCACAAAAGAAAATCACTGCCAGATAAAATTTAAATAAAACCTCAAAACTCATTAAAAAGTCGCCGCTTTCTAGTTAAGATGATACCTCAAATTAGTCGCCAAAGTAGTCTTTTTACTATCCATTTTCAGTTTTTCTAAGACCCGGAATGGTATCAATTTGTCGCCGCGTTAAATACATGCTGTAAAATTTCACCCTATATAACCGGCTAGTGATAGATAAAGAACAACTTTCCTCAAGTAACATAGGTCGAAATAAGAAAAACAATTTTGGCTCTCCCATACAATATTGCCGATCAGCTGATTTAAGTTACTATGGGAGTCCTAATTCTTTGTCATATTTCGACCTATATTCCTTGGGGAAAGTTTTTCCTTGTCACTAGCCGTTTTAAGCCAGTAAAATTTCATCCAGTATAATTCGAAGGTTATGTATGATTTAGCTTCATTATTTGTACCTCCGCCCAGCTATTTGGGCTGTAGCCCGTGAAAAATAATATCTTATCCACATAGGTACGTACGGTAGGTGTCGTAGGTAGGTGCCTACATACTCTCGAAAACATAACCTTCCCTCCAAAGCAAGTCGGGTAAACATATACAACGTGTTACAAAACAACCCATAAAAACTCCCATACAAATGGAGTTCATTTTGTATGGAAGGTCCAAATTTTTTTTTCATATTTCGACCCATGTTCCATAGGGAAAGTTGTTCAGTTTTACGAGTACCTTCACCTCCTTTCAGCTTTATTGCTTGTTTTGTAACACCCAGTATAGGTGCATACATATATCACGCCTATATCCCTTGAAGGGTAGGCAGAGTGTTGGGTAAAAAGTTGTCAAAATACCTGATTTGAACAAGACGATCGCCTTCATACAAGCGAACTCAGCTGGATCAACTAGCACCGCCCTATAGCGACCCAGCACCTCCCTCAGCCTGCGGAGCGTTGCTGAATTCGAACCGTTTTCTGTAAGAGATAAAGGCATATGGTAGGCTTATAAACCAAGCGTCGCGACAACGACGCTGTCAAATTTTGACGGCGTCGTTGTCGCTGCGGTCTTGTAGAAAAACCCGACCGCATCCCATATAGTGCGTTTCATCTTTTAGTTCCTATGGCGTCATATTGGTAGCATTGGAAATTTGTATGTAATTTTTTGGCACCGTATAATATTACATACCCAATGCTACCAACATGACGCCATAGGAACTATAAGATGAAACACACTCTACAAACCCTGAGCTTCTCAACGCGCTGTCAATGCGACGCTGACGCCCGGTCTTTCTGGTATCCCCATACAAACCAGTCATTTGACAGCGAAACGACGCCGCCGCGACGCCGCGACGCTTGGAAAATAAGGGTACCATTATTTCAAACGAGCGAATAAATATGTGTACTACTCCACCGGGCCTTCTTGCTATTCGGCCGTGTCAAGAAACTGTCAGTTGCACAAAAATGATGCACAAATATCAGTATTCTCAGTATTTCTCAAGGTATTTCTTCTAGCTCTCTCATAAACCCTGTATATTTTTTGTATAAATATCGAGCATAAAAAAATCTCGGTAGGAATGACATCAACGCGATCGCTTTGAAACAATAAAAAACATCGTCATTAGTAATCACGCCTTTTTCCTTTGCAGGATAGGCAGGGCATTAACGGCCATAAAATACGGTTATCAGTTCAGCTTAACACTTAAAATTATATCCCACCCAAAACATAAATGTGAAAGGCTGCCAAGTTCGATAATATTGGAATGCTTCGCCTATAGAAGAAGTAAGATCTAAATAAGTACCAAGTTCCATACACAGACCTCAGTTAAAAATAGTTACAGGAATGCACACTTGATTTTCCGCAGTTTGGAAAGTATTTCCAAGCATTCCAATATTATCGAACTTGGCAGCCTTTCACATTTATGTTTTGGGTGGGATTTCATTTATTTTTGTAAGGTTTATTTTCTTTTTTTCTTATGATTAAGTTAGGTAAGGAAATATCTCATTTATACTTTACTTTGACTAAATACAAACCTTCGTAACGAATTTTAGGTCGGTACGACGATTGGAAGATATAGATATTTTTTTTGTTTTAGTTCCTTAGGGGTATGAATTTACACCTTCATTATTTTTAAAACCGACTCACACTTGGCCATTTTCAGATTTTTTCCTTTACCTTGACCTAAAGACCTACCTCCATGCCAAATTTCAAGTCAATACGACCATTGGAAGTGGTCTAGGTTTTTGATGAGTGAGTCAGTCAGTCAGTCAGTCAGTGAGTGTATAGTAAAAATAGCGATTTTCTGACGTCAATATCTCAAGACCTACAATAGGTACATTAATGAAATTTTGTATTTTAGATAAGTAAGTAGATCTCGACAGATACTAGAAATTTCATATGCGTAGATAAAATAGATTTTGAGTTATAGGTGGGTCGAACTTGGCCCGAAATGGTTCGTGTAATATAACCCACGGCCGGTGTGTCGGTTCTTTTGCTCGAACTTGGCGGACACACTGCCGTGTGTCTAGATCTAATAGACATGAAACCTTCGCGTCCCTTAGTCACCTATAAAGACACAAGCAAAAAAGAAATGGGGTGATGCTATACTAATCCAGCTTTGCACGGAAAATAAAATAAAAAGAAATATATATTTTTACGGTGTATTCTTCTCACAAAACTGTGTAATCTTTTCTTCAAAATATGGAAATAAAAAAATGGACCTCACATAAAAAAACGTTGAAAAATTTGATAATATGGGAAACTCAACGTTTTTTTAAGTTTAGGAGAATATTTTTTAATAAAAGTTGTTCAGTTTTGTGAGTAAACAAATTCTCAAAATATCTGTACTTAAAGAAATGTAACCTTATAATTATAAATATAAAAAGACCTACCTATACCTAACTAAATTTATAAAAAAAGTGGTAAGTATCGAACCTTGGTCCACCTGATCACTCCCAAACAGCGCAGTGCAGGCCGCGTCCAGTGGTAAGCACCATTGTATCGCGTTCAGCAGAAACAGCTCCGACCACGCTTCTTCAATCAAAATTACCTGGAATAAATATTTGATACAAAATTAGTCAGCCGATCATGAATTTTGTATGGGAGGTATTATCTTTTGTTTTCCTTTTTCTTTCTTCGAGTCCAACGACCCGATGAACCCTGGTGTCAGAGTTCTTCAACCTTCTACTACAAGTAGCAGGCCTCGGACATGGTTGTGAACGACCGACGTCATAGACAGCAACCGGGACCGACGGCTTAACGTGCCTATCCGAATCACGGAACCTCAGGTGGTTCAGCCTGCAATGTCCTAACCAGACTGGGAACAAATTCACAAAGTGATAAATATCAGCTTTGTGAGTGACCCCACAGGGGATTGAGCCCGGAACCTTCTGCGTCGCAGACAGTCGTACTAACCACTGCGCCACATCGGCTGTCAACGACTATCAGCTGTTTTCCTGAATTGATCCTATAACGAAAAATTTTCAGTGTGATGCACAGCAACCTTGGCCGGCAATATATATCCAATTTTTGGATATGTTGGATAAAGGCAGCATTTCCTTCGAAACACGACGTGGGCGTGACTCCGGCTCATTATTTTTTTCTAAACAGTACGCAAAACATCGATATACCTACACTGCAGCGTGCGTGACCATTCATTTATATAACCACCGCAATGTATCCTACTAATATTATAAAGGCGGATGTTTGTGTGTGTGTTTGTTACGACATCACGCTAAAACGGCTGATTAGATTGACATGAAATATTGCAAAACTATAGAAGAGTATCTAGAATAACACATAGGCTACTTTTTACCACGAAAAAATGTCTTATTCCTACGGGATTACGCAAATTCCAATATTTTTGAAGTAGGTGGCGTGACTGAGCCGATTCACGTTTAGTGGGGAAGCATATCCGTTGATTCAACGATCAATCTTGAAGTCACTGTGGCGTGGTCGTAGTGCGCTTGCCTTCCAAGCAATGCGCCTGGCGTTCGAATCCGAATCGGAAATTCTTACTTTTTTGTTTTTATTTGAATTCTTATTTAATTTAAGTTTTGTTTTACGATAATGGCCAATGGTACACACTGGTCTTGCTAAACTTCCTATTCCTACTATTATTATAAAGGCGGATGTTAGTGTGTGTGTTTGTTACGACATCACACAAAAACGGCTGATTAGATTGACATGAAACTTTGCAGAAATATAAAAGGGCATCTGGAATAACATATAGATTTGATATAGGATACTTTTTACCACGGAAAAATGTCTCAATCCCACGGGATCACGCATTTCCCAATATTTATGAAAAAGGTGGCGCGACTGAGCCGATTCGCGTTTTAGAAACTAACAGCGACATCTCTTGGCGAGTAAGTAAGGCAAAATTAATATATATCCCACAACACATGTACGTACAAAAATTATAAGCCAATGAAAATGTTTTAACAAGATGTTGGATTGGATCCCACAAATGCTACTAATCCTACTTCCTACTAATATTATAAAAGCGGATGTTTGTGTGTGTGTTTGTTACGACATCACGCTAAAACGGCTGATTAGATTGACATGAAAATTTGCACAAATATAGAAGAGTATCTAGAATAACACATAGGCTACTTTTTACCGCGGGAAAATGTCTTATGTCTTATTCCTACGGGATCACGCATAATCCAATATTTTTGCATAGGTGGCGTGACTGAGCCGATCCGCGTTTTAAACGTTTTCGCCGAAAACTAACAGCGACATCTCTTGGCGAGTAAGTAAGGCAAAATTCACGTACATCCCACATAATGCGTAAAGAAAATAATATGCCGGTGAAAATGCTTAACCAAATTATTGGATCCCACAAATACATAGATACAAGATACGACATACATTAGACTCGAATGATTCGCGTTATGGAGTAACGACGATCGACACAGATCTCCGCGATTGATTTTGGTTTTACTTTCTGAGAGATCAAGATCAAGATTTAACTTTCTGAATATTAGGCAATTTCAGAAATTTCTTCCACTATAATAGCATATAGGGTGTTTAATACTTACTGCTGGGTTTGTGTAAGTAACCTTTTCGTATTTTGTTCCAATCTTTAGAAATCATCATTTTTTTGGCGTAAAAGGCAATCATTTGCTTATTTTTAAATTACGGACCATTGTGGGGAAACATATCTGTTAATTCAACAGGCATCTTAAAGACACTTTGGCAAAGCGGTAGTGCGCTTGCCCTCTAATCAAGACGACTCGCGTTCGAACACCCGAATAGTGTGGTTCTATTTTCCTTTTTTTTTATCGAACTTTTAATTAATTTATGTTTTGTCTTACGATATTTGCCAATGGTAGCAAGACCAGTGTGTCTTCCTATACTTGTCACATAAAAATTTAAGCGCGTTTTAGGGGTTTTCGATTTATAACCCCTCATCATCATTGGCCTCACACGTCTTTGTCAGACGATTTATTCATTGTCAGAGGCAAAATCTTTCATGGCTGTATAAGCCAATACGGAAGCGGCATACCTTTTTGCACGCTCTCCACAGACACTGGGACGCAATTATGGAAAACGCTGGGCTGCCCAGGACCTGCGCCACCCTCTCGGCCTTCCTGGCCAACTCCACAGGAATGACAGGTCGATACGTGCTGAGCCAAGTCGGCTGCAGGAGTCTGCCGCACGATTTATTACCAGTCACTCGCGCCTGACGGAGAGCCCGTTCCGGTTTTGTACCTATGTGGAGTTTTCCTTCTCCAGGATCCTGATTCGCTTGGGTCGGATTTATTCCTCGGTCGCCTCTTACGACCCCCACGGGAAGAGAAGGGGTGGTGCTATTCTACTCTGCCGGGACCACACGGCACCTAAAGAGTTTACAAGTAGATGTGTTAAAAAACAAAAAACCCGACTGCGGTAATTTTAAAGTAGTATTTTGCTGTAAAAATCTGACATTTTGAATCTATATTTTTTTTATATAGCCAGTATCACTCGCGCTGCTGAGACGAATATAATGATACCTCATATGTTAAAATATAACTATCCGTTTGGGCTGTAGCCCGTAAAAGATAATTTTCTTGTCCACATACATACATACTCGAAAACATAACCCTCCTTCTGAGGCAGTCGGGTAAAATGATGTAAAAGTTTGTATGGATCATCGTGATTTTATATGCGATCTGTTTTAAAATTTGCAACAAGGCCAAAGAGCTAAACAAGTAGATGTGTTTAAAAAACAAAAACCCGATTGCAGTAATTTCAAAGTAGTATTTTGCTGTAAAAACCCGCCATCTTGAATCTATATTTTTTAATATAGCCAGTGTCACTCGCGCTGCTGAGACGAATCTAATGACACCTCATATGTCAAAATCCAACTATCCGTTTGGGCTGTAGCCCGAGCAAAAGAATTTTCTTGTCCACATACTTACATATATACATACATCTCGAAAAACATAACCCTCCTTCTGAGGCAGTCGGGTAAAAAAGGTAAATATATGTCTCAGGGGTTAAATTTTTAAAACCCTAAAGTATTAAACTTTTATCACTTTTAACCACCAACACCACCCAAATAAATTACAATCGTGCAAAGCCGGGGTAGGCCACTATATACTTAGTATAAAATTTACCACGAGAAAAGAAACCTTGATTCATACAGGAAACAGGTTATATTTAAGTATTATAAAAGTGCGTGAACTCTGACGCGATAATGATATTTTCCCGCGGAATAATAGGTTGCAGCGGGTGAAACCGCTGACGGGCAGCTAGTAAGAGATAAATGCTCTGTCAAAGTGTCGAAATAGTTTGTATCATAGACTTATATATAAACTAGCGTTGTTTTATAACACCAATCAAAATATTCTATTTGTTATTTTGTATTTTTTTGGTAATTACAATAGCGTGCGTGATTGCTTATAAATCATTGCTATAGCGTGATTGCATATAATTGCTGTATAAAAACAGTCATCAATTGGCAAAAGTAGTCAATTTTATGCAATTTAATGCCTAAGTAGAGGTATTACTGGTAATCAGCATACGATTGTAATAAACATATTTGACCTGAAATATTTCCTGAGAGGCCTGATATGTTTGCTGAGTGGCCTGATATGTTTATTAAGCGACAAAGGGATTAATTAGTTAGCTGATTGCTAAACGCGAGGATGGCGAAGGAAGGCACGTTCTTAAATATAAAGATAATTCTCTGTGCCCTTTGAATGTTTTTTGAAGGACCCGATATATTTGCTGAAGAGCCTGATATGTTTTTCTGAGGGACGTGATATTATCAGGTCCCTCAACAAATAATATGTTTACTGAGAGACCTGATATTTTTGCTAAGGTACCTGATATAGAGGTATTTATTGAGGGATCCAATATGTTTGTTGAGGGACCTGATATGTTTTATTAGGGATCCGATAGCCTGATATGTTTTTTGAGAGACCTAATATGTTTACTAAGGGATTAATTAGTTAGGTACCTGATCTCTAAACGCGAGGCTGGCGAAGGAAGGCAGGTTCTTCGCCCACTTGACGGCCATGAAGAGAAGTCTTGCTGCTGTTTCTGCTGCGCTCTCTACTCCTAGTGGCCTGAAAGGGGGAAAAACAGGGTGTTAGGAAAATAACTGCGTTTCTTAAAAGGGGAAAACTCAAGTTATGAAACATGATGTAAAGATATGTTTTCTGAAAATAAACTATTTTTATTTTATTTTATTTTTATGACACTACATGCGATTTTCTGGACCTGCCTCTCAAAATAATTCGATGGTGCATTTGTTACTTATCAAAATCTAGTTGATTTATTTTCCTGGCCATGGCCGACTTGGAAACCACTAAATCCATTGAGGACTCAAGTTAGCCGCTGCAAAGATAGTCTGGTCAGTTGGGGCTATTGCACATCAGGGTGTGGCGTCTCCCTTCAAAGTATGGTCTACCTTACTTTGCTGGCCGCAGAGGCGATTTCGGTGGCTAATTCACGCAAAATTTGAAGAAGAAGAAGACCCTTATGAAAACGTTAGCTACGCGAGTTACTTCGCCTCTTGAACGAATTGCCTTACTACTGCTGCTATTAGCAACATTTCTTAACTATTTTTGTTCTTGTGAGATTACCTGTAAGGCGTGCAGGTTTGAGGGTAGGCCGTCGCTGCCGGTGGGGAGTACGAGGTGGAGTCTTCTTCATTCGTTACGTCGATACTGTCATCTGGAAAGACATGTTCATAAATTTTTGGGCTGGAATTATTTATTCATATGTAACATTTTCGAGCAATTTGGCATGAAATAGTATCACACATTTCTTCTTGTAAGTTTCAATGTGTATCCAGAAATGCATTACCTTGTATATATTTGTGTATCAATTACGAACAGTGAATTTTCATTAATCATGACATGAATCATGATCATAGTTTACGATATATTACGAATATGACTCGACAATATCGACACAGTCTTTTTACATGCGTTGCATTGCGTGTGGTTCTGTCAGGCAATGTACCAGAGTATGTCCAAATTTTTTACATTTGTAGCATTTGGTAGATGTGAGACCTACCATCACTATCCGTCCGAGTGTCATGTGAGGAATCAGGCACTGGTTGTTGAGTTGGCGGTGGCAGAGGAGCGTATTGAGCGGCAGAGAGAAGCGGGTAGCGCGCTGGGGACAACGCCATTGCTAGTGATACTGGCGGGCTGGAAAGAAAAGTAAAACTTTATCAATATCTTGACATGAAAACAAATAATCTCTCAGACGAGATTTGACCTCATGTCTTTAGCAATCAGGGGCTAGCGTCAAAATCACATAATCGAGAGCAAGTTGAATCTGACGAAAGACGGAGTGACTAAGAGGCGCACCTTCTTGAGGGGCACGCATGATGACGTCACTGGTCTGTGACGGATGACGGACTTCAATTTAATGAAAATCATTTCTAAAGAAGAAGCTTTGATTGACATTCGTCTAATGCATTTGATGCCAACTCGAGAAATAGCGATGCAAGTAGATGTTCAATTCAACAATAGTTGTAAGGTGTAGTCACCAAAACCCTCACGCCTCACACCCTATTCTAAAGTATTTGTACCTAAGTATATCTATCTCCTAACTACGCAAATATTTGTCTCCTTCGGCAACGACCCCAAAAACGCCATTACGCCACCCCAGACGCCATAAAAACCGCTATAACTTGGAGCAAACATTATAGTTATTAAATTTGCATATGAATCGTATGATATAGCGTTTTAGCGAACATGGTGCGCTACTTTGAAGATTGGGTGAATTTGACTGCCAAATGTGGCCAGAGTAAATGTTTTTCTTGCGAATATTGGTATGGAATGTATAAATAAGTTATGGCGTGAGTCGGGGTTATTTCTTAACCTCCAGAATAATTCACTTTATGAAGTTCTGTCTGGGAATTTTGTCGCCGTTTCAGCCTAGGATGTCGTCTAAGTAAGTACTTTTGTAAATTTCATTGCTATGTACTAAAATTAAATATAGGCAAAAACAACTTTCTTTTTTTTTTTTCAAGATTATATTATGATTTTTTATTGCGTAGAACTTGCAAAGATACTTGAGAAAGATTTTTTCCTGATTCTATTTATTGTTCACAGAGATTTCTCTAGATTTTCCACTTTTACTTTGACACAGAAATTCCGTGATCATTATCTCGAAACAGCGCGCACAAGTTGCGGTTGCGAGGGATGCAAAATTTTCAGTCTTTTTAGACTAACGCCACAAAGACTAGAAAAAAGTCAAAGCTTGGGGGAGACAAAGCGAAAATTTCCACAGTGACTAACGCGGTGGGAAACTAGGCGAGCCTTTGTACAATTTCCGGGAGAAGAGTCAAAGAGTGGTGGAGTGAAAATTTGTTGCGCAATGTATTTTTCTGCATTTCACTCAAAGAATATGGATAAATACCTCAGCTTCCTACTAATTGACTGATTTGCACATTTTATCGACTGACTTTTCCGGGATATTCAAACCATCATTTCTTTTCAAAATTGAGAAGTAATTACATCAAAAGCTTTCCTTAAATCATAATCACCGTTCTCAACACAGAACCATGACCCTGTAAACCGTGTTGAAGGTCTGCCTGCCAACATAAGAGTCAGGCTATAGAGCAACCCAGTGACCCGAGAGACCCTTTGATCGCTGGAGCCGACGTAGCCATCGCTCCTGAGGCTTGATCCAATGTGATGTTGGACTCACTCAGGGAGCTATTTTTGGCCCCGTGCTTTATTTATGTTATACAATGTAGTTTTTATACTTGCTCCAAAGGCATACAATTTGTTTACTATTAGGTAAAGGTATTCACAAATTATGACAGAAATGTCGTAGATATTTCCTTACCTGTGTCCATTTCTTGATCTTGATTGTAGGGAAAATTCAAAACTGCGGAACAAAAAACGAGTCTAGAATATTTATAGGATTACACTTTATTAGAAACGCTAATCATGGGAAGGATTTTGTAATAAACCGTCAAAGGGCAAGGATTATTTCTGATTAATCTGTATAAGGTTTTGGGGTTTTAAAATAGGAAAAGGTGCCCATACCTAACATTAAGTATTACTGTGAGTCTTACCTAACACTTCGACGGCGCTTTACGAGGTTGACAAACTTAGGAATATATTATGTTCTTCGAGTTTATATACGGTCCTATCAAATTCACTGCAAATATTTTAAGGGCATGCGTAAATATGTATAAGAAAAACATCTAAGGCATTTTTAAAAAAATCTACACGCTAGATTTTTTTTTTCATTTTCAAACAAACTTTTTAATTAATTATGTGAACAATAGTGAACATCCTTTGACTGACTCGATTGACGTTCCGTCACGTAGACAGAATTCACTTACACGGCACGCACACTAACACCCAACCAATCACAGCACCTTTTTTTTGGCGCGTAATTTAAATTCATCGAAGTGTGTGTTTCTAGGATAAACAGGGTGCACTTTTTTTAGTTAAACGTAATTTTCTCGAAAATTTGCGTGTAGATTTCTTTAAAAATTTGCCTAGTACATGCTTATATTTTATTTGATCTGCCCCTAAAATATTTGCAGTGAATTTAATAGGACCTTATATATGCCTTGTAGTTAGCTTTTAATCTTTTTTGAGTGGTGCAGAAGATAAAGTATCTTACCCATAAATGCCGACGGCAACAGCAGTTTCCCTCAATGCTCGTTCCTGATCCATGTCTCAAAGAGTTTCTAGTTTGATGGTAGCCGTGTTGTATGGTTGACATTCTTAGGATTACCTACCTATTCCTTCCTTGAGTTTGTGTAGGTACTTTTTCGTTCTCGGGTAGATCAAGTTGTGCTTTTGAAGTTGCTTCGTTGCTTGGCTTCGCTTTTTTGAAGTGCTCAGAAGATTGAAAGATGAGATATCTTACCCAAAAACGCCGACGGCAACTGCAGCCTCCCTCAACGCTCGCTCCTGATCCATGTCTCGAAGAGTTTCCGGCCTGATGGTGGCTGTGTTGCGGGGTTGGCGCTCGTTTTGTACAGCTGCAACAAATGATGACTTGAGTACCAGATTAAACAGTCTTGCTTTCCGTATCGGATACCGAGTTGTTCAACGACCCGACGAACCCTGGTGTCAGAATTTTGAAACCTCCTACTTGTAGTGGCAAGCCTCTGACATGGTTTGTTTGTGTAACGACCGGCGCCGTTTAACCAATCATAGGCAACAACCGGGCCGAGACGGCTTGGTTAGCGTAATCTGTACATCGCGGAACAGTCTTTCTTTTCGGGGTTCAGCTTGTAAATGTCCTAATCTAACTAAACTGGGAAGAAATTCACACAGTGATAAATATCAACTTTGTATAAAACCCAGAACATTCTGCATCGCTGGCAGTCGCACTACCACTACATTTTTTTAACACTAAATAGGTATTAAGTGAAGAAAATAAATATTTTTGAAAAGTGCTTATTCTGCAACAAAAGTTGGGTAGGATTTGAACCTATACCTGTAAACTGACTCTTTTAATTCACTAATAGCGAAGATTGCAACAGTAACGATACAGGTAAGTTTATTTGAAGTCTGTCAGTTTTTCCTACTTCAGGGTCATATTTCTAAGGTTTAATAGCACCAAGAATGGTAAAAAATGTAAAATGTTTTAAATAAATAAAGAATAAAAAGAACAATAATAATTTGGCATCCTATGTAAAAATGGCATTAACGCAGCAGACAGGATATGATGCGTATACTTTAGGTACTTATATGGATGATATACACTTGTGATGCATTCTATTTAATGCATCATTTACCGCTATTCTTTAATAATTTTTGGTCTACCTGTAACAAGCAAGCGAGCCCATACCGTAGTTTATCGCATTATGTATCACAAAAAAAGGACAAAAACTCGAGCAAAATAAAATGTCACGAACAAAACCCCTGTTCCGACGTGTACTCTATCTGTACTCGAAGTTCACCCATAAAAGGTGCCCGTTCGATCCCGGGTGGGGCAATAAAATCAAATAGAAGCCTGCGACACCCTCCGCCCATCCACCTCCTGCCAGGGTTGGCAACTACTTGACAATTTTAAAGGTTCCGCAACGTAAACATTTTTCTATTAGTATTTAATGCTCATAGTGCAGTGATTTTAATACACATAATAGTTCTCATAAATGAAAATAAAGAAGTCATTTCTTATTTTCATTTATGTAAATGTATATATTTCTAGATAATGGCCCAACTGATAAAAATGCAATGTTATGCTATAGTTTACATTTTGACTTTTTAAAGAACACAAATTATTGCTATAAAATAAAATATCCATGTTCGCTGTAAATCAATTAAAAGTTCTTGTAACCGCTTTACGTATTCTTTATTCAAATTTTTTCGATTTCGACGTGATTCGTTGCATTTAAACCTTTAATTTCAACGTTTTCATGAACTGGAATGTCATTTTTTTGGTCACATTATTTGCATGGCGCCATTTGAGTTGAAAGTTTTGTATTCCAGCTTGTGTTTGTTAATAGATAATATCTTTCACTCACCTGGCGCCATCTGCTTCGATATTTCGCGAATACCTGCCATTGCAAGGAAAAGTATATTTGAGAACACTTTTTCAGGGGAAATATACCTATTTCAAAAGATTTTTTTTTATAGGTATTTGGGAACAGAAACTTAAGCTTTCTTTCTTTATTGCTAGAGAATACTTTCTGTAGAGTCTGATGGATGGTATTTAGAACTCTATTACTTTTTAACTGTTCAGAGTTCTTCAAGCGTATAAAATTATATATGATCAAGAAATTTAGGAGAAAAGCGATCGTAACAAAACGAATGAATATATAATTTATCTAAAAAGTGAGAAGTTTGTCCTAGATTTCACGTAAAGTGCCTGTAGAAATTCATAAAGCCGAGTTTTCAAAAGTAACGGTATGCATTTACAAACTCGCAGGCAGCGCATTGATGTTGTTTGCATTGGTATTAAAAAATCTCTGGAGTGCCAACCCTGACCCCCAAAACCGCAGGGCGTGTGTGACGTTAACTTCCATTCCGGTATATTGGTCGCGGTTTATTGTACATTCTGTGTCGTATCGCATCGTATATGTTGCGATATATTTTATTGCTTTGTTATTCTGAACGTTTCAGTGTGGGAATGGTGTTTGTCAATGTTTGAGAAAAACTGTCTTGCTTTGTATGGTGTAAGAACCAACTTAGATCTACTGAATTAACAAGTGATTTTAGGCACTTTACAAATAAGATGACCAGAATATGGTTGCTGACGTAATTCAGAAGTTACTTTGCTTTTTGTTCTCTGGTGCATCCACAGATTTAAACTAAGGTTAGGTAATGTTTTACTGTTCACAGACGTACTGAGGAACAGATCTCGGCACTCTTCAAAGATTTCTCATTTCAAAATAACTGTGTCTTTGAACCGCGTAGGTACCTACTCTAACTAAATACCTCTACCTACATAATACCTAAACGAACGATATCTCTGCCATTGGCAAAATACGTCTCGACTTCTGAGATGTGACGCCATACAGAAAAAAAATAGAAATGACATCTCCTTGACATTCTCAATTTTATTTTATTTTTCAGAAATTAAAAGGTCGTCTATGTATGCCGCCAATGAGTTTGATATACTAGTTGAAAATATGTTTTTAACTTATTCGCTCGTCTGTGGCAAAGTCCCATATAAAAAATGGCGCCACAGAGGAGAGGTTATGTACCTTTAACTTTAATTATTACATACATCGTAAGTGTGTTAGGTATCAGGGTTCAGTCATAATGTAATATTTTATTGAATGTTTTAAGATATTTATTCTGTACAAAATTCAAGAACGTTCGGTCCATAGACTTATCGTATTAATGATCTTCCTGGCTAAATAGTTTTTATCCACCGACCAAAATAGTTTGCTTACTGCTGCTTACTCATATTAGGAATCTAGGCCACATTCCATTATTTCGTGGTTATCCACAAAAATGTCAACTAAATTATCACACACATGCCCACCATAATAATAAGTAGTTTCCACCCCCTCCCCAGTTATAAATCAAATCGCCCCTCCCACTTCCGTCCGCCATCTTTGAGGTCTCATTTCCGGCGGGGAAAGAGATCGATAGTTGAACTATCCACGAGTGCAAGGGAGATAGTTGTTGGTGTGTGAATGTTTTTTGATTTCGGTTTTAGTTAGTGCTCGGGAAGCTGCGGTATTTCAATTAATTTTGACGCATTGAATAACTTTGAAATATGACTGCTGTGCTGCCAAATTCTGCATTCTACGGGAAGTGGTAGTTTACTGGGTACCTACTAGGTGATTTTGTATTATAGAGAATGTAATAGTCAATCTTGAAAATAGTGAGTACAGAGAGAATTGCTGATATACTAGAATTTCAAATTGGTACGAGTTGAACCTGCTACGACTTTGGCCATCGTCAGGAACCTACGACTTCTAGTCCTTGGCGGTTTAAGTTTTTTTTCTGAACCGTGCAACGTAAGTTCCAATGAGGATTATCGTTACAGATTTAAAACTAACATTGTTGTTAACGATTACCTTCTTTCTTGTGTTTCGTCGTCCTAGTCATCATCGACCAAAGATTTGGTGTAGCCTACGCCTCCTTCAAACATCTCTAATTCCTTTTGTTTTGGGCAGTAAAGTCCAGCTGCTACCCGCCACCTATTTGATGTCATCCTTCCACCTTATCTGTGGCCATCCTCTAGATCGCTTCTGGTACCAGAGTATCGATTCCAGTAATCTTTTGCATCACGCCTCAGATTTTCTGGCTATATGCACACACACTCCCAATTCAGCTTCACTACTTTTAAGCTCATATCGGTGACCTTACTCCGATTCCTTATGATCTTGTTGGTCACTTGGTCCATTAGGTCCTAATCACCTATACATACAAAAATTCAGTCCGAAGTCGAAAATACAAAGCTACTACAAATCAAGTTACAAAAAAAAAAAACTGAAAATTGTTTAAAAACAGAGTGGAACTCTACATCTCCAGGCATAATTGAAAAATAAAATCAAGTAGGATCAGGTGCAGGCCTCATCTGTGTAAAATCCCTGAACCCATTTATCGTGGACTGAACCTACAGAAATACTGCTCTCTCTCTTTCACCTTTGACCGTCCTATCCCCCTCTCACTCATGAACGACTTCTGTCAAACTGATTTGGCTTAATGGTTATTGATTCCAGAAAGCTGTTGCGTTCAAATTCAGACTCTAAATGTATATAAATTAAGGTTGAATTTCGCATATAGGTCTGAATGAAGATGGATGTTCTGTCAGTCTAAAACCCGACCTTAAGCCTTTCGCTTTTGAACGTATTTTTGCTCAGTTTAAAAGTTAGAAATCCGTCTTAATTTATACAAATCTGAACTCAACTCTGTGCGCTTGGATTAAAGTTTGTGTTCGGTTGGCAGGGGTACGGACTTAGGTCTTTGTTGGCGCGAGGGTTGGTAAGTACAGGGTCGGATTAAGGGGTTTTGTGTGGGGATTAAAATCGCATTAATCAGTGTCTGGCGCTAGCTTTAACTCCGGTATAAACAGTTAAGTGTTAGGGTACGCGACGTCGGATTTGCGTACAGTCGCTTTGGAAAATGCTTTTGGAATCTACCTCAATTAAAACATCGATTATGGTTATGGATAATACTTTGTCTACATCTTGCAGATCTTTTGCATTGCAGCAGGTAAGAACTGAAACTATAGATTAACAGAAAACAACGCGTTTACCTACTGTTGCGGAAATATATCAGGAAGACTCTCTTGTACTTAGTATGTATGTAAGTATGTATAATGTATAATGAAATGTACCTATGATCTAGCAGCTAGCTAGAGCATAATTTAAGCACCAAACAATGGAACGCTCTATTGAGTCAGTAGAATCAATACACAGTAGAGTAAATATTGTAGGAAATTCTGTGAACTAATAGTTTTACATGACGTTTAAACGGACTCCACCTTTAAGTTTTAAGCGCTAATTCATAATAAGATAATCATGTTTAGTCATCGCCTTTTGTAAACTTTACCTACTTGGTAATTGCTTGTTAATTATACAATATTTTGCTACAGTAAAACAGTCAGGCACTGAAAAATACTCAAATCCTCCATCAATAACCCAAACTTTGGTTGCAGAGCAGAATGTCCCTATCCCAAAATATCCCACGGTTCCAAAACCTCCCTTTCTCAGAATGTCCCTTTCCCAGCACTTTTCTCTCCGTCGGTACCGGTAAAGTCCAAAGCTTAAAATTTGTTCGAAGGAAGTATAGCCAGGGATTAAAACTCGAAATCACCCCATTAGCATTTAATTTTACAAATGAATCTTTAATTCTCTGCCTTCTACTGTTTTCTCCGTCATTACCGAAATATACCTTGAAGTTATTGCGTGAATTTTAGGCACACCTATTCAGTTTCAGTAGCTGCTGGTAGCAGTTGAAACTTATTTCATCTTATCAAATATCAACCTTAATATAGACAGAGAATAAATAAAAGTCGGTATTATATTGCCGTGTAATGCCGACTTAGTATAGCATTACCCCAATTGTGCCCGTGGGTGTTGTAAAAAGCGACTAAGAGTTAATTATCCAGGAAATTGGCAGCAACATTCCTTGTGAATAAAACATTTTGCACTGCGCTTGCCGATCCGCCTGTCAAGCGTGGTGAGTATGGCAATACCCCCTATCATGGAGAGGCCCAAGTCTAGCAGTGGACTATTGTGTCTGTAAAGGTAAGGTAAGGTACTATATAGGTTATCTTTATTACTTACGTGAAAGATTGTTTTTTGCACTTATGTTGATGACATGATGGGTTAGATAAATAGATACATAATGATGCTGAGCTTACAATACTTACTAGTTACAACTTATATACATAGTACGTGTATTCCCACGTAATTTAATTTAAAAAAAATAAAGAATAAGAAAATTGATATCTTTATTACCTCCAAGTTTAGTTTAGTTAAATAGATAAAAGGGAAACCATTCCCAAATTATAAACCACAGATTGAATCTTCAATAATGTCCATCCAAAAAGGACAACTTTTGTTTCACTGAACTTAAATTGTGTACGATTGTTCCGTCCTTTATCCATCCCACAATTTATTAACAAACGTGCCCGAACTTTGTTCAACACATCCAAAAACACAAATTCTATTGCTCAAGACCCGTTAATTAATTTAGTTATCCTTACGTACCGTCTGAGGCTTTTGACAAAGTGAACCGCCAGTAAGCAAGAGAATAATTAGATTTTGTCGCGTCGACATCTCAAAGTGTAACAGAATTAAGCTTTCCTTTTCACAGGGAACACCCGAGAGCAAAATAATACAAAGCTCTAAGTGATAAAGGCGGTTCTGCGCGCCGCTCCCGCAGGGCACGACTCTGGGCCCCTCGTTATTCCTCGTACATCTTTTTGACACTTTCTTTTCGTGTTAAATTGGATCAACGTTTCATTGTTGGACGTACTTGCTTACTTACTCGTACGTTATGGTAATGACGGTAATTCGAAATCGAAGTTTGATTGCAGGATTCTTTCGGATTGCTTCAATTTGAATGTTTTGTAGGATTTGATTTGTTTTCTTGTTGAATTAAGTACCGTAATCTGGCGTCAAACTTTTGTATTCAGTCGGAACTTTTACATGCTTTTAGCATTGACTTAATTGGATGGATTTTTACCGTAGTCCAAGATTAATAAATATTATAATGTTATTGCTATCTATGCTTTTCAATATAAACTTTTGATAATAACACAATAACAAAAACGATAAGCGAATCGATTGTCCTAAATTTTTAAGCCACAAATCCAAACCCCTTTCCCACAAGCTCTAATGCCCTTAAGCTGAATCTAATAATGTGGCGCACCACACCCACACCAGTAATGAGGACAACCCACAAATAATTAAGCAAAAACTACAAAGCGACAGAACAGCGCGCGTTCACATTCAAATGAGCACCCCCGTAGCAATGCGGTTGCCTTTGCCAAAATTCGCTTCATTAAAAATGAGGAAGTGAGATTTACATACGACTGACAGTTCTGTGCGATTTAATGAGAATAATGCTGCAAATTGAGAAACGATGTAAAGAAAGGTCGCATAAAATAACAATATTCGCGTGAAGTATTTAACATTTATGAAGCATTAATTTAGAACTTCTGACTACATCATGACCTCAAATACCTCAGCGTAGTCATCCATCCGTGACTACGAGCAATCTGCAATCTGCATCAAGCATCAAATGCAGTCAATAATATGCAGGTCAGTAGGTAGTAAGTATTACTTTGATTTTGATTGGTGAAAACCTGTAATTGGCTTTCTTGCAATGCAAACTTTTCTGGAAACCTACTAGGGTTGATAGCTGTTGGGTTTCCTAAAAAAAGCCGCTGACAAATATTTTTGTAGAAATATTGTTAGCTGTATGACCCTCTCGTTTGCTCTGCATTTTTTTTAAATCCATTACATGTGACTAGACATGCACAAAAGAAAGTAGGTGACAACATCTATTGTAGGTATACCCTGCTAATATGCCATTATGGGGCGATATGGCATTTTGAAATTATGGCATCACGCATGGTGAGAATAGCGACAAGAAATGAACAATGAAGTACAAACCGCCCGGAGGTAAAAGGGGTCAACAAATATAATAATGATAGGTTACTAGAAGTTAGAAGGGGCTTGTTGCAAAAATGTGTTTGGAATTAGTATATTGAAATTTTAAAGGTTAAGATTTAAACGACTTTGAGGGAATATAGGCTACAGCAGTGATTTGTTGCAGAGGAAGAAGAAGAAGCTATACGCACATGAACTATATCTCAAGTTCAAACTTTCTGGCAGGTATTTACTTCACATATATTTTTATCCTTGAGTAGTTTTATGCAATCATCCACGTACACGACAATCTGAGAGAGCAACTTTTTACTGCTTACTTCATTAAAAATTTTAATAAGATTCAAAAACCCTTACCATTTAAATTATTACACCAAGTTCAATACGACGGAAACAAATCAGAACTAAACGAGATGCTTGCACTAAACTAACAACCGTATGCACGACTTAGTTCGAAGAATTGAATAAACATGTTTTTAAAGGTTCCGGAATAAAAACTATGGGGTCCTGTAAAAACTCTGGGGTCCTCATGGGGTCCTATAAGCCATAATTTGTATACAGAGCGGTTTTCGACACGTGCCGCCACGTGGCACAGAAGATGCTTTTTTTACAATTTGGTGTTATTATTTTGCACTTTTGAAGGGGTTAAGATGGTGTTAGATAGGTATACAAATTGATACTGGTTTTAAGGTACATCGGGGTGTAAGGCCCCCAGTCTTCGAAGGCCCAACCGCAGAAAACCGTTTAAAATACGTTCGGTCGGCGCCAAATTCATAGCAAGCGTAAAATGAACCAAAAGGAACGCAGGGACGCGGGAGCGGGCCGCGTGCGGCCACTATTTTGCCAGTGACGGCTGGTTGTTCGGTGACCTCGGGCACGGCCAGTGTTTTTGCTATTTTGCGCTCCCACTAAACGGTAGTTTTCAATAGTTAATACTGCAATTTATTAGTAGATTATTGTTGAATGTGTTTATTAATTTATCATTCCATTGATATTCGTGTAGGTGTGTCTGGTTATAACGCTATTTTATTCATAAATTGTGAATACGGGTTGCAAGGCCCCGGTCGGTTAGGAAGGCCCCACAGGGTAGCCGCTTCGGCCTTACAAGCCCTGTTGGGGGCCTTCCTACACTGTTGCAGACTTATAAGGCCCATAAGTTTTAATTTTAATTTAAATTAACTTTACATACACTTACGTTATTAATAAAAATAAATATTGAACACCACATTTTTTTGGGCCTTGCAATTAACTTTACATACAGTTACGTTATTAATAAAAATAAATATTGAACACCACATTTTTTTGGGTCTTGCAACCTGCAATCGGGGCTATCCAAACCAAATACGGGTAATAAGGCCCAATGTATGAAAATTTAAAATCAAGTAATTTTAAAAATAAATACCTTTTTCTAAGCTAAACAAAAATACTTTTAGGATTTATAGCAATTTCTTTGCACTTAGCTCCTGAAATTTCGATAGCCAGGCTGTTTTCTTTCTCACTGAGAAAGTGAAGTCTTTTTGGAAAATATTGATGATTTCACAAGTTTTTGCTTTTATTTACGTTCAGTAATATGTAAATATTTATATAAGTGTACCTTTTTTTGTAACTAATGCTTACTTTAACTCCAAACGTAATAAAATTGGCAGGGGCCTTATATTACATGCTCAGTTTAGGAAGGCCAAAAATAGATGTTTTGCAAAATGATCAAAATTGCAACTTTTTATTGTCAAAATCATAAAAAAATCATATGGGTCAATTAATAGTAAATTTTTCTATACGTTGCAAACGTTGTTTTACCTGAGGGTGATGAAATAAAGGTTTTATTTCGGTTTGTTGTTAGGTGGGCCTTATTACCCGGGTCTACCTTATTAATGAAAGTTTTTTTTCTGTTGCATTGTCTTTGCTTTTCTGCTTTATAGGTATTTACAACATTTTTTGTTAATGTTCTTGCCTTTATCCCAAATGGCGACAGGTCGGCGTAACACTACTTTCTCCATTTATTTGTATCAGCAGAAAAGTCCTTTGAAAATAAGATCATAAAAAATAAAAATTCGAAACGAATTTTAAAATTTCTCATGGTTCGCCGCAATAGCTGCATAAAGTACTCTACTTTCGCTATTTCAAATCTGTTGGTATGTATAATAAGAATAACGTATTCTTTCAGCCGTTTCTACTAAATCAATACAATATATTTACTTAGATAACATATTTTTTCGGCCTATTCTGCAAATCAGCCACCATAACCCCAATACAATTCATCTACAGAACAATATTGACAGAGGCCGCCCCACGTCCCGTCGGTCCGAATATCTCTTGCATAATTGACTTCGGATGTGCGTGACATGCACCTTCGTTCACAGATTTGCTTAGAGTATATATTAGCAAGCAAGCTATAGAGTGCGCCTAGCTAGGTACGAATGGTTGGCATGTGTATGAACACAGCCTCTCGGTCCATCAGTAGCAAAACGATAGTGACAAGACAACACTATTGTACATCTTTAACTTTCGTGTATATTTGACGTAACTAATTATCTATAGAACTTTTGCTTACGCTAGGAACAATAGCACTCTATAGTCTACTTATGTATACTCTTGCTTGCCTAATTGACTCGGGATGTGTGTGACATGCACCATCGTTCGCAGATTTGCTTAAACCTCAGCCCATAATGGAGGATTTTGACATGTTTTGATATCTCTATTGTTGTTGACTGTGTTTGTTTTATTGAGTGTGGGAATCGGCGGGATGTATGTTGATGATGTTTTATAATTGTACTAGCTTTCCGTCCGCGGTATCACTCGCGGTATTATCTGTTTGGTCTATTTAAAAAGTTTTAAATACATTGCATTTAAAATCCAAAATTTTGAAACAGATTACATCAAAGATCACGAACGGAAGGTGGAGTTCGACTACTCGACAATAGATGGCGCCACTACTTGAGGGATTGAAATAGCCCTTCAATTTTTAAAAATACGGCCTTTAAGTTAAAACGGGAACTTTCTTGTTCGAGGGGAAACAAAGGGCTATTGCACTATATAAGTCCCTTTATCGTACCGGAAATCCTTTTAAAGTTTTATCGGCACGTACATTTTATCAACTTAGTTTTATTATATATAATGATTTCATCGTTATAAACTTTGGATGTTACATGCGCCTTCTATGTTGATGACGTCGTTATAATTGTATTTTTTCAGGCTTGATATCTTGCGTAATTGACTCTGACTACGACAGCACCTTCGTTCCAGATTATACTCCTGCCATGCCATGACGCAGGATTTTGACATCATTTTAAAATATATTCTGGATAATTGGATACCTGTGTTTGTTTCGTAAGTTGCAGACATTGTTCTTTGTGAATAGTCAAGGATATCCGCCAATTTATCGTCGAAATGCCTTAAATCAGTGGTGCACATGTCCAGCAGAATGCTGATAAGGAACCTGGCCAGAGATGACACAGGGCATGGATCTGAGCGTTTCGAAGGATCGAAGACCCATTTTGGGTCCCCTGAGTTAGTAAAGTAGTATGCTACACTATTATCATACCTAAGATAAGACTTGCCATCTTTCTTCATCCCCATGGCATGGCATAATTTCTTAAGTCAGCATGCTTGACACTAGTACCTGATAGCAGTCTGTCTCTAGGTACTTGTAGCCGACTGAATTCCTCATCCTATTATTTATAGCACGCTAAATGCCCGCAGATAGCAGACTAAATGTCTTTAGGCAATTACTTAAAAGTAGCTAAGCACTAGATGTACTCACCACCTTTATTCATCCAATGGCGAGGCTTTTATTCAGTCGCCACTCCTGGCACTGGTCTCTATGAGCTTTTTCTACCACACATCGACAAGTCCCTGCTTGGAATCTCATAGTAGTCTGTTTCTCTACTTGTTACAGACTGAATTCCTGATTATAGCAGACTCAAAGCCGCTTGAGGCAGACTGGATCTGCCGTTTGTAGCAGACTGAAATCCCGCTTGGCACATGACTGTAGGTTTAAACAAGACTACAATACTTATATGAAGACTTACCATCTTTGTTCATCCCCATGGCGAGGCATTTCTTCAGTCGACACGCCTGACACTGGTTCCTGTGGGCTTTGTCCACCACGCACCGGCCAGTCCCCGCTTGGCACCTGGTAAAAACATAGATATTAGAGAAAGATACAAAAAATTATGATGATCATCTTTCCGGCCGGTTTCGGCCATGGCGACCACTTCTACTCCTGATCAAGTCGGTGCTGATGCGCCCGCAGGTGATCACAATGATGAATAGTAGCGCCTACAGATGTAAATCAACCGGTTTAAAACGTTTAAAACCAAATTTCGCGGTTTAAAACCTGAAATCAACCGTTTTCAACCGTTTAAAACTCGCCTACAAAAAAAAAAGTTCTGTGTTTTACATACACATACATACATACACAAATCACGCCTTTATCCCTTGCGGGGTAGGCAGAGCGTAAACAGCCGTAGGTACCTACAATACAGCCGCTATCGCCACGTCTGACTAATATTTCAGGGCCGTTGTAGAAAAATCGTGCCGAAATGCAAAAAAATTTTTGCCGAGTAGGTACTTAGGTATGAATTTTTGTATGGAACATCCAAATTATTAATATAACCCTGTATATACAAAATTCGGTGTTTCCAACGATTTTACACTGACTTGCTCATCATAGGTTACCTACGCTCGGGCCTCGGAGCGACAAACTAGGTAATAAACCCGCAAAATCACATCATTAATCCATTTCAGTGATCCTTACCTTTGTAATATTACGAAAATGTATTAAAATCAATAAAACATTGTTATCAACCATCCGCCGTTTTAAACCGAAAAAAACGGTTGTTTATGATTTAAAACGGTTTTTTTCGTTTAAAACGATTTGGTTGAATTGGTTTTAAACCGGGCTTACATCTATAGTAGCGCCTCAATAGGAATAAAACTCTATTCTGATTGTCTGAATGACACCAAATTTTACAGACATTCGAGTGAATGGACTTTGCAAGTGTACCTTTGCAGGTTTAATTCAATATTTTATTTCATACTCCGAAAATAGTTGTATCTCTACTAATCAAATAAAACCAATGATAACCTACTTAGATGTTTTTTTTTCTAATGAGATAGGTCCGCATTTGTTTTGCAGAAATCCCGGAAACATCCGAAGAATAAGTAACAAATCCGAAAGCATGTCCGAAAGAGGAAAACTACTCAATCAGAGTGCCCACTAGAAATCTGCTGATGCTGACCAAAGAATTAGGAGGGATGAGGAAGTAGGGGAGGTAAAAGGAGTGAGTATAGGAATAATTCTTTAATAATATAGTGGAGGATTGAATGGCGAATAGAACGATGCAAATTCGATGGAAAGTGAACTATCTTCTTCACCGGTCATTTGATGATCATCATCAACACCAACGGAGTGTATTTTAACTGGCAGGAGGTCGTGCGTGTTCTGACAAAACATGTTATTTTTAAAATAGTATTTTGCGAAAATAATCCGGCACCTTGAATTAATGATTTTTTGATAGATATAGCCAGTGTCACTCGCACTGCTTAGATGAATTTAACAACACCTTAATGTCAAGATCCGCCAAGGGGTTTGGGCTGGATGGAGCCCGTGAAAACGAATTTCTTGTCTACATACATAAATACATACATATTCTCGAAAAACATAACCCGCATGAGGCAGTCGTGTAAAAACGCCTTCTCTTGGAGTCAAATTCTCCTATAAGACAACCCAGTCCCACGGCAAAACTAATAAAGATTAAAGATATTTCATTACGGGTAATCCTGCAGTAATAGGCTTACGAGAGGTTGACATTTGTTGCAATCTGTACCAAAATACCACTCGACAGAAGAAAAAGGGGGTTAAGGAGGGTAAAAATAGGGCTTTGGGATATTTAGACCCACCCCCCATACAAAACAGTATTGGTAACGGGATCAATTTTGTAAGTTGTCCAAAATAAATTAACTATTCTAAAAAACTGGACGGACGGTGGACCAAAGCAGTTACAGAGTGGTGACCAAGGGGAGTAAAAAGACCATCTGACAGTGACATCCTCCGATGACATCATGAAATTAACCGGATCTCAATGGAAAAGAGTAGCACAGGACCATGAGGAGTGGCGAAATAGAGAAGAGGCCGATACCCTGCAAAAGTGGGTGGATGTGGGCTGATGATGATGATGATCCGAAAAAAAAAAGACACTGAAGAACGTTCCACCTCCAAAATACACTGAAATCAGAAACCTCATAAAGTACCTAGCCAGGCCCGTCATTGGTTTCACCCGCTGTAGCTTATTTTCCTGTGGGAATAGACATTTCCCGACATGAGTTATAGATAATACAAACCTTCTTATTGAGTCAATCCGTAATATTTAAAATCCGTAATAATATGAATTGCGTAATTTAGGAAGAGTTAGCGGATTCCACAACAGACAAAGAAACGCAAAAAGCGACTTCATTTTATACAAGGTATGTATCATGCAAGACTTAACAGAGAAGTAGTTCATCTGGACGACAGTTTAGGTACAGGTGTACAGGTTATCGTATGGACAGACAATTCCAAAACCTATTGATCCCAAAGGAAGGTGAAACAACCTGTATCTACCTTTCGTCTTCAATACATCAATACTCATCACTTTAACTTAAAAGCTGAAGTGCATATATTCCGATTCATATTTTGCAAAGATACTTTGAATACAAGTTATTTGTACAAAAAGCACTCGTGCTGCTGTTAAACCCCCAAATCATACAAAACATGTTGTCGCCAACAAAAGTTACATCAAAATCGGTCCAGTGATTTCTATACAAAAAGATACACATGTCACACTTGACGACCTATCATAAAGGCACGGTCACAATAGAATCTATTAATAATGTTAAGCGTTTGGATTAATGGGGGCCAAATGTTAAACAAATTTGAGTTATCTTGTGAATCAGCCCTAATATAATTTTTTGCTGGTAAAATTTTGGTGGATAGCTATTGGTGTTTGATTTTGTTTGACTTTATATCTTGATAAAGCACCATGATTATTTACGCTCACGGGAAATCCTGTTGCTAAATATAATCAAAACTATTCTTCTTTGTCTGAAGACAAAGTCGTCCAAATAAGTAGTTACCATACTTAATATTGTATTAAGAAAAAGAAGTTTGGTTCTTTATATGGATACACACAGGCATAGAACAAAATCGTGGAGGTCAGGAAGGTCCCTTGCTATACATTTTACATAAATATTTTTCGCCAAAAATCTCCAAAACCCCCAAAAAAGAGCGCGCAATAAAACGGAACGCTAAACAGTGAACAGCGCGAGGAGAGGAGGCGCAAAAAAACGCAAATTAAATTCACATCGCAACTAAATGCCAAGCTATTGGGGTTGGATGATGGTAGAATGGGTGAGGGTATGGGTACGAGCGGAGCGAGAGCGTTTTGGAGCTGGTGACTCCACAAAGGAAAAGAAGCGCGCATCTTACCTGCCAAACTATCATCAGGGTGGGTTGGGTCAAGATTATTTCAATGTCATTATAAGTGAAGCGAGAACGGAGCGATAAAATAGGAAAGGCACGCATCAAGAGAAATGGTGCCCACAGGCCAAATAATGAAACAGAACATTATTTTCGAGTCACAGTTGGCACCAGCTACCTTTTTGATCAAGTTTATTTAAATATCTAGTTAGCATTAGACACCCACAGACAGAATCACGTCTTGGTGCACTTTGTGCAGACAGAAAATCTTATTTTATTACTCTGTCAAGCAAGAGTGTACGACTGAGAAGGAAGAAGAAAACATGGTTTTTGGATATGGTCTTAGCACTTGAATATCTACAACTGACCTGTTTGTGGAGAGACAGGGATTATCTAGGTTTTGTTCATACCAGTAGTTGTTACGCGAGTCAACCAAGCCCTAACCCACCAGATACTAAAAATATAATTCATAGATATGAACCTGAGGAAGGCGACATTCCAAAGAAGACAATGAACAATGGAACGGGTCATATTTTTATTACACCCTGGACCACCAAGCATGAAAAGAAACACTTACAGGAAAGTGTGCTGATATCGTCTCATGAAAGACCCATTAGCTTTTGAAAGACAAAACATTCAGAACAAAGGAACATTGGGTGCAGCAGCGGTATAAATAACAGCAAACACGTAGAAAATTCGATTACTTCACTCCAACCATCGTCTTGGTAACTCGTCTTAGTTTTAGTCTAAAAATCTTTGTTTGAATTAAAATAAAGTTTTTTTTAAATTACTTGTCGTTTCGCGTATTTTTACTCGCGAACAATGGATCTGACTGAATATTATATGGAGTTTTTCTCCGGAAAAAGCTAATCGGGCAAGAAACGCTGTTCTCACACCACCGTAACCAAACCCTAACAGGTCACAGATGCAGCAAGAATTAGAAATATGCTGCCGGTTGGATTAAGTGGGTTCAAGAGCTGCGCATTGTCATTCCTGCCAGTAAAGTCACAGATGGGTCGGTTTCGAGCCACGGTGGGTAGTTTTTGATAGGGATTAAGCGGGATTGAGGTTTTGCTTTTGATGAGTCTTTTTTGTAGGGTGCATCGGGATTGAATATTTTTTGGTTGGAAACATTTTGAGTAGATGCAAGCAATGGAAATGAACCATGACTGGTGGAGATGGTATCACAGCAAAAATCTTGACATCTTTCTCTATCATCTAACAATGTTTGGTCAAACATTGGTTACATCTTTCTAAGCTGCCTCTCCTATTTTATACAAATACCTACAAAATCACGGCCCCTTGCAGAATAGGGCAGATAGAGCGTCAACGACCCAACAGAAACACTTAGTTATAGTTGTAGGGTAGATAAGGTGGTTATGAGGTCTCCAGCTAGGTATTCAATTTTAGATTAGTATTTTACTCAGAAAGGTGATCAGAACATATCGGTCAAAATTGCAACTAGTAAGAGGATTTACCAGTTTTCCTTAGTGTAGGTATAGGTAGATGAGACTGGTAGCAAATATATTCAGTTTCAGATATTGAGAGTAGAAACAGTCGCCGAAATCGTCTAAAAATAAAATTAAACAAATATACTTACGATATCTTCAAAATGTGACACCATTGCAGAAAATAAAGTCAATCACCCCACCTACTTCTCAGTGTTACGAATCTCATCAAACATTACCCTATGTTGTTAGTTTAGCTGCTGTGTATGGAAATATATTAATTGTATGAATGTATGGAATTGTGTCACACCTGTGGCCTGACCTGTGTTTGCCACTTTCTCTTTTGGATGATACTCTTTGATATAATTATTTTATCAGCTTTCAGAAATTGTGTCTTTTCCCAGACTTCTAAAAATTTTCACTAAATATAGAATTCCCGCAAGCTTGAAAATAGGGCATAAAACAAGCAATAAATAATAAAACAATTTTGCGAAAATTATATATAAAAACAAGTAGATGTATTAAAAACAAAAACCCGACTGCTATAATTTAAAAAGTCGTATTTTGGCGATAAAAATCCGCCATCTTGAATTTATGTATCTTCAAGATGTCGTCAAAATAAACACTGCGACGCCCATCGGCGACGTCAATTCAATTTTTCAGCCCTTTACTGTGGTTACTGTGACCTCAAAAAAATATAAGTACGACGTACCCAAAGAAATGCTCTAGAGCTAATACTACGAGGGGTGTTCAATAAAAAGTGATAATGAGTATGAAGCAGTAATATTTTATTTATTATTATTTTATTTTTCGACATAGTCACCATTAAGGTTTATGCACTTGATATATCGCTTTTCTAAACCTAAGATTCCTTTCTTAAAAAAAACTTTATCTTGATCCCTTAAAAAATCATGTACGGCGGCGATCACTTCCTCATCGTTGGCATATCTGTGACCTCTCAGGTGTTCTTTTAACCGTGGAAACAGGTAGAAGTCACTGGGTGCAAGGTCTGGTGAGTATGGAGGGTGTTCCATCAATTCAAATCCAGCATCTTGGATAGCAGCCATCGCAACTCGGGACTTGTGTGCGGGGGCGTTATCTTGGTGACACAACACAACTTTAGCAAGTTTGCCGCGGCGATTTTCGCGTATTTCTTGACGCAACTTTTTTACTTGTTCTGCGTATAAAGCCCCAGTAATAGTGGCTCCATGATTGAGATATTCAATCATTATCACCCCTTGGCAATCCCAGAAAAGAGAGCCCATGATCTTACCGGCGGATGGAATTACCTTATATTTCTTAGGCGTTGGAGATGACGGCCTTTTTCAAGTCATGGACTGTTGTTTTGTCTCAGGATCGTAATGATGGAGCCATGTTTCATCCATAGTTACGAAACGAGCCAAAAATCGTTCAAGATCTTGTTGTAACAATTTCAAATTGGTTTGAGAAACCCTCAGTCTTGTTTGTTTCTGCTCGTCTGTAAGCATTCGAGGTACCCAACGCGCCGATACTTTTTTCATGCCCAAATGTTCATGTATTATAGTATGGATGCTTCCAATCGAAATCTTTAGTTCCTCAGCTATAAAACGAACTGTAACACGACGGTCTGTCAAAACAATTTTTTCAACTCTTTTAACCATTTGTTCGGTAACTGCCGTCGTAGGGCGACCCGAGCGCGGGTCATCTTTAGTTGAAGTTCTTCCTCTCTTAAATTCGGCACACCACCGCGCAACCGTAGAATACGGAGGAGCATGAACTCCTAAGGTTGCTTGCAAATCAAGATTTACTTGCTCAGTAGTAAAATTTTTCAGGCAAAGATATTTTATCACGGCTCGAATTTCAATTTTATCCATTTTGCTCACCACGCTCCGATACGATGAAAACAAATGACTTCTATTTTTAAAATAAGAAGAGCAGATAATTTATTTTTATTTTTTTATTTTATCTAATGTCTGAGCTTTACCTGCCAGTATTTACTTTTTTGTTATTTAAGGAGGTTATATGTCATTATCACTTTTTATTGAACACCCCTCGTATTTATTGTCTAGATTTGATTGATAATTTTTGTATAAATAAATCACAAAAACAGCAAAAATATTTTTTTTGTTTCAATTTTTATGTAACATTTACTACTATAAGATTCCTCATTTAATTCCCAAGCGCTAATACTATAGGGTTTTAGCTGATTTACTAACTTTAATTCAACAAACCAAATTTTATTAAAAAATTCGGACGGTCCTCGCGGTGAAACCAGCCTCCCGCTGACCTCCCGCGCCGCCCGCTACCCGCATCTCACCCCCCCTCAACCCTAATCTTGAAGTCGTATTTTTCTGCGTGGATCCTCGCCTTAAGTTTTCAAGATGTAGTCAAAATAAGACGCCCATCGACGACGTCTTTTTACGTTTTCAAGATGTGAAACACTGCGACGCCCGTCGGCGTAGTCATGTTAAGTCTTCAAGATACCGTCAAAATAGAAACCATCTTTTTTTATCCATATAACAGTTTTTCTATATTTTTGTTTCTGACATTAAACGGGGTTCAATCAAATGAGGGTTCATTCGTTTTAGATTATACTTAGTTTTAAATACACAACTTTTGTCGTATTTACTACCCAAAAACACAACCAAACAGAAAAATTCAGGTGGCATTTTACCAATAATGACTATCGTGCACGACATGAGTCATTGATACGGTCTTAAGTAGATAATATTGTTAATACTACCAACGAAACAATTGGAAAAAAATTTAAAGGTAAACCAACTCGCTCTGTGTCAACTTGTGTGAAATTCATAAACACTATGATGACAAATAATTGAGTAACAATAACCTACTCCAAAAATTCACCACGATTCCGGTTAAATATGAACCAACAGTCAATACAGATGACGAAATTGGGGTTTCTCGTTATTGTGACAACACCAGAGCCAATGCAAGACAACTGGGCAAATAGTGTGATCAATATTTGGATGATCTACATTGCAAAGGTGTTGAGCTATCGAGGAAAGATGAGGTTTCACATGTTGGTTGGATACACTTTCGTTTTCAGAAAAAATAGGTATCGGTGAAAGGAAAAATCAATACAGCTACCATTTTTTTTACTATGACTAAAATACACTTGATTGATCATACCTACTCACAAATAATCTGTCTTCTTTTCTCACTCTTGGATTTTAAGGGATTTTTATTGTCTTAGATTTCAACTAAAGAAATTTTATAGTTCTTTGTAATAAATTTGGTATTACTTATTTTGAAATCACTTGTATGCAGCATCGAAGGTCTTCAACTGGTATCTCACTGTTTATATTACTTACCGGTATATGAGCTTTCTTCTGACACTCCGCTTGAAGAACCCACTGCAGCCATTGCAGGCCAGGATGCCGTAGTGTTTGCCGGAGCTGGTGTCACCGCATACCACGCAGATAAGACCTGGATGGATAATAAACTTATAAGTCATCTCATAATATCATCATCAACAACAGTCGGCGTTCACTGCTAGACAAAGACCTCCCCAAGGCGTTTTCATAAACCGCGTGCATAAAAAGACTGCTCTGGTAGTAGGACGCCGCCTCCTTCCCACTGTGCTTTCTGGTGCGGCAACTGTGCGTCTCTCAATTCAAATTTTTAACCACATCGTCCATGTACTTACCAATACTGGCAAATAAGCGGTGCAGGAAAAATATTATTCATTGCAGATTCTATAATACAAAACAGTTGTGCATCCAGATGCCAACCTGTCTTACCAAGGTGGTTGGGCTTCTTGGTTGGAGGGTCTGGGAGCCAGGGTCTCAAAGTAGGTGGTGCTAGAGCTGCTGCCACTAGTGCTGCTGATGTAGGTGGTGACCATCGCAGTGGAGACGAGTTGCCTTCGCCTGCTAAAGAAAAAGAAAAAGAGACGTTAAAAAAATAGAAAGAAAGAGACTATTGTAGATGCAGATAGTCAAAGTCACAGCACGGCACAGAATGTAGGTAGACGATTTTAGAAAAATTAATTGTACTGCTTATTTGCCACGTCACAGAATATATTGTGAATTGTTCACAAGATGGAAAGCCGTCTTTTACTGCAATTTAAAAACAAAACAATAAGTATAACGAACTTGCATATCTTGATGATTTCTTGCATCATCCAATAAAAATGTAATCGCTGTAATGTTAATAAAATAACCATTGCAAATCACACCCTTTCATTTCAATAGCATCAGACCTATCCACTTTATACAAGAAGGGTCCGAAAACGCACCCTTGTGGCACGACATATCTAACCACATTAGTATGAACCTTGGTTAAGTTAAATTTAGTAGAGATGGGGGATCAAAGTATGATGGTGGAATTTAATGTGACAAATCAATTAAGTGATTGGCGAGAAACGAATTGGGGAAGGATATGGGAATTCGATATGGTAAATGGTTTAACTGGTGTTGACAAATTTGCACCAGTTATAGTTCTATTTGATTTGGCGATATAAGTTATAAAGATAGACATCTATTCTGGCTTTCTTTGGAATAAAAGTAGGCGTTGTCAAAGTTCTATGGTGTAGGCAAAGTGTAGGTTTTCGTACATTGAGGATTACTTAATGAATTTAACGAATCACTAGAATTCGAACGAAATTTGGCAGAGGCATCAAAGGCTTCGTAAATGCCTTCATGAATATAGTCTTGCGGGTTGCATTCATTCATTTTCTGAACAACCCAATTTCGTTGGACATGTCAAGGCACACAATAAATTACCAAATTCATATACTAGACTGCCAACTTTGTTCGCCATTAGCTCAGCTTTGTACGTGTGCCGAATGTCCGCAAAAGCAAATACAAGCCGACGCAGTTTCAACTATTTCATGTATATCAAAACTGACCTCTAATACAAGGCCAGAGAGTTCATATAGACCAGTTCTGTTTGTAGTGGAGTGTACGTGAATGAGTAATACAATAAACTCTGTATTGTGTTGTCCTGATTTACCAATTATGACTAACTAGTCCTTGCCAAATGATAATAGAGTTTTGTTGATTCGTGTACAGGACAGGGGGTTGGGCTAGCGATAATTGAATGTAATTTTTGATGTGATAAAGTGATTTCTAACTAAAAATTTAAGTTTTATGAATATAGTCACTTTGCCATGGTTCATCAAGGGGTCGTTAGGTGACTTGGTGTCCCATTCGAAGAAGAAGATAGTCACTAACCCTTCGTAGAAGTCTTTGTGGATTGTAAATCTATCAAATTATCTGCCCATCGCATCTTGTCAAAAAGCAGCAGGCTGAAAATTTGGGTTAGATTCAAGTCGGCACGGATTTTGGTTTACAGAAATCAGCAATAAAAACCAAAATTTCCAATCATCTGTAAACATTCCTATATTGATATATTCTAAAAAAAAACTTAATTTTTTTGTACAAAGTTGTAGAGCTTAAAATATTCTCAACTCTACCAGCTTCACAACCCCAACACGGTCCCAAAAGAAATCCAAACCGCACTCCTCTTTAAAATATCCATTACAGATCCCTCTCATAAAATCATAATATCAATCAAATCGTTTAATTCCATCACAACTGAACTGGTCCCATGTGTTTGGAAACTCCCGAGGGTCCGATACGACGCCATATTGATTTTATATTGTGTTCATATTGCACGGAGCGTGGTTTTGATTTTGGACTGGCGACGGAACATTTTAGTATTTCTAGTTGCATCATCATCTGCCTGCCCTTAGCCCAAGTTAGTTGGAGTCGGCGCAACTTGTTTTGTTCAAGCAATTTATGACCGGCCGCCTGCTTGACGTCAAACCTCTTTGGGAATGCTATTGTAGGTAGTATCACCGCCACCGTATGGCTGACCATTATCGACAGATATTCAGCCGAATTCAAAAACTCTACGTCGCTGACCGTGGCCGCCGCGCTGCGTAGTACGACATGTCGCCTTTTACACCCTGAGTAGACAATGGGTGGCAGTATTTTTAGCCGCTACCACACGGCTACATTTAAGTTGCCTTGTCTGCTAAACTATACAATGGTCATGGTCATCCTTTTCACTTTATGTGCGTTGTGTTTGAGAATTGCTAACTGAACCACCTGACTGTCCGAAAGAAACACAACGAATACCTATGCCAGGAGGGGGTTAAGCCGTCTTCGGACTCGGTTACCTACTGTCTATGTTTTATTAAGTTGGCACTCTTACTTAGATGACTTCGTAAGAACAATCGCCAGAAGCCTACTAGCAAAGAATACTATTAGCTTCTACTAGTTAACTTATAAACTCTGACACAAGTGGTTCATCGGATCGGAACGTTCGTCTACTTCCACAAGAAAGTCTATACCTACAAAAGAACAATTTACAAAAACCTCGTTTCGCTCCATCATATAATTTGTCACCCGCCCACAATTTACGGCGATACCTTTTACGTATTTTACGTTCACAGACGCGACAACAGAAAAACGCGCGCACAGTGGGCATAAAGGAGGAATTTATAAGACACATAAAAGTTGGAGCGAAATTGGAAGTCAGGGAAGCGGGCGGAGTAAATCCCGGGTATCAAGATAAATCAATGTTTGCGAGCGGAGTGGAGCACTTACTGCGGACAGGGGAGGCGTGGAGACGCAGCATTGTTAGCTTTTGAAATAGAAGAAGAAGAAACTATTTTTCCATGCCGGACAGCAACCATTTTATTCCAACGTAAGGCGTAAGCTCCATAGAGTAGACGTCTCTCAGACAAGTGATCGTCAGCCGTCACCGATGCGAGGCGCGTTTCATGTGTGTAGCTTAGCTCTTCTGCTTTTGGTTTTATTTCGAAACGGTTTCAAGCGCCGCGATGTCGCACGTCTAATGTGGTGCTATGGCCTTAGGCAGGTATATCGAAAGGGGGAAAAATGGCTACTAGTTTGTCCGACCATGCCTGGAATTCTAAAACTACACATTGTTTTATGACTGACTGGCACAAAGACTGGCTTTATCTGTGGGCAGCATGTCTTCAGTTCCGGCTTGGCTAGGCATGGCTAGCGGCTGAGATGTGGCCTATTCATCTTATGGCGAAATTCTTGTTATGGCGGAAATAGAATAGAATAGTCACATTCACATCAGGACCAAGTCAAAGAATTCCAACTCAGCGAAATCCAGCGCCGACTCCACGCCTCCCGCGTCTGTATATCTCTGAAACTTTGTCGTCTGCCGTTTTATTTGGTTTTCTTTTGACGCGGCAAGCCCTTGAGCCTGGCTGATTAATTCCCCACTCCCCACCTCACAGGTCTACCCCCCACATCCACCCGCCCCCTCTGACAAGCCTTCTGATGCTGGTTCGAGAGACTTTTTTTTAGTAATTAAGAATGATATAAAAATGTTGGTGTTCATCAATTGACCGTTTTAGGAGACAGCGATAGTCTGGTTCGACATAAATGTACGAATAAAAAATATGGCAGCTGATGACAGATACAATAGAAAACAAGCAGATGTATTAGGAAACAGAAACCCGACTGCGGTAATTTCAAAGTAGTATTTTGCGATGAAAATCGGCCATCTTAAAATGAATTTTTAATAAGTATACTATTATCCAGTGTCATTTGCTTAGCTCAGACGAATCTAACGACACTCCACATGTCACAATCCGCATAGCCGTTTAATTTACTGTCCGCATACACACATACTCTCGAAAAACATAACCCTCCTTCTCAGCTACGTCCCGTACAGCGGCCGGTGTAGCAAAACCTTCGAGCGTAGCGGCTACGGCTACGAAATATGGCAGCTACGCCGCCCAAGCTTGCTGGTAATTGATTTTTTTTATTGATATCGAGTTCAAACATTTTCTTGGAAATTCAAATATGACTTCTGTGCCATGTAAGCCCATGTTTGATTCCTTTGGGCACAGTATGACAGAGAGAATGGCTTGTAAATATTTTAAAATATACAAGTAAGTAGCCAATTGATTTTCTCATTGTACCATTTGAACTGAAACTGAACCTAGTCATGTAGACTTATTCTTTCGAATAAATGGTACAGCACGTAAAAATTTTAAATTCTCGTTGTATCCCGCACGTTTGCGAAAATTATTTTATCGAATAAAAATTACCTTTCATCATCAACAGCACCCAGCTAAAACCCAATATTCAAAATGCGAACGCATTATTCCCGAACGAAAATGAAATTTCAGATCCCCGCGTCTGCTCGTATTGGCTGATTTAAATTCAGAACACACGCTGACCGGGTAAAGTGGCAAATCATGGAGCGGCTGAAAATCAGTCAAATAGACCCCGAGTTACTGGCGGCCGTTGGCAGAATACTAATGTGCCTTTGCCTTTTAAAAAATGAATATAAGGCGGGAAAAATTGGAGGGATAAGAAAATACAGACTATAAAATTTTCTTCTTAAGTATAGAGACCATTGTTCTGTTTTTAGGGTTTCGTAGTCTATTAGAAACCCTTATAGTTTCGTCAAGTCTGTCTGTCTGTCTGTCTGTATGCCGCGCCCTCATATCTTCGTCAGTTTTAGAGCTACCGACATGAAATTTGGTGAGAAGATAGATCGTGTTGACCCAAATATAGAAATGTTAAGAAAAAATTATATTAAATGTTTTTTTGACCCCCTCCCATACAAGTAAAAGGGAGGCAAAAAAAATTTTTTCTTCTGTAATATTGAAGAGGGTATCGTTGAATAGGTCTTTTAAAACTAAGGTGAGATTTCTTTGAAACAAAGTCACTAAAATGTTTCTGTCACGAGATATTAGCTTTTAAAAAGGGCGTTTTTGACCCATATTTTGTTCCAGCCGTAACTTCTAAAGTATAAACGCTAAAAATTTGAAATAAATATGGAATATAGCTTATAATCTGAAGTTACAATGAAAACTATAACGGATATTGTACCCTTAAAGGTTTCAGAAAAAATTGAGTTTTTCTGTTTGCGATTAGTCATCATACTGCTGCTAACAAACCAGCAACAAAATTAAGTTTGTAATGCTGAAAAACCTGATATTTAAACGTTGACTACGAAACCCTATTTATGGGCGTGTCTGACACGCTCTTGGCCGTTTTTTTTTATTTGTTATTTTTTTTAAGTTTGCTGCTTATAGGTACATGAATAACTATAGTAAAATTACACAGCTACTGATGATATATACTTAAGATTGTAAATAAAAATAAATAGAGGTACATGGATTGAGGATTATAACTAATTAATTAAAATTAGTACCTGTAACTAAGGCATGCAATCCGCAAGTAAATTCTAGTCCCGGTATTTGCGGGACTGGGCTCTCTCAATCCCGCGGGATAGCGATATTTTCTGCATGCTGCGACATCGATCAAAAAAATATGAAATTGAAATTATTTAGGGACCATAAATTCTTGTTCTTGTTTTGGGTGGGACACCGAGAAATAAACATTGCTTTGAAAATAACTAGGTACGAAAAAAGTTTGTAGTAATTTTATTATATCGCTATTTGAAAACGGCTTCTAAAAAAAAAATATTTGTCCTTACATACGAATTTCTCAACCGCTTAATCCCGCGAATCCTGCCCGGTATCCCGGTATTGCATTTTCTACCTGTAAACTTTTTTTTTTACGGAGGTAAACTTCATAACTTTGCTGCTTCTTTTCATTATTATACACCTAGTTAGATATTGATTATTCAATTAAAACAATAATACAAAAAAGTAATAATTGTAGATACCTGTGATTCTTCCATCTTGATCCTGATGCTGCGTCAGCTGTAACGGTGTCTGGGCGATCTCCATTGTTTAAAAACTGTCCGTCACTTCTTATTTGTACACTTTGTCAATATTTAGGTATGTCTTTTCATTTATTTTAGGTTACACGTCTTATATTGTAATATTTGACCTTTTCATAGGTAGGTATTTAATTTTGTTGAGTATGTACACAGAATGAAGCAGAGATTAGTATTTATTCAGTTGTAGATAAGAGGAAAATGTGTTTCCTGAATTAAAGATCCTTGAGTTTTACAATATACACGGTAGTTAATAAGTAGAATGTAGGTAGTCTATAAAATTCGTAATTTCGTAAGGTAATTAAGTGAAATATACTTAATAATTAATTATGATTTTCCATTAGAATCTACTCCTCAAACAATTTAAAACTCGACAAAAGTTTATAACCACAAGCGGATTTCCCTCCAATTTCTGACAGTTCATTAGCGCACTGACATTTTATTTTTTCGGGCAAACGAGTCGCGTGCGTTCAGCCGCGGCCGGGGCACTTTTGACGCGACCGCAACGCTGGCACACTCTTGGCGGGAAGGCGTGGCTAACTCCGCCCCATTGCTTTTCGCGTCTGATACGGGCCCAGACGGGGGGAAGCTTCGATTTTGGGTCAGCTGTTAAGCGCCCGTTTTAAGCTTTAATTTGTGGCATTACGCCGCCGTTGCGAGCTCGCCATTTAGAATAATGACGTCGTAGATTTTGCGCGGGAACGGCACGGTTATTTCGTTTTCCGATTACAGCTTTTTGAATAGATGTTCTGGAAATAAATGATCGGCAATAAAGGGCAATGGAATGCGGATATTGAACTTTCTTTTGTTCCATTTTCAGTACGTTGTTGACGTTGTACAATTTTTGTACTTAGTCAACTTTTACTCAATACACTGTTCATTTACGTAGGTACATTATGTGTATTAAAATAGAGCTTACAAAGCACCAACGTTTGTTTTCCATCTTTTCATTAAGTTTAGGTACCTACCTACTACTATAAACCACAAAAAATATGCAATTTAGGGACCTCCAGGTCTTTTTGTTAAATACCTACGTACATGTTTTATCTTTTTCTCATTATATACGATTGTATGTGATAAAATAAACAAAATTGTAAACAGTTTTGCAATAAATTATACTCGTACTATCACCCAGTCTATTTAAGACCAAAACTAACGTAAGTACCTACCTACCTTTGTTTCGCTTATTAGCTTACAGACACACGCAGGTTCTTGTGAAAAAGGTTGACACAAAATCATGTTGGAGGTCTCCGTTTATTTACTACATACCTACCTAAAACCACAAACAAAGCATACGAAACGCAATGACATTTGATATCGCGGCCAATAAGAGCGCCCGCGGGTCGCGAAGGGCGTGGCGAACCGCGTTCCCGCGAAAAGTTACGTCAGAAAGGAAAAGTCAACAGTTTTCCCGCGCTGCGATTGGTCGATGCGTGATCTTGGGGGGATGAAAATAAGTATTAGATATGTATTTTACATTAGTTGGTGTTATGTATCTTACTGAGAACTATAATATTATAATCTGTGGGTTTTGAATTTGAAAGCTTTGTATTGAAGAGCTTTCCAAAAATTTAGGTTAGCGCCTAAATTAGGTGGTAGTAAAAGGCTTGTAAAAAGGCACACTAACTAAAGGAAGTAAATAAAAAAACATTATTGTTGAACAAGAAAACGAGTTCAGAGGGTGATAGGTCCCAAAACCTTACAATATGCATGCTATGCTAATTCTCGGTCTATGTGGACGGTACAGTTTTTTGTCTAGTTTTGTTGTAAGTAATATTTTTTGTCCCCTTTTTGTAAAACCCCTTTCATTTCGATGTCAAATAGGATAACGTGAAAGCGATCCAATCCCAATAAAAATTCATGACATCAAACCGAAGGCTCAATCCACGAAAATCCTTTTGCAAAATCCCTTTCAAAGGAACCCCAAAAACTACCCACAAGTCAATCGCCAAACTCCGTTCTGTGAAACGACTTTTCCACCCGCCGCCACCCCAGTGGGGGCTAACCCCCCTCACCTTTTTCCTCCCCCTATTTGCCCCCGAATCACCGCGCACCCCCTTAACCACGGTCTTCAGTGACAGTTCAATAAAGCACGGCGACCAATCGTGGCAAACGTCGCCCGGTATAAGCCAATAGGATTAACGCTATCCCAGTCTCTCTCACGCACACATGAACTCACATGCGGACGTCCCTCTTTCACTTATGGCTGGCGGATTCTTGATTCGATTGAGATTGAATTCTTTATTTGAATTTTCTTTTCTTTTTCAGTTCGGTGAACGAGCGTCGTCTCCATTATTGTTTATCGGTTAAGTACCAGTATCATTTAGGGACCTCCGGTATCCAAAATGAAATGACTCTACATTTTCGTAAATCCTTTGTTCATTCGTTTACACGGTTGTTTGAAGACATTTTACTGGAACATTTTCGAATACCAAATTTTAAAACACTTCTCGTGTTAGGTAAACAATTTTTGGAAAACTTCCAAAATTTTCACCGCAGGCAGGATTTGAACCTGCGACCTCCGGCATCAGTACTGCCGACGCCCTAACCAACTGGGCTACCGCGGTTCTAATCGAGCCCGCGAAATTATGGAAGTATATCTTGTCCACTATCGCGTGGATGGGCTCCATCTACCGGGATAGTTTTGCAACTAATTCCCAGCGACTAATTCATTCTTTACAGATTGAATGTAGTCAAAGAGAAGTGTTTTAAAATTTGGTATTCAATTTATCGCGGGTTTTCATCGCTTTGACTACATTCAATCTGTAAAGAATGAATTAGTCGCTGGGAATTAGTTGCAAAACTATCCCGGTAGATGGAGCCCATCCACGCGATAGTGGACAAGATATACTTCCATAATTTCGCGGGCTCGATTAGAACCGCGGTAGCCCAGTTGGTTAGGCGTCGGCAGTACTGATGCCGGAGGCCGCAGGTTCAAATCCTGCCTGCGGTGAAAATTTTGAAGTTTTCCAAAATTGTTTACCTAACACGAGAAGTGTTTTAAAATTTGGTATTCAATTTATCGCGGGTTTTCATCGCTTTGACTACATTCAATCTGTAAAGAATGAATTAGTCGCTGGGAATTAGTTGCAAAACTATCCCGGTAGATGGAGCCCATCCACGCGATAGTGGACAAGATATACTTCCATAATTTCGCGGGCTCGATTAGAACCGCGGTAGCCCAGTTGGTTAGGGCGTCGGCAGTACTGATGCCGGAGGTCGCAGGTTCAAATCCTGCCTGCGGTGAAAATTTTGGAAGTTTTCCAAAAATTGTTTACCTAACACGAGAAGTGTTTTAAAATTTGGTATTCAATTTATCGCGGGTTTTCATCGCTTTGACTACATTCAATCTGTAAAGAATGAATTAGTCGCTGGGAATTAGTTGCAAAACTATCCCGGTAGATGGAGCCCATCCACGCGATAGTGGACAAGATATACTTCCATAATTTCGCGGGCTCGATTAGAACCGCGGTAGCCCAGTTGGTTAGAGCGTCGGCAGTACTGATGCCGGAGGTCGCAGGTTCAAATCCTGCCTGCGGTGAAAATTTTGGAAGTTTTCCAAAAATTGTTTACCTAACACGAGAAGTGTTTTAAAATTTGGTATTCAATTTATCGCGGGTTTTCATCGCTTTGACTACATTCAATCTGTAAAGAATGAATTAGTCGCTGGGAATTAGTTGCAAAACTATCCCGGTAGATGGAGCCCATCCACGCGATAGTGGACAAGATATACTTCCATAATTTCGCGGGCTCGATTAGAACCGCGGTAGCCCAGTTGGTTAGGGCGTCGGCAGTACTGATGCCGGAGGTCGCAGGTTCAAATCCTGCCTGCGGTGAAAATTTTGGAAGTTTTCCAAAAATTGGAACATTTTCAGTAGGTACTTACGTATCTTGCAAGTTATAGTCCGACAGGTTCGTGCGCGACCTTCCTGCGGGGTACAGACGGTAGGGGGGCGAGTAAGCACGTCATTTCAATATGACGTGCGGCGCGGATGCGCGCGTTTCCCTTCCCCGCTACACCTCCCGCTACCCGCTGACATCTCCCCTCCCAACGTCTGTCACCCCTAGGGAGGGTCACGCACGAACTTGCCAGACTATAATACTTACTATTTATTGTTTATTCTGTGCTTTTTTAAACATTTTGAGGTTTTCGCGTGGTGGAGTTGATGCTAATCGAAAATAAATTCCAAAGGCACATTAAATTTTGTTACTAGCCATTCACCCGACCATTGTTTCGTTCCAAATCATAATTTCGTTCAAAGGTATCAATCACCCTTCAACTTCAATATTTACCCAATCCTCTTGTTATCCAAACAAAATTAAACAACTCCAATTCACGCCAGACTCAACCTCATAAAACAATAATAAACATTATTATTCCCCTCGCGTCTCCATTTACAAATTACTGGAGTTCTCGACAATAATCAAGGAATAACAGACAGACGTCATCGGCAAAGCTTATTTTATTAAACCAGGCACGGGCGGGCACAAATTGGATAATGGCGGGGCGCGCCGCGGGAGGTCGCTAGTGTCAGGCGCAGGTGACGTTTGCACGGTTTGCTGTTTTGGCGGGAAAAGTTGCAAAATGGCCAGTGCTTTTAAAATAAGGAATCGTTTTAGAAGAACATTGAAAGACGCGGTTATTTTTATTTCTTTGCACAATATTCTTTTTTTTTTACACTGAATATGATGACTCCGTCGTCAGCTGATCTTGAAAACATTAAAATATTAAGTACTTACAAAGCAGCAAGCTACCTACGAAGGCAAAAATATGACTGACTACGAGACGCTACGGGGCTACACGCTCGCTGTAGCGTATCCGTAGATCTAGTTGTAGCCAGTAGCTACGATAAATTTGGCGCTTTTGAGTGGAGCTGATAAACGAAATAAGCTAAGATAGTCGAATTAAGAACTTAATCTAATAAAGCACAGTAAATAAGTAAAACCTCTTATTACACACAATCAAAAAACATAACAAAGGAAAACTTATACTAAAAACACGGAACCGTCATCTTACAAAATAGTGTCGCGATCACTACACAACTGATGTAACTCAGTTGAAACGTCGGGTTCCAGGTAAACAGCATAAACTTTTACCTAAAAACTTTTGCAATAAGACCCGGCTAAATAACGATAATGTGTAGGTACCTACCTACTTAATAATCGCTATTGAGAGAGCTTACAAAGTTATAGTTTCTACAGTTTTCGGAAATTCTAGATATAGTTGCTTATTTTATTACTTTACTTAATGTTTTTAATGGGAAAGCCGGCCACAAAATGCCTATTTATTACCCCGATAGGTTAGGCATACCTACCTTATAACTTCAATCCATTAGGTATAGGCCCCGACAAGTTTAGTTAGGTATACCGGGAGTAACAGAAAGGGTATAACAAGCCGAAAGGAGGTCAAGGTACTCATGAAACTGAACAACTTTCCCCATGGAACATGGGTCGAATGTGTAAAAAAAAATTTGGATCTCCCATACAAAATCGCCGATCAGCTGATTGATTTACTATGAGAGGTCCAAATTTTTTTTTCATATTTCGACCTATGTGGAAAGTTGTTCACTTTCATGAGTTCCTTGACCTCCTTTCGGCTTGTTATACCCTTTCTGTTACTCCCTGTATACTACACCTACATTGCATTAGGCCCGGCTTTAGTTAGTTAGGTAGGTACCTACATTGCATTGCTTGCATATCTGATAAAGTATATGACGACCTAGCCAGTGGACACGAACCTTATTTCATTGCACCACCAGTCACAAACGGATTAGGTACAGAAGGCCCAATTTCACTATGTTTGCTATCTATTGTTTGTTAGATTTTCGCGGTTGTTCAGATCACTTAGGTAAATTATTGGATTAAAAAGATGACATCACTCACCGAGCTAGTGTTTTAGTGATCCACCATAACAGCCACAACAGTCCACTACTGGACATGGGCCTCCCCCTATCGGGAGGTATTGCCATACTCACCAAGCTTGGCAGGCGGATTGGCGAGCGCAGTGCATGATGTTGCATTGACAGGGAACGCTGCTGCCCATTCGCTGGATAAGTATCCCTTAGTCGCTTTTTACTACACCCATGTGTAGAATTGGGGTGATGCTATTCTAAGCCGGCATCACACGGCAATTTTATTTTATTTTTAGCGGTCATGGAGCGTGAAACCGCTTCGAAATATCGAGGTAAACAAAATACTAATCGTGGGAAAAATCCCGGTCTAAACCATAATTTAAGGGTTGCTACTTTTGTGTTAATTTGTGGGTATCTACCTATTGTCGCCAGTGTCTCCACGGAAACCAAGAATAAAAAATTCAATATCAGTGCGCGAAACATTCGTGTAGGTTTCAGTTATGTTGAGATACTTTTTTACATCTTTTTTAGAGCTGCTGGATGCTACGATAGTACGATTACAGCAGTAGCCAGAAAACCTACACATAAATAATTTATTCTGTGGAAAGCAAGGGCATTCTTAAAAGTCGTTCAGTTATAGTCCGGCAAGTTCGTGCGCGACCCTCCCTAGGGGTGACAGACGTTGGGTTGGGAGGGGTGATGTCAGCGGGTAGCGGGAGGTGTAGCGGGGAAGGGAAGCGCGCGCATCCGCGCCGCACGTCATAAGTATTAGAATGACGTGCTTACTCGCCCCCCCACCATCTGTACCCCGCAGGAAGGTCGCGCACGAACCTGTCGGACATCCAGTGCAGTGCGGAGATTTAGACATTTTTCATAGATTTTGCTTGTTCTTCTTCTTCAACCCGTAGATTTTGTTTACAGTGTAGGTAAAATACCTAGTGTAACTACATACTTACAGGATGTAAATAAATCAACTGCAAATATTTTAAGGGGTGAACCAGCCCGTGAAACTGAACAACCTTCCCCAAGGAACATAGGTTGAAATCAGAAAAAAAATCGGACCTCCCATACAAAGTGTACCAGCCGGCCGAGTCAATTTGTATAAGAGGTCCAAATTTTTTTTTCATATTTCGACCTATGTTTCTTGGGGTAAGTTGTTCAGTTTCATGGGCTGGTTCATCCCTTAAAATATTTGCAGTTGATTTTATTACACATTATAAATGAGGTATTAGAATGCTCGTGTCAAACTTCTCTCTTGCGATCCTTTGAGTAGTAGGGTAGGTAGGTATGTCCTATGTCCTAAGAAGTCAGCCATCTGTATTATAGAGTAGGTATTACCTACCTACATCCGTGCACTAGGTAGGCCTGAATTCAGTTACAATGCATTCGACAAAGGTAATGCATGCATGCAGGTCCAGTTCATGCAATTGCATACATAAAGGGCAGCGCAGCGTTGCATGCTTCCGGAATGTACCGGAATGGACGAGATGGGCATTAGGCAAACTCTGTTTGGGTGTAATTTTGGCGGCAATCTAGTGCCGCCTGTCGATGTGTAAAATGATTTCACACACATACCTCACGCCTTATTCCCTTGCAGGGTAGGTAGCACTATCAACAAATGTTTGAGGACCGTTTCAGAAAATCGTGTAGAGGTAGATACCTATCAGAAAGGATATGGGGTTATGATATTTTGAACCGGCGCGGCACCACACGGCGTACTATTTTTGAATCAGCAGAAATTCGTGACTCTTATGTAGGCGAGACTGCAACGAGTAGTCTAACCACTCGTATCGTCTATTCATAGTGCCGCGACCAGCCTAAAGTCTGTGAGGTCAAGTTACTCTGGTCGGCCGGTAATATACCTACAAAGTATTGTGTACCGGCACAGAATACATAATAGTACCGGCGTAACTTGACTCCCAGTTAAGCGGGTCGCAGTAGGATATCACTTGATCAGATCACACGTTGCAGGGTCTGAGGTTGCTGCCGTTGCTGGTACCTAAGGTACTAAGTAGGTACCTACTTACTCCAATCCCTTGATATTCCTACCGGGTAAAAGGGAACGGGGTGGTATAGGTACCTACCGAAAACCTTACAAGCATGATCAGGCCACGAAACTGAACGAGTTTTATTATGGAGCCGAAAACCGATAGTGAATAGATTTTTTAGACGAACCATGAGACGAACGTGATCGATTAGAATAGATTAGTCCTCTTTTCATGGTCCATGGTCTGGTCTAACTAAGCATGTAGGAGGTACTTAGCTTAGGACCCGAAGACCCTGGTTTCATTCTCGGGATTTGTTCCCAAGGAGCTGAACTGCAGCAGTCCCTCGGAGAGAATAGGAGAGATTGGGCCGGGAATAATATTTCTTTGTTTCCGATAACATAGGGTCATTGTGCCCGTTCGCGACCATGCGTCAGTTCGCGACCATTTTCAGGACTGACCTCAGTAATATTGCAATAATAAGAGTTATATTTCACTCCTTGTAAAAAAGTGTGGCTTGAATAAGACAAGGATAAGTGCTGAATCTACGCCTATTCAAATCTGTTCATTAAACCTCACCAATGTACCGCAAATAAATCATCTATTTTGCCAGTCGCTCTGCCCCCGAAAAAACACCGAAAATATATCCAAAAAATAGCGAGCACGTGCCACTTCAAAAGGGAAATTTTCTGGTTTTCGTCTAGTTTTTGTAACTATAACGGTTTTATGGTGTTCATACTTTAGTAATGTATCTAATTTAACGATAATTTCGTGTTATTTTTAAGTAAATTTATGATTTATTAGATGGTCGCGAATAGGCACCCAATTTTTTGAAAAATGTCGGATAGCGACTGCCGGTCGCTATCTAACACGATGCTTGAAATTTTATTATTATTTTCCTGGTTGTCTTTTTCACAAAGGTTTGATTCTTACAACATTAATTCATTCTAACAGACGTTTTTTATACCATAGTTAGTTTGCGACCGTCAAATTATGATTATTTGACCGATTTTCGAACAGTTATTTAGTTGAGTGGTCGCTAACTAGTACATGCTAAAAAACCATGTTTAGTAAGCGACCGCCTCAAAAATGTATGAAAAATAGACGGTCGCAATCAGACTCTAAAAATTTTGTATGTTACTTAGCGACCACTACTTTTGCTTTTACACTGTATTGTTGACCCTTTGATAGAATTTTGTTACAAATGTCTTTTAATAGCCTGTTATACTGCTGCTCTTAGGCTCTTTGTCTCGGAATGCGCTATAACTCTGGAATCTCCCTCTAACAAATAAAATAGTGCGGGACGCCGTGCGCCTCGCCAACAGCATCTCATGGACCCTGTTGGCTTTTAATGGAGTTTCCGCGTTCTGAAGTAGTGGACCTGTTTCAACTTCTTCTTTTTCGCTTCTGTTGGGTCGTGCACAATGGACATATGTAAAGAGCACCAGCCATACCCACTTGCCTTCCTCGAGCTGCGCCAGAAGAACAGGCAGAGTTTCTTTGGACTTTCCTGGTCTATACACCCGATCCCAAAATCCTTCACACCGTGAAATAAGAGTTATTTCGTCATTGATGCCTGGGGTCTTCTTCTTCTTTTCGTGTGGGATACCGAGTCGTTCAACGACCCGATGAACCCTGGTGTCAGAGTTTTTACAACCGCCTACTGCAAGTAGCAGGCCTCTGACATGTTTGTGTAACGACCGCCATCATAGACAGCAACCGGGACCGACGGCTTAACGTGCCCATCCGAAGCACGGAACCATCTTACTTGCGGACAACCAGGTGGTTCAGCCTGCAATGTCCTAACCAGACTGGGAACAAATTCACAAAGTGATAAATATCAACTTTGTGAGTGACCCCACCGGAAATTGAACCCGGAGCCTTTGCGTGGCAGGCAGGCATACTAACCACTGCGCCACATCGGTTGTCAAATGCCTGGGGTGAGGTTCCAGTACGTGCGGGTCAGCTGCGTGGAGAAGATGCACATCCTAGGCTCTGGGCCTGGATGACTTCTGTGCACTTTGAGCTGACTCATTCAAATTCCTCATTGTCCAGAGAATTCAGCTCAGTTTTTGTTGTGCAGCAATATGTTGGCAGAGAGACTCCTTATAGCGTTTAATTATAGATAGAAGCCTTGTTGGGCTCTCTCAGGAGTTGGGCCTTGTACCTTAAGCAGTTTACCACAATAGGGAAGCAAATACTCTCTGCTTTTTCACTCACTTTGAAGCTTTGGAGACAACGAAAAAGCAGGAAGTTCTCACTTCTTACTGACCTTTACACAGTCTTTGCCTTAAGGGAGAAGAGTGCTGCCATGTTAAAGCAATGTTTTCGGATACAGGGGTACTTTATTTCACTCTGGCTACCGCCGCAAACCCACCTGATTACAACGATCAAATTTACATTGCACCTGTATTTCTATGCCTACCTTAAAGCCCAGAACTATCACTTCTGCACCACACACCCATGCCTCCACGCTAGCGTAAAACTGGGCCTATAATTCTTCAGGGTAGCTTGCGTTGGCAGATTCTCGAGCTGTGTCATACGTATTTGCTGGCAGTGGTTGAATTAGGCTGTGCGGCCCTCACATCCTTCAAATTTCATGTGTGGTTGAACAAGTGCATGACGTTATAGATACCCGTTTAAAAAAGGTAGGTAAAAAGGATCCGCGTTTGGTGCACTCACACAAGTTTACCTGGCGCAAGTAGCCTAGTGTTTTGGGTAGTCATAGTCAGTTAGACCTGCAGACTATAAAGGCAATACAGTGGCCACTATAAACACCAGGGTTCTGGAAAAAAGGGAGAAGGCTAGAGGTTTGATGAGTTCCTGCGACGTGACTGACGAAGATACCTCCAACAGAGCGAAGTGAATACAGAAGACCAGAAAGGACCCACCATAAGATGAAAAATAAAATGCCAGGGATAGAGAGCTACGTTCTTATGTACTTCTGCTGTGTGTTGTTGGCCGACAAGAGTCTTTGTGCAATATTTATGGGTCGCTCTTGGTACAACGTAGGTCGCACTGACTGTGTAAGCGAATCAGGAAGTTCCAAGAGTGATACTTTGTAGCACCGTGAAGTAGCGACACGCGGAATTCCTACTCGCTTATCCCCGGCCCGTCGGTCTATGTGATCTAGCGTCCGCGCATATCTAAAGCCCTGTCTCCTGAGCTTCCTTCGATGTTTGTCCACTAAAGCCCACCTCAATTGAGGGTGGAATTTCATGCCCATTTGCTGTGTAAGACAGATCCTGCTGGTCGAGTTTGCGGATGGAGCTGAACAGACCTAACATTGCGCGCCGGCGTGATTGGTACAGGCAAGGGTAGTGTATGAGCACCAAGGTATGAGGCATGGACAGTTCTGGTGCGGTGTGACCTTGAGAGCTAGAAGCGGGCTGGGTCCTCGGCGGTTGCATCAATGAAGTAGAAATGGTTGATCCTCCCCAGAAAATACGCATTAACCTAGCTAGGATCGGTACCGTACAAATCCGCGCTGAAGACCAGCGAGGTCTTGATGCCTCTTCGGTTCACGCTGAGGCTTCGGAGACAACAAAACGTAATAAACAGCGTCGGCAAGGGTTGTGAGGCAGCAAAGTCAGCAGTAGTCATTGCTGTGACACCTGTTTGGCACTATGAAATATTGTTAATTTTTTAATCATGTCTAGAAAGGTACTAGGTCACAACCTTATGTGTAGATTTAAAAAGGATTGTTCAATATGTATGAGAAATGTGCAAAAGTAATTTCTTTTTATTAAATATTGGTTAATATGACCATAATAACGATAGTAAAACGGGCGGTCGCTATCTGACGCACACGTGGTCGCTATCCGAAAAAAGCGGTCGCTATCTGACTCTTTGGGTACTTTTCGGTTCAAAATTATTTTTAAAATAAACTGTTACAGTATTTCGCTAATACTTCTCGAAAATAATATCTTGATTATATCTGCTATGCTCACAAAAAAAACCAACCTTCAAATATGAAACCTTCATATTAATATCATGGTGCAAAGTTGGGAAGTCGACTAATCGGTCGCCAACGGGCGCAATGACCCTACGCCATCTAGTGGCGTAAAATCAAAACTTGGCACGGTATTTTCGTTTCATTTCTAGACGACGATCAGACGACCATTGCAATATTTATTGACAATGAAACGAACATTCCTACGTGACGTTTCGCTTTCCGCACATAAACATAGCCATCAGTATAAAGTGCAACAGAGACAACGCCATAAAATAGTAGTTTATGCAACTGCCTAATAATGAGAGGCTTTAGGATGAGAGTGTCTGTTTATCACACGAGGCGCAGCCGAGTGTGATAATAGTTTGACACGAGCATTCTAAAGCCTAATTATTTGCAGTTGCATACACTATTTTATCTACACTCTACAAGAAAAACTATGAAAAATTATTCAAACCTCCGCACTGCACTATGGCGATTGCAAGCCTATCTACTGAACCACCAACTGAACGACTTTTGTACATAAGTAACTTTTTAACTAAACGTTAAAATGGAGGCTCATAAAAACTGAACAACTTTTAAAATGAAATAGCATTTATCGGTGAATTTTAATTCGAAAAATGATTTAAAGCAAATATTTATTATTAAATAAGTCCTCATAATTTCAAGTGTCGTCCCGCCGCGGGTGACACTTGTTTTTTTTTTCATTCGACTTACTGATGGCCAGTGTCAAATTGGAACAGATTACAATTTGGTACGCGGGTCAATTCGTTTAATTTTTTTTCTAGTTACTTTATGTAGCTGCCAGTAGTATGAAAGTTTTTTTTAAAGGCTGTATATTCGTAATGCAGTTCATTACGTTCGTACTTTCGATTCTGTAAAACGAATATTACGAACTGAGTGTAGATAAAAAAAATAACCATGCCTCCTTTTCATAACCTGAAAGGTCTCTGAATTTGGCAAAAACAAGCGCATCTTTGACATGTTTGCAAACTTCGCAACGTGCTATTTTTGATGAAAATAACATAAATACTGTGAAAATTTAATAAAAACGTGAACTGAAATCTTCAGAATGGACGACAATCTCATAAAACAGGTATAATCTCTTTACACATTGTTAGAAATTCGCTGTTTCCATTCCATAATATTTGCGCATATTTTCCCTAATTTCTGCATATTTACCGCTAGGCCGAGGAAGTCGAAGCCCTGAGCTCGATATACGGCGACGACTGGACCACAGAGAGCGAAGTTACAAGGTCTTATGCCATAAAAATAGTGGAGAACAAAAAGGAAGTCATTTTGTATGTGACCCTACCAGAAGACTACCCAGGGCAGTCACCGCCTAAGTTTGAGCTCTCCGCGCCTTGGATGGATCGGAAAGCCAAAGAAAAGCTACACCATGCATTAGATGAGGTTTACTTGTAGGTATCTATGGTATTTTATAAGAAATGATGTTTTTGGGGGCACATTGCAGTAACATAAATGAACCAACCTCTTTAACATTATCAGTGTGTTGCAGTTTTACCTTAGACTAAGCTAATTATTTTCCCCTTGTGTAAATTAGCCAATTTCACTGTTAGGCCCTTCATTTATGGGGCCGTCCATAAATTACATCATTTGAAAATAGGGGGGAGGGTCGGGCCTTTGGATGATGGTAACATGACGCTGGACTGAATATTTTTTTACATACACCATGTATATAAAATAGTTGAAAAAATGCCATGACTGTAATAGAAAATTTGGAGAAATGGGAGGGGTCTACAGACAGAATTATGATGGTAGGATGATTACAGCGGGGGTCAAAATTTGGAAAAACTATGACGTAATTTATGGACGGCCCCTATTCTTCATACAAAAACCATAACATTGCGTTGCTCTGTTTTAATTTGACCTGGCAAATTAGCAAAAATCTTTTAGGGAATTATAGACATCTAGAAACATTTGAAATTTTTAATAAAATCACTATTTATTTTCAATTTAATTCACTGAATTTTATAAAAATACAATCAATGTTATGTAAAACATCGCAAAAACTTACATGTGGCTTCAATTTTCAACAAAATTTAACTCTCTTAATCATCTCATTTCCAGGGAAAACATAGGCGAGACAGTAATCTACCAGTGGGTAGAGAAGATCAGAGAAACGCTGCAGAGTATAAAATCACAAGAAACTGAAAAGAAGACAGATAGCAGTCCAATTGATGTTTCTTTTGATTTATCACAGGTTGGTAGTTAAGGAAATACAAAACATAACAAAAAATAAACAAATAAATAAGTTTTGATTTGTTTGTGTAGGAAAACTACCTAGAAAAGATGATAATAAGTGAAATGGAAACATTAAGCTCTTTTTAAGAAATGTTTTCTTCAGTATCAAAATGTTTGCTGTTATAAAATTAATCACAAGAAATGCCAACCACATGAACTAAAAGGTTATCTTATCTTTAATACTATGTACCTACATTACAGAAAGCAAATTAAACCAACACTTAAACATAACAGTACCTAACTTTGAAGTGTGATTGTCCATCTTGTACAAACTTTTCCTAATAAAATTGTTCTTCTTCTTTGAGGGTGACACAGAGTTGTCCAATAATTCGATGAACCCTGGTGTTAGGAGTTTTTTTAATCACCTTCTGCAAGTAGCACTCCTCTGACATGTCTGTGAAACGACTGCTGTCTAACTGATTGTAGACAGCAACTGGGACCAACGGCTTTACTTGCCCTCTGAAGAATGAAACCATCTTTCTTTTTCGGACAATTTAGTGGCTCAGCCTGCAAAGTCCTAACCTAAAATAAAGTAGGGAACAAATTTCACAAAGTGATAAATATCAACTTTGTGAATGACCCCACTGAGAATCGAACCTGGAACATCGGCCGTCACTCTTCCTACTCAATTAAATAACTTGTTGTTTCATTTGTATTACAGTTAGAAATCAACTGCCCAGAAATAACCCACGGGGAGGTGATCATCGACCGCAAGAGCTCGTTTCAAGGACACGCGGCCGAGGTGCACAGTATAGAGGATGTCAAGTGGGTATATTGAAACATTATTGAAAATATTCTTAAAAAATAAATGACAGAATTTTGAGGGCCTCACACAAAAAAAGTTAAACGCGCGTTGATGCGTGTGAACATTTCCTATCCTTCATTAAATTACAGGAAGATTTCTATCAAATCTTTTTCTTTTAACCGGTAGTCAGCGATTACGTCTATCTTGGACATCGTTTGTCCTTTGACCCAGAAGCACAGGTAAAGGAGATCGGAAGACGTATCGGATTAGGTTGGGCTGCTTTTGGGAAGCTGGACGACGTCTTTAAATCAAAACTTCCACAATGCCTGAAGACCAAGGTGTTAACCAATGTGTTCTGCCTATTCTCACTTATGGTGCCGAAACATGGACGCTCACTAAGCAAAACATGCACAAAATCAAAGTCGCACAAAGAGCTATGGAGCGTTCTATGCTAGGTATCTCCCTTGTTGACCGCGTACCAAACGTTGAGATTCGACGTAAAACAAAAGTCGAAGACGTAGGAAAGCGAATAACAAGGTTAAGGTGGAGGTGGGCGGGACACTTGGTGAGACGGAGTGACGATCGGTGGACAAAAGCGGTTACAGAGTGGTGGCCAAGAGGAGCGAAAAGGTCAGTGGGCAGACCACCTGCTCGATGGTCCGACGATATCGTCAAGCTTACAGGACCTCACTGGACGAGGGTGGCACTGGATCGTAAGGATTGGTGCTGTAGAGAAGAGGCCTATACCCTGCAGTGGGTGGATGTGGGCTGAGAATGATGATGATGATGATAATGATAATGAATTGGTAGATCCTGGTACCGAAATGCCAATTTTCAGCTTTCTGGGTCAATCCCAATCTCATCCCAATAGTTAACTGGCTAATAGGCGCGTCCACACTGCGCGAGGCAACTGCCGAGACATACGCTCGGGCTCACCCAAGGTCATGCTCGGGCGAGCGCGCGCAGACAACTAAAACGTACGCGTCCAAATTGGGCCGAATTGGCTCGCGAGCCTCACGAGCATTTGCCTCGCGCGGTGTGGACGCACCTATTGACATTATTCTATATGCTATATTTATACTTTTTAAACCTACCAGACATAATTTCAAAAGAAACTTTTCTCAATCCAGTGCGGTGCTTGCGAAACTAATGCAGAACAAGAAAATCAGCCACGCCACACACAACATGTACGCGTACCGGATAGAGAAGAAGACAGATAGAGGCACCACCGTGGTCCAGGTAATATACAAACAAACATACAAACAAACAAACATACAAACTAATGCAGAACAAGACAATCAGCCACGCCACACACAACATGTACGCGTACCGGATAGAGAAGAAGACAGATAGAGGAACTACCGTGGTACAGGTAATATACAAACAAACATACAAACAAACAAACAAACATACAAACAAACAAACAAACATACAAACTGACAAACTGACAAACTGACAAACAGATAAGCAGACAAACAGACAAACTGACAAACTGACAAACAGATAAGCAGACAAACAGACAAACTGACAAACTGACAAACAGATAAGCAGACAAACTGACAAACAGACAAACTGACAAACAGACAAACTGACAAACAGACAAATTGACAAACATACAAACAGACAAACATACAAACAGTCAAACAGACAAACATACAAACAGTCAAACATACAGACAGAAAAACAGACAAACAGACAAACAAACAAACAAACAGACAAACATACAAACAGTCAAACAGACAAACATACAAACAGTCAAACATACAAACAGAAAAACAGACGAACAGACAAACAGACAAACAGACAAACAAACATACAAACTAATGCAGAACAAGACAATCAGCCACGCCACACACAACATGTACGCGTACCGGATAGAGAAGAAGACGGATAGAGGAACTACCGTGGTACAGGTAATATACAAACAAACATACAAACAAACAAACAAACATACAAACAAACAAACAAACATACAAACTGACAAACTGACAAACTGACAAACTGACAAACTGACAAACAGATAAGCAGACAAACAGACAAACTGACAAACAAACTAACTAATGCAGAACAAGACAATCAGCCACGCCACACACAACATGTACGCGTACCGGATAGAGAAGAAGACAGATAGAGGAACTACCGTGGTACAGGTAATATACAAACAAACATACAAACAAACAAACAAACATACAAACAAACAAACAAACATACAAACTGACAAACTGACAAACTGACAAACTGACAAACTGACAAACAGATAAGCAGACAAACAGACAAACTGACAAACTGACAAACAGATAAGCAGACAAACTGACAAACAGACAAACTGACAAACTGACAAACAGACAAACTGACAAACAGACAAATTGACAAACATACAAACAGACAAACATACAAACAGTCAAACAGACAAACATACAAACAGTCAAACATACAGACAGAAAAACAGACACACAGACAAACAAACAAACAAACAGACAAACATACAAACAGTCAAACAGACAAACATACAAACAGTCAAACATACAAACAGAAAAACAGACGAACAGACAAACAGACAAACAGACAAACAAACATACAAACTAATGCAGAACAAGACAATCAGCCACGCCACACACAACATGTACGCGTACCGGATAGAGAAGAAGACAGATAGAGGAACTACCGTGGTACAGGTAATATACAAACAAACATACAAACAAACAAACATACAAACTAATGCAGAACAAGACAATCAGCCACGCCACACACAACATGTACGCGTACCGGATAGAGAAGAAGACGGATAGAGGAACTACCGTGGTACAGGTAATATACAAACAAACATACAAACAAACAAACAAACATACAAACAAACAAACAAACAAACATACAAACTAATGCAGAACAAGACAATCAGCCACGCCACACACAACATGTACGCGTACCGGATAGAGAAGAAGACGGATAGAGGAACTACCGTGGTACAGGTAATATACAAACAAACATACAAATATACAAACACACAAACTAACAAACAAACTAATGCAGAACATCCAGGTAATTTAAATACATTTCAAAAGAAAGATTTGTTTGCTTTTGTTTTGTTTGTAGGTATGTGATTGAACAATAATCCAGATTACCGGTCTGATAATGATGATTTTTACAAATCTCAATGTTATTGTGTCCTTAGCTGACCGTTTTATATTTATGACTCGGATTTCACTTCAGCAAGACGGTGAAAGCTGTAGATTGTAGATATACTGTCTTTGCTTAAACTAACAAAATTACCAATGTTTTAAAATTGTGTTTCTATTCAAAATTAACTAAACAAAATTTTTTTTCTTACTTTTCAGGATTGTGATGACGATGGAGAAACTCATGCTGGCGGAAGAATGCTGCATCTACTTCAGATTCTGGATCAAAAGAATACCCTAGTTGTGGTCTCCAGATGGTAAGTTGACGAAAAACTTTGATAACGCGTTTTAGGATTGTATGGAAAAGGGCAGTCTTATAACAGCGCCATCTATTGTGACAATGATAGAGAAACTCATGCTGGTGGAAGAATTCTGCGTTTACTACAGATCCTAGATCAGAAGAATATGCTGTTTGTAGTTTCCAGATGGTAAGATAACGAAAATCTTTGATAGCGCGTTTTAGGGTTGAATGGAAAAGGGCAGTTTTATAACAGCGCCATCTAGTAGTATGATGGAGAAACTCATGATGGGGGAAGAATGCTGCATCTACTGCAGATTCTGGATCAGAAGAATACTCTAGTTGTGGTCTCCAGATGGTAAGTTAACGAAAAACTTTGATAGCGCGTTTTAGGATAGTGTGGAAAAGGGCAGTTTTATAACAGCGCCATCTAGTAGTGTTATGATGATGATGGAGAGACTCACGCTGGCGGAAGGATGCTCCATCTACTTCAGATTCTGGATCAGAAGAATACCCTAGTTGTAGTCTCCAGATGATAAGCTAACTTTGATGGCGCGTTTTAGGGTTGTATAGAAAAGGGCAGTTTTATAACAGCGCCATCTAGTATTATTGTGACGATGATGGAGAAAGAAACACACTGGCGGGCTTATTCTTCTCATATCCTGGATCAGAAAAATACGCTAGTTGTAATCTCTAGATTAGGGAATGCAATCTCGTCTCGCCGAGATCCCGTTCTCGCGAGATCTCGGCCATATTTTACGAGATTGAATCTCGTCAAATTTCGAACGAGATCTCGCGAGATAACGAGATTGACAAAAAAAAGCGACGTAACGACGTGTAAATCATAGCGCGGCAGCGCGCGAACTGAATCCTAGCTGGCCGGGCGCCCGTTAGTAACGTTTTTTACTTTTAAATTGTTTCAACTAAAAAAAAGTAATTGATACGACCTAATTATTACTGCAAAAGACTCAATTACTTGATTATTATTGTTACCAATATTTAAAGACTTTTAACTGAACTGATTAGATACCAAAGTAAGTACATAGAAAAATGTTATTCAAAATAATACATTGTTGATTTTCAAAATAAAACTTAGATTATTATTATACTTATGCAGTTTCTATTTAGTTACATATCATGTCTATTGCTAGTTTTTAAAACAAGCATTTTCATATATTTTTAGTGCAATTTGCTCAAACTCACGAGATCTCGTAAATTACGAGATCTCGCGAGACTGGCTTTCTAGTCTCGCGAGATCTCGCTAGGTTGAAATCTCGTACGAGATTGCATTCCCTACTCTAGATGGTAAGATAACGAAAAACTTTGATAGCGCGTTTTAGGATAGTATGACTATTTGAAGTTTAGTTAGAGCGCCATCTAGTAGCTAAAGATAAAATAAATAAATAAATAATAAATAAAAAATCGTTTATTGCCTTTTACAAATTTAGCTTACAACTACGAGATTACATGCTACAGTACAAAAAAAGACAAAAGGATATGACTCAGCTTGTGCTGACGAGAACGTAACCTATTCCGCCAGCGCTGTTTTTCAGCATATCCACTATATCTATATCACAGCATATCTATAGAACAAACTATTTAAAGAAAAGTTTATTATACTATCAAAGCACGTTTAGCTACTTGGTTACAGTGCCATCTAGTAACTTGAAAACGAACTATTTAGGTTTAAAAACTCCGAGAGAGCTCGGCAATTTGTTTGATTTTCGTTATTGCAGTAAAAATTTATATTTTACAGGTACGGCGGCATACAACTCGGTCCAGATAGATTCAGACACATCAATAACTCCACCAGGCAGGTCATACAGCAAGCCGGACTACTCAAGAAATGACAATAAAGTTACATCCCTTCGTCTACTTTGCTTGGTCAGGTAGCGTACTTTACACTATCCAACACCGCAACCTACCCATTTATATAAGTTTATACTGGTTACTTTTAGTAACTGTGTGAGATAAATCCGTATAAGTGACTTAAAATTGTACCTATTTTATTAACACTTGTGAAATCTAGTAAAAACTATTGTATGTGTGATAGTGTAGTTAAATCAAATGACTGAAACGTAAGATTGGTGATAGATGGAAATGATTTATGAATCGATGTTGGTAAGAATAAGTACTGAACTGAGTTTTATTTATCTTGAAAGGAACACAGCATTTTTAACACTCTGTATATCAATTTTATTATATCCTGTAAATATATAATTGTCTGTCCTAATTTCATGAACTTCAAAAAATGTAGGTATTTACTTCAAATGTACTTTATTTGTACAATGTTTAAGATGAAATGTATCTAGACCTTACTAGATAAACTTGTGACTTGTGATGATTATCAATTATTTTAATAAATTGTGTTCTACTCTATACATTAGGGATCTCTAAATGAAATAAAAATTGTTATACCTTATGTAAATAAATACTTTTAATGTTATTCAGTCTATCATTTACATACATGATTGCTGTGAGAATGTAGCAAACCAGTTTCGAACTAACTTCACACAAAAAATAATATTTTGAGGTAATTTTTATAATCTTTTTACGGTTTGGTTTTCTAGTAATGTTTCTTATTTCTACCGTTGTTGTCAGCTGTTTTCACTGTTATGCATTTCTTGTCCAAAAACTTTAGGAGATCCTGCAACAATACAAAAATAAAATATTAGTAGTTGCCTACAACAAACCTGATACATCATTATCTTTCTGAGTTTACAAAATCATGTAGCAAAATGATTTAGCTATGTTTTATTCGCGGCTGCATGGCTGACGTCAACTCTCGCCACCATGCGGTTGACCATAGTTGACAGATATTAAGCCGAGATCAAAAACTCTACGTCGCTTTTTATGAAACACCCTGAGTGGACTAGGGCCTCAGTATCACACAGTATTGGTGAACAAACCTCATACTTAATATACCTACCTATGTAAAACATTTTCGTTATGCGATTTTCCAGTACATATTGTAGAAAGTTAATTTGTTTCGTGTTGTTCTTGGGTCGACTAAAAACTTTGCACGTTTATTTATTTTACAGATACCTATCGCGTCGACGAATGAACGTCGACGTCTAAAATGAATACTGATGTCTGATTTTTCAAACATCTTAGTGAAATTGTAAGCCGTGGATTTTCCTATAACTAACCTTGGGGTCATACTGGTACCCATTCCCAACGAGTCCTCTGTGTATATCATCTATATTGACTGGTTCGTATCTCTTGTGATATAAAGTCACTCGCATTCTAATACCCCCTCATTATATGACAAGCCAAGTATTATAGTATATTTTAAACTAACCTTGGGATCATACCGGCACCCATTCCCAACGAGTCCTCTGTGTATATCGTCTATATTGACTGGTTCGTATCTCAGGATAGCCTCCCGTAGCTTCTGACGTGAAGACACGTAGTTGTGGAACGCTATGTGTAAGGGGACGCGGCAGGAGTGTAGCTGGAATTAGATATGAGAAAAGACCAAAATGAGTACTGAGTACCACATTCAAAACTAGAGTGTTTTTATTAGTCATTCCCCTGGGTCAAAATTTTGTATTTTGATATATCACAAGCTAATCTCCAGTGATTTCTGAATACCTTAGTTTTACTTCATCAAAATCGGTCCAGTATTTCCAGAGACATAGCAAATTACAGAAACAGAAAGGGACAGAAAATACGCGTTGCTAGAAATAGCAAATTACAAAAAGGGACATAAAATCCATATTGCTTAAAGCATGCTTGAAGTCAAATTCGTCATACCTTAGCTTTCTCCCTTTTCTGAAACACCCAGTCTTCTTCACAGCACTCAATATCTCTTATTTCAGGAACTTCATTAGTTACAGCATAAATATCATTCTCTTTGCCTGTTACTGCCATTTCTTGCCCATTTTCATCATCTTCTATATCAGCTGTATCCGTTTTGGATTCCTTATTTAGGGCTTTTGATATCTTTTTGGGACTTTTTCTTTTAGTCGGCGAAATAATCTTTTGACTCTTGGAGATTTTCGTAGGACTTCTTTTCGTAGGTGAATTTTCGGGGATGGTAGTACGTTTGAATCTTTTAGATGGTGAACAAGATGGATCAATTTCTAAGGATTCAACTACTGGATGTGTTTGGTTGTATAAGTGTGTTAGAAGTTGTATTGCTGCAAAAGAAAAGGTTAAATTTGAGTTAATCTGTTTCAAAGTTAGCAAAGAATGTTCACACAAAGTCATCTACATATTGTCTTACTCTTACCTCTTTTTCTTTTAAATGGTCTAAGTCCATATTTGTTTAATTCAGCATTCATTTCGGGAGTACTCAATTTATTATAATCTACCATAGGTGTAACATTATCTGTTTTGACTATGTATTCGCCGTTTTTGGGAGTTTTCGCTATGATGTGTTGTTTTGGTGTTTTACTAGAAGTAGGAGATGTTGTATTGGATTTAGATTTGTTTTCTTTTTCAATATTATCCTTAACTTGAACTGCAGGTAGGTAACTTTCACTCAAAGATCTGTTGAAACTTCTATTTTCAAAATTATTTGTAGATGGTCTAAAGCTAGGCAAGTCAGGTAAATTATCCACAATAGAGATTCCACCAAAATCATAGTTATCTTTAGGATATTCTAGCCTCGATTTGTTAATAGAATAGTCAAGTTCCTTATCTGATATTTCAAATGCTTCTGAATTTTGGCTAGAATTGGGTACAAGATCACTAGTACTGGGTTTTTCTACATTACTTTCACTGTTAAATTCTGTTGTGTGAGATCTTGAAGAAATGCTTTTCATTGGTGAATGACTTTTTTGCAAATCATCAAATAGTTCATCATAATCTATTGATACATCACCAATTTTCCCCAAGTTATTAGAGTCAGAGGGTCCTTGGCCATAGGAAGTTTTTGGGATATCATCATTTTTAGTAGGTGTTGCTATTTCTTCAGATGTATCAGTACCTTGCGTTAAATCAACACTATCTTTTTTATTAATGCTATTTACATCACTGGCTGAATTATTTGAAGCTTCATCAACACATAAAATATCATTTGAAGTATCTTTATCACCAGTACTTTCTGAATGTCTATGGACAAATTCTTCAAAAAAGCTTTCTGTTTTAGATTTTGCGCCAATATGTTCTGAGTTTCTTGTACTTTTTGGATAATCTTCAGAAGTATTAAATTCATCTGCAGATTTGTTAATAACTTTTTGGCTAGAGTCTAAATCATGATTTTCAATACATTCAATGGGACTTATAGGTTTTCCAAGTCCTTCATTTTGTATGTTCAAGTGACTATCAATTTCGTCTTCACTGTCTATAGTTATTGATGCTGTATTTTGAGGTAAACCATTGCTAGTAGATATAAGTTTTTCTGAAAAAATTGCTGTTTTATTGTTAATGTCTTTATCACTTGCTACTATGAGCTTCTTGACTCCTAAAAAATCTATTTCAGTTTCTAGTTGTGCAGTATAAGCCTCTTCATTTAAGATTATTGTATCATCTAAAGACTTATTTCCACTAATTTGAACTTCAGGTAGTTCCTCGTTAGTATCTGATGACTGAGTTAAATCCATTCTCTGAATTTCCTGTATTTTGGTTGTGGTTTCAGTTACTGGTACATTTTGTTCATCTGAATTTTGAGTAAGATCTACATTTTGCTCTTCAGAATTTTGAGTCAAGTCTACATTTTCATCAGTAATAGGATCTTGAGTAGAGCCTACATTTTCTTCTGTAATAGGACTTTGAGTAAGGTCTATATTTTCTTCTATAACAGGATTTTCTCTAATAGGTTGTGATGAACCTACTACACATTCTGTGATATCCATGAAATCATTAGACTTTCTTTTAATTGTTTGATTTCCTTGTGATAAAGGCATTTGTGGCAGTGGTTTTATAATACTTGTCTGAAAGTTTATATTCACACATTCAGTTAAATCCATAATTTGAGTAAATTGTTTAGTTTTGTCTATTGTAGGTAGTTCTTGTGAAGTAACTTTTACACTTTGATTCGAAATATCTAATATCTCTGAAACTTCATCATCAAATATATCTGGTGAACAACTTCTAACTTTTTGTGTTACTGTCAATAGATTTTCAACATCTTTATCCTCTAATTGTTCTTTACTTGCTGCTAAATTATTAGGTTCAACTTCATCCACAATTTCAATACAATCAACATCCATTTTGTGTTGTTCTGTAACTTCTGCACAGTTTTGACTTTTATTTATAGCAACTACTGGTTCTTCAATATGCTTATTTCTAACTATGTTTTGTGCAACTTCAGTAGGTCCACTAAGCACTATATCTAGTTCATCTTGTGTACAATTTACTTTTTCAAACTTAATGTGAGATGGTTCTAAAGTAGGGCTCAAAGGTCTTCCAGGAATTTGTGACCAGTCTTTCAAAAGACAACCCACAAAACTAGGTGATTTTTCTAACAGGTCTTCTACATAGAGTAAACTGTTGTCCTTCAACTCTTCATAGGAAATATTGGTTCCTATGTGATACAATGGAGCTGTGCTTACATTTGTTTCAAATGCACACACTGAATCTTTGCTTTTGTCAAGATTTTGAAATAAAACTTGTGAATATTTATCTGATATGATCTGCTGTTTTTCAGCTTCAGTGGTTAGAAGTAGTTTGTAATTTTTCTTATATTTCTTTGTTTTTCTGCTTTTCTTTGCAGTCACTTTGATGTCAGGCACTACAAACCCATACTCTTGAAGGGTAGTCCTAATTTTGCCTGTTCTTTCTTGTGTGGTCAATGGTTTAGAAGGTTCTTCTTCTGATTTAGAATCGGTTTCTTGTAAAGATTTTGATAGAGCTATAGCTAGTTGTAACTGCTCAGAATCAACATCTATACCTGACTGCTTGCATACTTTGTCAAAGTCATTGTAATATGCTATTAACTCATTCTTCTTCTTTAAAACACTGCTTATATCTTTCTGTCCTCTGATCTTTTTTATCTTTTTCGGCTTAGCTTTGCTTGTACTTGGTTTCTCGGTTTTCTTGGCACATGCAAGTTTCTTCTTTTCTTGAAACTCTGATAGACTTTCGTCCATACCACCTTTACTGACAAAGTATTTGCTCGTCACTTCGCATGAACTTGAATTCTTGCTGGAACCAAAATAAAACAAACTTTAGTAACAAAACATTTTATTTGTCTAACTTTCTACAAACTAATGACTAACAATGCATTTCGGAGACTCGAATACAAATAAATTAAAGGCAAATGGAAGAAATTACTTTGTGAAAACATTACAACAGTAACTTAACTTATATTTACAGAAAAGAAACATCATTTACATGCAGACATAGTTGTTATTGTATATCACCTACCTATCACTAGGACTATCTACATTCATAGTATTTATTTATAGGGTAAGTCAGGCCGTTCTTCCTCTTCAAGCATTCGTCTTATGGTGTCTCCTGTGGCCACGGGAAGCCCTGCAGCAATCATTCGACGCCTTTCAACCTCCTCTATCGGATCCTCATACAATTTCTCAGCTGCTGACCGGATTCCCACTGTTATTTTCGAAAAACTGAAACGAAACAAGGCGCGTAAGATAATAACCTCAAAACCTGTGTTTACTTTCAAAGTTGTGAGTGGACTTACTGGAAAAGTGCACCAGTGAACATTCCAATAGTTATTATTCCTATTCCAAGAATGTTTCGCACTTTAGCGGCCGGTGTTCCCTTTATTTTTCTAGGTTTCCATTTCGAAGTGTCAATGCCGATGGCCATTTTTGATAAAACGCTCCGTTTCTGCAACTGAATATCACCAATGAAAACAAGATTGTACGACGATTGACGGAATTTAGTTTTGCGTCTAAAGAAACGTAAAATTCGGATACATGTCAACGAAGTATCATCCATTGCTGCTTTTGTACGGGAACTCAAAGAAAAGCAAGTAGATGCAAGCTCAAAACGCTGTAGTGGGAGTAGCCCCTAATTTGACATTCCTTTTTTTTTTAGAGTTTTAGCTGTAGTTGAATTGAAAGAAAGAGAACGCGTTTTACAAATTTCTTCTTGTCTATCTCTTCTTACAATCCGACTGCAGATAGTTTTGCAGCGCATTTGGCGGATTTTTTGTATATTTCCACAAAAAATCTATTTCATGTTTTTCTTATTATTTTCTAATAATATTTCCGAATAATTTGATAAAGAGTGCCCGTGAAATATGAATTTAGCTTTAAGACAAGTCTTAGGAAGACAGACATTCAGACTGTGCAATAGAATTCCATACAAATGTTTACCAAAACAGTTGCCAATAACCTCAAAATGTCCGAATGTTATACAATTTCGGAATTATTGCCAAGAAAAGACAGAAGAAAAGAAGGAGGGTGAGGTGGAAACGCGGAAATTGCCTCAGCTGATGGAGTTCCCGCCTATCATGTGGCCGTCGTTCATAAATTTCGTAAAGAATTGGATGTTCGCAAACTTCATTATTAGACCGTATTTTGATAACGAATTCAATCTTCACGAGTTTATAGAAGCTTCCAAACATGCTGTTCAGGTACGTCTGTTGTAGAAAACTCATTCTTAAGCCATAGAAGTCGAAATTTGCTTCTTAGAAATGATTTACTTAAGTGTTGACTGTTTTGTACCGAACAGTTTTTCAAAACCATAAATTGAAGCCAGCTCCCCTTATTGAACCTGAACGAATTTCTCTGAAAACAAACCTGGAATCACATTTCCACCTGGCACAGGCCATTTGAACTGATTGACAACATCATCATCTTCCTGCCCTTATCCCAATTATTTGGGGTCGGCGCAACACGTTTTGTTGAACACAAAATCGTGTTGCAAAAGGATTTGGCTGAATTTTACGACCGGCCGCCTACCAGACGTCAACCCTCCTTGGGAATGCTTTTGTGGTGGATTAACTGCCACCATACGGTTGGCCCTGGCCTGGCTGTTAGGGTCGGGTATATCCCTCGGTCGCCTCTTACGAGCCCCACGGGAAGAGAGGGGGTGGTGCTATTCTACTCTGCCGGCACCACATGGCTATGGTTGCTAAAAAAAAAATATTTGCAAATATTTTAGGGCTTCTATTTAAATATTTTACTGTGAAACTGAACAACTTTACCTAAGTAACAAAGGTTGAAATAAAAATTAAAATTAGGTCCTTGCTTACAAAGTGTACCAGCTGACCAGGTCTATTTGTATGGGAGAATAAATTTTTATTTCCTTTTCAGATTATGTTTCTTAGGGAAAGTTGTTCAATGTCATGGACTGGTTCACCCTTAAAATATTTGCTGTAGATTTTTTACACCTTAATTTTAAAGTTAAGAAAGCCGTGTTTAGTATAAAACGAGGGAAGAGTGCCGGGCATGATGGGTTAAGCATAGAGCACATACTCCATGCTGGCCCAAAGCTTTGGAGTCTGCTTGCCTTCTTTTTCAATAAATGTATCACCCACAGCTACCTACCGGATGCACTTATGCGTACGGTGGTTGTACCGATTGTAAAAAATAAGACAGGAAACCTTGCAGCTTCGAGCAACTATCGACCAATCTCACTGGGAACTGTTATCGGTAAAGTACTGGAAAAACTGGTGCACCCGAAATAACAGGGAACATTGAAATCGATGACTCACAGTTTGGTTTCCGCCCGTGTATCGACAGACTCGGCGATACTCAGTTTAAAGCACACTATAAAGTATTATACTGGTCGTAATACATCCGTATATGCATGTTTTCTGGACCTGAGTAAAGCATTTGATCTCGTGAATTATGGTATTCTATGGGACAAATTGCGAAAAACTCAGGTCCCACACGAGATCGTCAGTCTGCTGAAATACTGGTATGGAAACCAGTCTAACTGTGTACGATGGGGCGACATGACTTCTAGCGGCTATATGCTAGAGTGCGGTGTACGCCAAGGAGGTTTAACTTCCCCGGATCTCTTTAACCTATACGTCAATGACCTGATCAAGGAGCTGAGAAGCACCAAGATCGGTTGTCACATTGGTGGGATTTGTGTCAACTCTCTGAGCTATGCTGATGACATGGTGCTTCTCAGCCCCTCGATTGGTGGATTGAGGAGGCTGCTTTCAATCTGTGAGCGCTATGCCGGCGCCCATGGGTTGAAATATAACGTCTCCAAAACGGAAATGATGGTGTTCAAGGCAAAGGGGGGTCCGGGAACGTACGGACTAGCTTTAAATGGTAGTGCAGTGAAAAGGGTGTACCAGTTTAAGTACTTGGGCCATATCCTCACAGATGATCTCTGCGATGATCTCGACATTGAGCGGGAGCGCAGGGCCCTGTGCGTCAGAAGCAACATGCTTGCACGCAGATTCGCGAAATGCAATAAGCCCGTCAAGGTGACCTTGTTCAGAGCTTATTGCCAGAGCATGTATACCTGCCAACTATGGACTAGTTTCACCAGGAAATCTTACAATACATTGCGGGTCCAATATAACGACGCTTTCCGCATCCTGGTGAAGCTGCCGAGGTACTGCAGTGCTTCTGGCATGTTCTCTGACGCACGGGTCCCTGATTTCTTTGCCGTGATGAGAATGCGCGTGGCCTCGTTCTGGAGTCGTGTGAGAACATCCAACAACACCATCTTAAAAGCTGTATGTGACACTTCTTACGACAGCCCTTTCTTTAGGTACTGGTGGTCTGTTCATCAGCTCGCGAACCGTAAATAACAAATGTTAAAATGTTAAATTATTCATTTATTGTATTATTATATTCCACTTTATTTTGTTTTATGTATATGTATTGTGTAATGTATGGGTTTTTAAATTGCCTGAATAAAGAAATTTTATTATTATTATTATTATTATTATTATTATAATTTATTTTATTTATTCTAACCATAAAGAAGTAAGGCTGCAGTTCTGGCATAAAATAACATCTCTCGTCAGGTTGTTTCAGATGCCCTACAGCGAAGCGACTTCGCCTCCCTGGAAGGTCTTGTGGAGAAAGAAGCCATTGCAACCCTGAAGAAAGCTGTGTCCAATCTCAGCATGTCACAGAGACAGTTGCTTGCTGTCACCAAAGATGACATCTTCTATGCTTTTCCCTATCAGGTATGAATATCATTTAATTTTGTTTACACCAGTGCACTCAAAGTACACACAAAACGCAAGCTAGCATCTTGATCATCCTAGCTATTGCATGCAGAACAGAAGTTTGATTATACTTTTAACTGTAAGAAAATTAGGTCTCCCAAGTGTTTGACTGCCAGGTCAGTGCTTCCACCATAGTATAAAGAAAGGGGGGAAGTAAGTCATCTTAGAACAACCGCACCGCGCGCGGCTTGTATGTGTGCGCAATAGTATCTACGCGTCGCCGCACGCACACATCTAATGGCGGCCCCTACCGAGGGTCCCCGAAACGTCCCGAGATTTGTCAGTGTGTGGCGTACAGATATATTGCGCACACATACAAGCAGCGCGCGGTGCGGTTGTTCTAAGATAACTTACTTCCCCCTTCCTTATACTATGCTTCCACCTAACTCAAAACTTAGTTTCTCTTCTTCACAGTGTCTTTCAACAACCCTATAAACCCAAACGACAAGTATTTTAATCACCTAAAGTCGAATTTTTAATTCTATTCACTAAGATGACAGATGTTGACAAAATAATGATACCAACTCCATATCAGTAGTGACGTACTTCAGTTCGAATTTTAAGTTCAGGTGAGTTGATTCATTCGAACCTCATACTCTCGTCACTCAGATTATTTATTGATTCCGTATTGTACAGTTCCCGACGACAAGAAAGATGAGCTCTGACCTAGGACTGGTGAGGTGAACCCATATAGTCGTGCTCATAATATCGTTATGTTTATAATAATGTTTGTTTTTGTAATATCCTTATACCTAATAACGTAGATAAGTACTTTTTTCACGAGTTTGAAGTGCTAACGTAGAGATAGGTAATGCCCATGTGACAGCCGATGTGGCGAAGTGGTTAGTATGACTGCCGGCCATGCAGAAGATTCCAGGTTCAATTCCCGGTGGGGTCACTCACAAAGTTGATATTTATCACTTTGTGAATTTGTTCCCAGTCTGGTTAGGACGTTGCAGGCTGAACCACTTGATTGTCCGCAAGTAAGATGGTTCCGTGCTTCGGATGGGCACGTTAAAGCCGTCGGTGCCGGTTGCTGTCTATGATCATTTAGACGGCGGTCGTGACACTACCATGTCAGGGGCATGTTGCTTGCATTGACATTGTCACCGCGGCACAATCCAAGCGAATGGTCTTTAAAGCGAACATGCAGAAATTATAAATGACTCCTCAATAATTTTCCGCATTTCGATTTGCAGTATCAAGTTTTGGTTCAACTTTGTCTATGACGTGTTTGACATCTATTTGCGTAAATATTTCGAACAGCATCTCTTATTAAGTTATGCAAATCATCTTATTAGTACACTTCTCATCAAAACCGTTCTCATTTCCTATGTGAACTATTATGATTTTTGTGCTTTACCTGATAGATTATTCAGTCCAACTGACAGTACCTCTAGAAACGCCTCCGTGATTGTAACGACGCGCTATATCGTGCTTGAAACTAGAGTCGAACATTTTAATAAAAAGTTTTTGAACAATATTATGTTTTAATTTACACATTTTTATAAGTTTTTTAAATCATTTTTTTAATCAGACAATTTATTATACCTACATACTACCCGTTTCACAAAAGAAAGGGAATATAAATGGCGACAACTCTCATCAGAAACTTTTCTTCGAAATAAGTACAAAAAACAAATTTTAGGACTCTTCATACAAAAATGTTGAAAAATCTGTCACTTATTATGGGAAATCAAATTTTCCTTTCATATTTCTAAGAAAAGCTTTTCACAAATGTTATTCAGCTTTATGAGCCGAACACGCAACCTAAAATTATTGCACTTACCTATATAAATTTAACCGAATATGGGTACTTAGTGATTTTAGTATGGGAACGAACAAGTCACTGACTATGAGTTATTGAATTAACTCTTTTTAGTACATCACTATTTATTTTTCCCAAAAAAGCGGCCACCCACCAAACGTCAAATCAGTGAATAGAATTAAAAAGACTATAGTCCAAGTACCAGGCCTCTCACATGATGCACAATGACCACCATCTAAAGTCATGATGGCTAACATACCCATTTTAAGCCATCAGTGCTGCTTGCTGTCTATGATCAAGATGACATAAGATGGTGGTCATTGTGACTACCATGTCAGAGGCCTGCTACTTTTGAGGGTTCCAAATCCAAAGCTCAGAATTATCACTTAGTCCTATAAGTAAATTTTTGTACTGGGATAAGGGCAGGAAGATAGCATGATAGAGACTGGTCCAATAAATCATAAGCTTGTTTCTCTTCGTCATTCCAGGTGGGAGTAATGTTCGATGACGCAGACAAGCGGTGGGTGGAGATCACTATGTGCTACCATGTGATGCGGGGGCTCAAGCAGATGCAGGAAACTGGGGATTTACCACCAATCTCAATAGGGTAAATAATTATTGCTTTAAAGTATACACACCTTGAATAGAGTATACATAAACAATCTATGTACCACTCCGGACCATTGTGCCCAGCATTTATAAGCAAGTTCTAAAGATATGTATGTGAAATGTAGGAGAAATAGACGTTCACTAGTGTTTTTACTGTCCTTTTGCTACTGAAGCCTAGAGAGGTTGTGTTTGTAGCCATGTCAACAATTCATATGCACTTTAAAGCTTGCTTATGTATACTCGAAGTACATGACTGTAGACTAGGGACTTACCACTCATCCACCATGGTAAATATACACACGCCTTTATCCCTTGCGGGGTAGGCAGAGCATCAAGCGGTGGGTGAAGATGCAGGAAACTGGGGACTCACCACCCATCTCAATAGGGTAAATATTGTTTTTGATGTTGTTGGACATTCTCTTAGCTATAGGAACACAGGCAAGGCAACAATATATTGTTTTCGGAATCCAGTCGTTATCCAGTGCCATATCCATCATTGGTTCTAAGACAGGTGACATTTGCAGCCTTGGCTTCATATCCATAGTCAGGTCATGGACCTGACTGTAAAATTGGCCCACTGGCTATTCGTAATATAATAAGAGTATTGTTGGATTACCGAAATGTTTAATTCCTAATCAAATTCTTCTTTTCCTATTTCAGATTACAACCCGAATACCAAGAAAAGTTGTTCATCTTAAACTACAGATTCATCAGAGAGTTTACAAAAGGTGTAGAAGACAGTTGGTGGGTCAACATAGTGAACCACTTCCAACCACACACGCTTGTCAAGAAATAGTAGTTTTTATTTAGTCATACTCTATACTGGGTGAATTTTTACTAGTGATCAATAATGAAAACTTAAAACCGGCTGGTGATAGTATCATGCATGAATAATAATAATAATGCTAATAACTTTCCCCAAGGAACACATTAGCTCGAAATATATAATGAAAAAAATGTGGGTCTTCTAAGTTTTGAACCTTCCACAGTAAACTCAAATAAACTAGTCAGCATTTTTTTATATTACGGCCTCTATTCTTATTATAAAGTTGTTCTTTATCACCTGCCGGTTTTAAGTTTTCGCTATCGGTCACTAGTAAAATTCCACCCCATATGAGACAAGTCATAAGAAGAGCCAAGCTTCGTACTGTGAAAAATAATAATTTAAAATAAAATGCGGTTTTAATAAATGTTGATATAGAAAATATATTTAGTTTGTTGTAAATAGCACCAATGATTACAAAAGCATTCTTTATTTTACCCTTATTATAGGTTAGATCATTTTCAGACAGCTTTGTTAATAATCACAATAACAACTTATTAACTTAAACAGTCCTATACTTCGATGAGACAGTTTTTACGACCAGTAGTTTTCGTAACACTATACATCAACTATAATACTCAGTATAATAGTCATATCATAATCATGAGACAAGTACTTGTGAACAATCCTTAAAATAAAACACGTTGCATTGGTCTTTCCAGTTGCTCCCAACTTCTCTCAGCTTGCTGAATATCGTGGCTGCGTCTCCTGCAAAGGATTATCTGAATTAGAGAAGCCGGACAACAGTAATTGTTTTCAGAAGAATTATTCTTCTTTGGTCTATTCATTGGCCCAATAGGATACATTGTATCCAGGTGCCATGGATATATAGGGTGAAATCTCACCCAGTATAACGCAGTTGTTTGAAAAAACCGGCCAAGAGCGTGTCAGACACGCCCACAAATGGGGTTTAGTAGTCAACGTTTAAATATCCGGTTTTTCAGCATTACAAACTTAATTTTGTTGCTGGTTTGTTAGCAGCAGTATGATGACCAACCGCAAATAGAAAAACTCATTTTTTTATGAAACCTTTAAGGGTACAATATCCGTTATAGTTTTCATTGTAACTTCGGATTGTAAGCTATATTCCATATTTATTTCAAATTTTTAGCGTTTATACTTTAGAAGTTACAGCTGGAACAAATTATGGGTCAAAAACGCATTTTAGTGACTTTATTTTAAAGAAACCTCACCTTAGTTTTAAAAGACCTATTCAACTATACCCTACTCAATATTACAGAAGAAAAAAAAAATTTTTGCCCCCCTTTCACTTGTATGGGAGGGGGTCCAAAAAACATTTAATATATTTTTTTCTTAACATTTCTATATTTGGGTCAACACGATCTATCTTCTCACCAAATTTCTTGTCGATAGCTCTAAAACTGACGAAGATATGAGGGCGCGGCATACAGACAGACAGACAGACAGACAGACTTGACGAAACTATAAGGGTTTCTAGTAGACTACGAAATCCTAAAAAGGATCAGTGAATGGCGGCCGGATTCTCTCTCGCTCTAACATATAGGTATTTGTCTATACTAGCACACCGCGGTTTGTTGTTATTGGCATGTTTTTTGTTGGAAATGGAGTGTTGTCGTTTTTAGGGTTTCGTAGTCTACTAGAAACCCTTATCATTTCGCCAAGTCTGTCTGTCTGTCTGTCTGTATGCCGCGCCCTCATAACTTCGACAGTTTTAGAGCTATCGACATCTTTGGTGTGAAGATAAATCGTGTTGACCCAAATCTAGAAATGTGGAGTAAAAAGTATTTTAATTGTTTTTTGTACCCCCTTCCCATACATGTGAAAGGGGGGCAAAAACAATTTTTTTCTCTTGTAATATTAAGTAGGGTATCGTTGAATAGGTATTTCAAAACTAAGGGGAGTTTCTTTGACACAAAGTCTCTAAAATGTTTCTGTCTCGAGATACTTGCTTTTAAAAGGGGCGTTTTTGAACCATAATTTGTTCCAGCTGTAACTTCTAAAGTATGCATGCTAAAAATTTGAAAAAAATATGCAATATACACTTCCCATCACAAAAATCGAAACACCTCGGTTTTTCTTGTTTTTGGCCGAATTAAACACCAAAAAGTATTGTTTGCATTAAAAAAATTATATGACTGTGTAGCTGGCAGTTTTGTCTTTTCAGTGTGTATAAAAAAATTCAAAATTCAAAATTGGAACTCCACCTGTTTGTTCTGTAAATGAGATGAATGACTGAGACACGTTTGCAGTTTGCGCCTTTTAACGATTCATAACATTTTCAACATTAAATTTAGAGCTTGTCTTAGCTTATCTTAAAACTTTTGTTTTTTTAATTGTTTACTGTGACTTTGGATCGCCTGAAAAAAGTAAGATTTTATCTGAGTCATGGGTATTTTTCCCGTAGAAGCCGCCCAAGTGGTGACATGGCCAAATTTTGGACTTGGTCATCGTCTTGTGGCTGAATGTTTGCATTTAAGCCTCACCTCTGTTCATAAAGCTTACAAACGCTATCAGAAGACTGGTTTGTTTACGCGACGTTCAGAATCTGTCGGAAATCGGGTCAGTTCTGACCAACATGATCGAATTAATGTTATGAGTTCTTTGCAAAATCGACGCCTTAGCGCTTTTTAACTGCGCCAAAAGCTATCAAATGTACAAAAGGTGGCTAAAAGTAGCTCTACAATCAGACGAAGGTTAAAGGAACGTAGACTGGTACCGCAATAGCCAGGAAACGGGTCCAAATCAACTGCAGGCACGAAGACAAACTCTGTCATGCCGTCGGCGCTGATTCCTTCCCAGACCGTTCACGAACTGTCACCATAACTGACCTTTTTATCAATGCAGCATAGTGTAAAGCATTTTTAATCCCTTCTGTAAGCCATAGTGCTTCCGTGGTTGCCATTCAACGTAATTCTACACTCAGCAGAAAAGAGGAATTTTGATCCACTGGGTATACGACCAGTTTAGGTGCTCACTTGCAAAGTTAAGGCGCGCTATTTAATTGTCTTCAGTTGATTTGGACCCGTTTCCTGGCTATTGCGGTACCAGTCTACGTTTCTTTAACCTTCTTCTGATTGTAGAGCCACTTTTAGCCACCTTTTGTACATTTGATAGCTTTTGGCGCAGTTAAAAAGCGCTAAGGCGTCGATTTTGCAAAGAACTCATAACATTAATTCGATCATGTTGGTCAGAACTGACCCGATTTCCGACAGATTCTGAACGTCGCGTAAACAAACCAGTCTTCTGATAGCGTTTGTAAGCTTTATGAACAGAGGTGAGGCTTAAATGCAAACATTCAGCCACAAGACGATGACCAAGTCCAAAATTTGGCAATGTCACCACTTGGGCGGCTTCTACGGGCAAAATACCCATGATTCAGATAAAATCTAACTTTTTTCAGGCGATCCAAAGTTCCAGTAAACAATTAAAAAAGCAAAAGTTTTAAGATAAGCTAAGACAAGCTCTAAATTTTAATGCTGAAAATGTTATGAATCGTTAAAAGGCGCAAACTGCAAACGTGTCTCAGTCATTCATCTCATTTACAGAACAAACAGTTGGAGTTCCAATTTCGAATTTTGAATTTTTTTATACACACTGAAAAGACAAAACTGCCAGCTACACAGTCATATAATTTTTTTAATGCAAACAATACTTTTTAGTGTTTAATTCGGCCAAAAACAAGAAAAACCGAGGTGTTTCGATTTTTGTGATGGGAAGTGTAGTTCTTAATATGAAGTTACCATGAAAACTATAACGAATACTGTAGCACTTAAGATTAAGGAAATATTAAAGTTTTTCAATTTGCGGTTGGTAACCATACAGCTGCAAACAAACCAGCAACGAAATTAACTTTGTAACGCTGAAAGACCTGATATTTAAACGTTGACTACGAAACCCTATTGTGAGCGTGTCTGACACGCTCTTGGCCGCTTTTTTAATGAAGAAAACAAGTATTGGATGTTAAAAACTGAAAGCAAACCAAGTAAGTAAGGCAAAATTTTGCGAAGTGAAAATAAAAACGACTCATGCTGCCCGGGTTCGAACCCCGTTCGATGCATGACATTTTTCAATTTCTTATTTTCATTTAAGAGCATAAAAAGAATTCGAAAATACCAGTGGGTGGGTCGTACAGCGATCTCTTGTCCGTCCCACACTGCACCTTGATGGGTCTCTGCTGTTTCATCGCGTGCTCCACATCTGGAAATAAAAACCCAAGATCATTTAAATTTTAATAAGTAGGTCAAATGGCTAAACATTCTCTCTGAACTACTGAACCAACTTTCATAGAGACAACCAGGTATTCAGTCTGTAATGTTCTGAGTAAACTAGGAATAATCTCTCAATACAAATTCACGTATCACGCCGTTATCCGTAGCGGGGTAGGCAGAGCGTAAATGACCCCATCGTACAATTTTTTTTTTATATGGGTCAATTTATAAAATTGTACCTATCTCTAATCTCACCGCCTAAAAATAAGCACATCATCCGTCGCCTCCTCGCAGGCAAGAAATGGAGCGATGCTTTTCTAAGCCGGGACGGAAAATAGATGTACCTACGGCACGGCATGCAAAAAGATATAAGGTGATTCACAAAAGAAGGGGACCCGAAATGGCAACATTATTGTTGACATCTTGCTCACACACATGTCATGTAATATGAAAAAGACGCAAACAATAATGTTGCTTTTCGGGTCCCCTTTTGTAAATAGGGTAGCAGCAGTTTCAAATAACTGAATACCTGCATGAACCTTATCCAGCATCGTGCTAACATCACCCTCGTCCGCCAGACGCGTACACAACGCGTTCACATACTGACTTGCATTTGGAATGATCCTGAAACAAACAAGTAGATGCATTAAAAAACAAAAACCCGACTGCGGTTATTTCAAGTTGTATTTTGCGATAAAAATCCGCCATCGCGTTGCGCCGCTGACAAGAAGGTAACGACACCTCACATGTCAAGATCCGCCCAGCCGTTTGGGCTGTAGTCCGTGAAAACGAATTTCTACTACTCTTCAAAAACAACTCTTCTGAGGCAGTCGGGTAAATAAGACAAAATATTTTATTTAGGTACGCACAAAAAACAACACATATTAAAAGTGAGAAATGCAACCATAGAAACAGTAGATCAAGATAGGTTTTATAACTTAGTTATGTATCTATCTGCCAGACAACCTATGGGTGGAGAAAGGTTTGAATATGTTATTGCAAACTTTACCAATATATTTTTTTGTATAAATACATACATAACGCCTATGTTCCTTGCGGGGTTGGCTCGCAGAGTGTAAACGGCCATAAAAACTAACTTTTATGTCACATCTGACAAACAGTTGCGGAGGGTCATTCAGAAAATTGTGACAGGTTGTCACCCAATTGCTTATAAATAGATACAAGTGTCCCTTACAATATACATACTTATCTGTATCACCCGGCTGTATCTCATATGTAACATTATTGTCTATAGTATGTGTTGCTTCTATTTCCACTATCTCGTATGCCGATGATGATGATTGAGTGGAGTAGCTGATCAGAAGGTTCCTGTGGATTGTTACCGGTGGTACGGAGAGAATTGAGTTGTATATTTGTGGATTTGATGCCCTGAAATAGGAAGAAAAAAATTGTAAGAAAAGTATAACATTCATTGTTAGTTTGGTAAATAAATCGCAGTGCATTGTAGTTTTTTTTGCACTTAGGGTTATTTATAAATAAAGTATTTGTAAAAAAAACACAATATTCTCTGGTAGCAAAAAGAAAAAAAATTGTAGGTACCATGTGTACAAAATTTCTTAGTTGTGCATATTGTTTTAATTTTTGCACCTTTGGGTAAGTTATACTATAAATTGACTGTACAAACTGTACCAACACAGTAACCCTTCTTTTCTTAACATTCTTTAACAGGTAAATTCAGACAATACAGCAAGTAGCTTAGGGTATTTATATTTCTGTCTTATCTTATTTATGTTTAGGTATATTTCTGTCTTAGCCTCAAAAATACCTAGTTATTCCTTTTAGGAGTTGCAAGAAGATTAACCAGAACCACAAACCATGAAATTTCTTTCAATTTCATAATACCATTAATTATATAGTTAGTATATTTATTTGTTTGATATTGGGATGTTCTATTTGTTACAGTATATTTGATTTTGCACCTACCAATACATTTCCACATGCACTAAAGTAAACTGGTAGATAATGCCTTTGACATTAAGTCTGCCTTACACATTTTGTGCATAAAGTTTAATAAATAAAATAAAAATACCTTTCCAGGTTAATCCTACACATATCCATAATAAGCACACAGAGCTCAGGTTTACACTGGGCTACCGCATTCAGTATGAAGTTCTCGGTAACACAGTGATCTTCTGCGATGTCACTCTCAGGACAGTCCACACCTAGAGTGCATTTTGTGTTGCATATCTCACAGCCGTGACCAGCGTAGAATATGAAACCTGGAATATAGGACACATAATATAAAAGTTTTAGTAGTTTAAGAGCTTCTTCTGTATATTTTCTAAAGAACTATAAAATTTAAGTTGACTTGAATATAGGTACTACAAATAAAACTGAAGTAAACAGTAAAGTAAAGTGAGCATTTTTTTACATATGTTTTTTTATTCTTTAGACAGTTGGCAGAAAATTGGCATTAACTCCTTTCCAATATCTACCTCACTATCTACACAGAGCTTGCCGAGCCTTGTAAGTATTGCAATATCATCACCAAATTGGGGAAAGGAGGCCTATTTCCTGCAGGCAGTGGACTGTTGTGGTTGTAATAAGATAGTTATACCTCTGCTATACTTACAGTATGAATTTTCAGCTATTGAGTTAAAGATCTTTTCAAGTATTTCCTTTAGATCTGTACTTCTAGTATTCTTGATAGTCACCACTATAAAACCTAGGTCTTTCAAATGGTTGCCTAAAGAATCACAGTCAATTGATGGAGTAGCCAATCTTGATAAATACTGGTATCTTTCATTGGCTATCAATACAGCAACTTTTGAACTAGGTTTGTAGAAAGTTTTGACTATTTTTGTACTTAATGCTGTTTTCAGATATTGTCTGTATTGTTCAATTTCGATGCCGCGTCGGTCTAGAGTCTGAATTAAGAGTTTTCCAGGACAGTTTGACTGGTTTAACTGTAGCCTGTGAAGAATGAAACAAGAATTTTAAACAGAAATTTAGCTGAGTATATTTTATGTTCTGGTGCTGATTCTCAAAACAAATCACTCAAAACATAAGGTTATCTTCAAGAAAACATTCCTATTTCTATCTGATAACGGAAACCGTGCCAAATAACATCTTAAATAGAGAAAAATAGAGAAAATTCACGGGCATACCTTAGGCTTGCTAACCGTGCAATTATTTCACATCTTTCCAGGGGAAGTGCCTCAGCAACCTTTAATTCCGGATATGAGAGGTTGTATAGTAAAGAGGACTCCATTTCAGAGTATTCTCTTGTGGACGAAAATGCAGGAAAATGTAAAATAAAATTCGTAAACAAATCAGCTCAGCTGGCGGCCTGACAGTCTATCTACAAAAACAAATGTCAAAAAATGGGCTGCAAAGCCATTAAGCCACTAGAGCTTTTTGAACTTGCATTATCATCACATCATAATGTTCCATACAAAAGCAGCAATGGATGAATGAGTCAAGAAAAACGAAGCGCTTTGTATGTGTATCCGAATTTTACGATTCTTTCAACGCTGAACTGAATTTCGTGTGACATACGAACTTGTTTTAAAATCAAGGCGGGTATTTATTGGGGACAAAATCCCAGGAACTTTGTATATGACACAAAGTATCAGGAGAATGTTCCGAATGTGGACGTGTTTTGAACAATGTCCCCGAACAAAATCCCCGAAAAAAAGCGTACACATTCGGGACATTGTCCATAAACATTGTCTATGATACAAAGTATCAGGGATTTTGTCCCTAATGAATACCTGGCTTCAATGAAACGGAACGTTGTTTCTCTTCCTGCGTTGCCAGACCGTTCCAAATCAGACGTTTCATCGCATTTTTTGTGCTGAATCAGTGTAGTGTCTTTATTTTTTTAGTAGTGTGCTTCTGCTTCCACTGTTCTTTTGCTGTTGGTGTACACAAGAAGAAGAAGAGTAGAAAATAAGAGACACGATCTGGCCTTGAATCGTTCGTTACAGTGAAAAGAATATCTTGCTCTCTCCACTATTGTCTCCTACCTATCAAGAAAATATAATTTTACGGATGAAAAACGAGTCTAAAAAGAATGCCTTTCATAGACTTATATGTCGAAGTCAATATGTAAGATTCTGACGCTTACATAATGACCCGTTCGTATACAGACGAAAAGCAGTATACAAATTGTCGGCACGACATCCGGCAATATGACTTTGAAATGAACGTTGCTTAAACGTCAACGTGGTGATCATATTAGGGTGACCATGATTAAGAAAAAAACAACGATATTTATTCATTTACATAATATTATTTACTTGAGTATCTTCGACGGTCACATTTAGAGTGTTTGATAGATATATTTACAATCATAGCTCGTTAAAGTGCTATGATTGTAAATATCTATGTAAGTTAAACCTTACTTTTTTACATATTTTTGCTAAATAAAAGTTCTTGAGGAAAATAGGTCTGTGTGAGAATAATCCATCACCATCATCATCATCATATCAGCCATAGGACTTATACTGCTGAACATAGGCCTCCCTAAATATTTCCACTCTGTCCGATTAGAAGCGGCCTGCATCCAGCATTTCCCCGCGGACTTGACCAGATCGTGTGTCCATCTCGCGGGGGGGCGTCCTACGCTGCGCCTCCCGGTACGTGATCTCCACGCGAGAATTCCCCTGCTCCACCGTTTATCAGTCCTTCGATCAATGTGGCCCTGCTCTTTGCCGCTTCACCTTATTAACTCGAATACCTAATTAACCTGTCCTTAACCGTTGATTCAAATCTGAAGATATGATTAGTGACGACGCACTTCTTAGCGATTTTCATTTTCAATTCGCATAAGGACAAAGCGACACAAACAAGTCTATCGCTTTTCTTATAATCATAAATCGATCCTTCAATTGATACAATAGATACAAAAAAAACCTGTCCACCGTGCCCGCAACTTTTGTCAATTTCATTTAGTATATCGAAGTAGTCCTCCAAAGTGCGTACTGTCGGACTACAATAGGTAATTGTACTTTTTTGTAATTAAGTAATCCTGCACAGCAATGTTCATTACGACGTAGCGAGAGCACCAGTACCTAATACTCGTCCCTAGTCCGCCGAATATCCGTGGCCATGGACGTCCTACCACTTTTTAAGTGTTAAGTGACCTCGAAAAATTTCTGGTTCGTCCACGGGGTTCTAACCAATCCCTTACGAGTTCCATAATACTTTTTAAAAGTTCTGAACTAAACTTCTCCTTAATCTCTTATTGTCACTGGTAACATAGTAATTTTATTTACAAGATTTCCATTTACACCTCCTGCACTGTTACTACTTTACTGTACGCCATATTTATTGTTTTGCGATTACAGCACCACCGTGGCGGAATTCAGTACTAGTTCGTACATATTGCCGGGCATTATGCCATACGGCAAAAGGTCGTTTTTTTGGCGGTACACATAATGTCGACGGTATACATACGTCAGATGGAAATATGCAAACGGCTTTTCGTTTGTAAACACACGAGCTATTATGTAGAAGGCAGATTTTGACATATTGACTTCGACATATATATAAACTAGCGTTTATAGACGAACTGACAGCTCGATCTCACGTGACCAATTTTGGCTTTGGCGCGTTTATCTCAGCTAGTGATGTACATTATTCAATTTCGAGGGTTATCGATAATTTCAAATAAAAAGTTGTATGAAGATTTCAACTTTATTTATTTGTTAAATTAAAATGTCGATATAATGCTTTCTTTGCTGCGGCGGGACGTTTCCTTTTTTGCAGTCAGCTTATTTCCTTTCGTAGGTTTCCTACGTAGGTTTCTTTATAGAAATATCTGAGAAGGCGGTTCGTAAGAATCCTGGCCAATAGGCGCTATCTTCACACATAATAATAAGACGTGCGAAACGAGAAATAGAATGACATTTGTCAAACAAGTGGTTGCCGGTGGTCATCGATGCAATGAGTGTCTTACATAATTATGTAGACGGCGTCTCTTCTGTTTCATAATGTTATATGGAAACGGTTTCGAGCGTGTTATGTCTAATGTCTTACGTTTCATGTGCGAAGATAGGCCTAAAAATTAAATAAATATTAAAATAGACTATCCAACTTTTGAAAAGTTTTTATTTGAAATCTTTGGTCACTGACATTTAAAAAGCACTAATTTGTTCAATTGCTTCCTAACAGCTTTTTATTTTTCAATTTATATATTTATTCTAAAAGCTTTTTTACTCTTGGTGATAGACGAACACTGCACAAACACATCTTTCTTCATCCTTTAATGTTGAGACGTAGATGAACTATGTCACGGTATACGTACGATGATGCGAATCTCCCGTTAATACCCTGAAAATAATATTCATAAGTATTTCGTGTGAGTCACCGAGTCGATCTCTAATAACTGGATCTAAAGTGAATCTGTTGGACGTAGTTGTAAAGAATGTTACATGTATTTGTAAAAAATTTATGTCAGAATTGTTCAAGTACCTATTTAGCGAATCTTTAAAATTTACATTTTTTTTTGTTGTTAGGTATATCATTCAAAGTAAACATAAGGTACCTCTAGGTAACTATCGATAACTATGTCGATAAATTTGGAGTCAATCCCTGGCCTAAATGCGAAATTATTTTATCCCCAAATATAATGAAAATTACTTATTATTTATTACACTTTAACATATCGAAAATACGAAAGGAAATATAAGGATTTGCGTATTTTATTATTTTACTTACAAAAAGGCACATTTAAACAAAAAATTCACGTGTAATCCCCGTGACGACTTTCGGAGAATTTACCTGTGAAATGTGCAGTTTTCCGGGTAAATGTGAAGATTCGCACCAAATTAGCATCCTGAATACATAAGTATTGTTGCACACTAATCAAATTATAAAAATAAATCGGGATTTCTGAAAAAAACACCAAAATAATGTACAGGTAAAAACCAGCGGGTTGAATTAGGACGATCTGTCAAACAAAACAGGTCACAGTGACATAAGGTTCGCTATTCTTTTCTATCTTACTGAGTTTCCATAAATCATTTTCTTCTCTTTTGCACACTATGTTCGTCTATCGTTTCTATGTCTATGATGCCATTAATGTCATTTAATAAAAACCGAATATAATATAGGTTGTATAATCTCTATGGGTATAATATAGGGTGGATAATCTCTATGGGTACATAAATTGGCAGAGAGATCTGGCAGCACTACCCGGCCTAAAAAATCTTTGTGTTTTTAGTGTAATTTTGAAGACATGTGTTTTTAAGAATTTCTGCTACAAAACTGCGATTAAATTAATAAAAATCTATTCACCATGGACGACCAAGCTTGTCCGCGCTGTAAGACCACTAAATACAGGAACCCGTCACTGAAATTGATGGTAAACGTATGCGGTCATGCCTTGTGCGAAAGTTGTGTTGATCTGCTGTTTTTAAAAGGTAAATTGTGTTTCTATACCATGTTTTCGTAAAAGAATACTTCATCCTCATAATTTATCACCTTACTTCAAAAAATCCCCTTGAAAAAGTTCCATACATATACAACTTTCATATTTCTAAACTCGCAAGTCCTAAACCTTTTCATATTTTATTTTAGGTTCTGGCTCATGCCCTGACTGCAATGTACCTCTTCGCCGAAGCAACTTCAGGGTCCAGCTCTTCGAAGATGCAATGGTGGAAAAAGAAATTGACATCCGTAAAAGAGTTCTCAAAGATTATAACAAAAAAGAAGAGGATTTTGCCACTTTGAGGGAATATAACGATTACCTTGAGGAAATAGAAACTATAGTATATAATTTGAGCAATAATATTGATGTAGTAGGCACAAATAAGAGAATTGAGCAGTACAAAAAGGATAATAAAGAGTTGATTCAGAAAAACAAGGTCAAAATAGGTAAGATTTCCTTTTTGCATACAAATATTGGGTGAAAATATACTTTTCGAGGCAGGAATGTATTCAAATTGGCTCCAATTAATTTCTAATAGTACTGAAACATAGTCTCTCTGGCTTTGATCGGAACCATCTAGATTTATATGATAATACAACTAATCTGAACAGTAGTTTGTTGCAAATTATAGGGGTTCATTTAGATTTCATCCCAAAGGCTAACAGTACAGAATAATTTGCAATTTTAAGGCCAAATGTGGCAATGCATTAATAAGTTAGTATTAGTCCCACGTTTGAAGAATCAAACTGTAAATGGAAGCCTATTCTTCCGGTAGTGGCAGCAAAACAGATTTGCATGGATATTTATGTTCCATGATGATGTTGATGAAAATCAATAAAATTACCAATTCCAGGCAGAGAAGAGCTAGAACTTGAAGAAATCCTAGAAATAGAGAAACAAATGGAGGACCTCCGACGAATGGAAGCGGCTCGACTAGAGCAAGAGGCTAAGAAACAGAAGATCAGAGAAAAAGAAGCTTTGATCGATGAACTCATGTTCTCAGAAGGAGATGCAAAGAATATCCTAGACACCTTCGCTCAGACTATAGCTAATAAGCAAGAGGAGGTTGTTCCTAATGTACCAAAGGTAATATTTGCCTACTTTGAATATTATTTGAAGTTCTTCCCGTTTTTATAACTTCTAGAAGTAGAATGAAAATTTTTAAGCTACAAATTAGATTGATGTACTATTTTACCCATTGACCCAAGATGTTTTTATCATACTGTATTATGCTAGAGGTAGTTATGTATGATAGTTTTGTAGGATAGTAACTTTATGGCTCAATAAGTACCTATATTATGTTCTTCCCACTTTTTTGTTTCATTTAGATTCCGCTTCATTGTTTCACCTACTTTTCGTACAAGCGTCTTTGAAGAAAGTACTCCACAAGATCATCATCATTGGCCTCATACGTCTGTGACAGACGATTTATTCAGTGTCTGAGGCAAGATTTTTCATGGCTGTATAAGCCGATACGGGAGCGGCATGACTTTCCGCACGCTCTACAAACGAAGGTGGAATTAGAGACTGGCACATGCATGTTTAGATGTCGTTTTTGCCTTTTGTTTGCGAGACCAGCGAACCAGGCATCGTCGTGAGCTTTACGCCCATCAAACACACGCTTTCTCCATACATCCCTATTCTCAGCAAGCTTCTCCCAGCTTTGATGGTCGATGTCAAACGCAGCCATGTCCCGTTTGGCGCAATCTTTGAAACGTAGCATCGGTCTTCCAACTCCTCTTTTGGCGTTAGCTACGGCGCCAAGCAGGACACGCCGTGGTAGACGCGAAGGTTCCATGCGGTACACATGCCCTAGCCACCGCAATCGTCTTTGCTTAAGCAAAGCGGTAAAGCTAGGCAGCTGTGCAATTTCTAGAACTCGCTCGTTTGTGACTCTGTCCTGCCAAGTTATATGCAAGATGTTTCTTACGCAGCGCATATGAAATGTGTTGAGTCGACGTTCTTGTTTTGCGTACGAAGTCCAGGTTTCAGCTCCATACAAGAGTATGCTTAGAACGCAAGTTTGGTAAACAATTATCTTGGTTTTTGTGGTCAGGTGTTTATTATTCCATACTCTTGTACTGAGCCTGCCGAACATGGTCGCCGCTTTGCCGATACGAGTATTGATCTCAGCATCGAGGGTGAGATTGTTCGACACAGTCGACCCCAAGTAGCAAAACTTGTCAACTATGTTCAAGGGAACGCCATCGAGCAAAATACGTGGTGTTTCTCCACCTTGAGCTAGCACTACTGTTTTTTGGCATTAATGGACATTGAGAACAGAGAACACGCGTGGGAAAACTTATCAACAATGTCTTGAAGCTCACTTTGAGAATTAGCAACGAAGGCTGCATCGTCAGCGAACAAAAGGCTATCGACGAATAAGTCATCGCGGTTACGCTTTGACCTAAGAAGCGAGATATTGTACAGCTTCCCGTCAGCCCTAGTGTGCAGGTGTATACCCTGTTGGTCATCGCCGAAAGCAACTTTAAAAGCAATGAGAAGAAAATACCAAACAGGGTAGGAGCCAACACGCAGCCTTGGCGAACACCTCTACGCATTTCGAACGGCTCGGATGTATTGCCGTTAAAAACAACAGATCCTTTCATGTCCTCGTGGAAGGATTTAATGAGGCTTAGAAGTTTTGGAGGGCACCCGATGTTTAAAAGTGCAGTATAGAGTCCTTCCCTGCTCACGGTGTCGAAGGCTTTGTTAAGGTCGACGAACGCCACAAACAGAGGTGTTTTCTGCTCTCTACACTTTTCCTGCAGTTGGCGAAGTGTAAAGATCATATCTGTTGTGGAACGTTGGGCGCGGAATCCACATTGCGATTCGGGATATACACGATCAGCAAGTTTCTGGAGTCTTATTAAGACTAACCGAGCAAATAATTTACCTACTATACTTAAAAGGGATATTCCACGATAACAGTTACAGTCACCGCGGTCACCTTTGCCTTTGTATAGGGTAATGATGTTAGCATCGCGCATATCCACTCCACAAGATAGTGCTAAATAAACCCCTCCATCGCATCGATTTGACCATATGTGCTGTCAAAAAATGCATTAAAATATGTTTGTTTATTAATCTTTGATTTATACAAGCAAATTTCTGATATTTCAGGCCACCCACTTCTCGACCGGCATAAAGTTATCTAGGAGCAGCAATGCAAATGCGTTACCCATCATAGAAGAAGGTCCATTATACAAATATGAACCACCGTTTATTCCAGACCGATGTGGTCCTGAGCCTCCGACGTTGCAGGATATTGTTAGCAATGGATACTTGCAACATGTTAGGTAATTGACTTGAGTACTACCCGATTCACAGGAGAAAGTGAATATGAATAATAGCGGCTGGAGGTCATGCTCTCTCCCTCGCACTAAGTCTCTTATGTACACCAGGACTAACATTTCAAGTCAACATGAACAATAGCGAAGCCACACTAACACTATACATATTGCGAAAGAAGCGAGCTCAACTTTTCACGTTAGAAAGGCATGCGAAGAGACACACCGTGCGAAACCATCAGTGCACGTTTCGCGAGCAAAGCGAGCCCGACATTTCGCGTCAAAAAGGCATGTGATCAGACACAACGTTCTGTACCATCACTACTCGTTTCGCGAGCGAAGCGAGCCCGACATTTCACGTGAAAAAGGCATGTGATAAGACAAAACGTTCTGCACCATCACTACACGTTTCGCGAGCGAAGCGAGCCCGACATTTCGCGTTAAAAAGGCATGTGATCAGACACAACGTTCTGCACCGTCACTACTCGTTTCAAGACGAAGCGAGCAAGTTGAGTATCGCAAGTAATCTCCAATAATAGTAGTCCAATTCTTTTATGTTTTGTTACAGGCCCGAAAACGAAACAGAAAAAGCGGGCGGGTATTCTGCAACGCTACCATGCCTGCGCGCCCTGCAGGATGCTTTGACTGGCCTGTACCACGCCAGCTGACATCCGCCTACTGTAGACCCCGAAACTGTCATTATACTCGATTAACGTACAATTAAACAAAATGGCGGATTTTTATTAGGTACTGTGACAGTGGCGTATACAGCTTCAGATCGTGGGGCGGGGGTGCAACATTTCACTTCAACAAAAACAAGAGCAAAGCCACGCTTTGCCATTCGCCACAATATTTCGTATTGCGAGCGAAGCGAGCTCGACAATTCGCGTTAAAAGGCACGCGAAGAGACACACCGTGCTGCACAACCACTACACGTTATGCGAGCGAAGCGAGCTAGAAAATTCGCATTAAAAAGGCACACCGTGCTATACTATCACTACATGTTATGCGAGCGAAGCGAGTTCGACAATTTGCGTTAAAAGGCATGCGTAGACACCGTGCTGCACCATCACTACATACACGTTATGCGAGCGAAGCAAGCTCGACATTTCGCGTCAAAATGAAATGCGAGGAAACGCACCGTCCCGCACCATCACTACAAGTTTTGTGAGCGAAGAGAGCTAGACCTTCCGCGTTTAAAATACATAAGAGGAAACACACGGTGTTTGCTAAAGAAACGAGCTCGATATTGCGCTTTAAAAAGACATGAGAGTCACGCATGTTGTTAGCGAAAGAAGCGAGCAAGCGAAATGATACGCTGTGCCACTTGATCTACACGTTTTGCGAGCGAAGTGAACTCGACATTCCAAGTTAGAATGTCAAGCGAGGAGACAAACCGTACTGACCTACTACATCACAACTACAAGTATTGCTAGCGAAGCGACCTCGAAATTTCACTTTAGAAGTGGTGGTGATAAGTCTAATAAGCGTGATGATGTATCAGCTATAGTAATAGTATCTAGTAATAGAATTCTTGGTCATGACCCCTACGATCCCCCTGTATACGCTACTGTACTGCGAACAAAATTGGGGATAAATGGTTTTTTTAGCCGTTTTGTCCTCTGACGTATTTATTTCTTATTATAGCTGAAACTGAATTAATTTTGGTTACGTAGTAACTATAACTCTACTTCCCAATTATTTTCGATGTATTTTCTGTTATTTTTAGTAAAGGCACAGTCGAAACAGTTTTTAATTTGAATACTCAGCAACTCTACGCAACAAAATTCAGGGCTCCCTGTTTACTTATTTGGTGTCTCTTAGTCATTGTTTTTGTAAAATACTGTTACTACATTTTTGTTACAGTAATTTTAACTTGGCATAGTTGGTAAATATAGCTTGTGCAGATAAAGAATAGATCCCAAATATCTAACATTATTGTTGACATCCTGCTCATAGGTAGGTATGTCATTTAATATGATAGAGAGGCAAACAATAATGGTGCCAATTTATCTGCGCAAGTTATAAAGTTCTGTTGGGTAAAGGTGAAATTAAACATCGGGCGCGCCGCGCAGCATGCCGCTGTCAAAATGACTCGTATGGGCTTGTATGGGATACAGAAAGTCCACGCGGCACGCCGTGCATAGAAGCACGACGCTGTCACATAGACGGCGCACTACGCCCGAAGTTTAATTACACCTTGACTGTAAATATTGTATGTATGTAAAAAATAACGTTTGTTTTAGTGTTCTGTGTGAGTCTAGTGATGCTGTTAGTACCTACCTACTTGTTGTGTGTTTGCTAAAATAAAGCATTTTTCAAAACTTTGTAAAGTATGTTGTTTTTGTACTTTGACTTACTTTATCTAGCTTAGGGGTAGACGACCCCGACGAATTATGTAGGTAGATAACACGAAATTTAAAATTTTTTTTGCGCCTCCCCCTTCACGTAATCACGTAACGCCATATAATGCCTGGTCAGACCCTGGACCCCTAAAGCGCGTTGCGTTATTTGTGGATGACGCCTAGTAGGTACTTACCTGTCCCCACAGGGTTAGACGTACTGCTGCGCAAACTAGGCACCATATTTTGTGAATCGATTGCCACTCGACATTAAAACGATCCGCACACTACCCACGTATCCATAGTTTTATAAGGGCTATAAAGAGCATTTCATTTTCTAAGCATTTTCTCTCATTAACTAAGTTACTTCTCAAGTACCTACACTAAGTAAAACTATGTGTTTGCATAAAAATCTAAGCAATATTCTCGACATCATAAAACTTATTTAAACCGGTTGAACGAAAGCAAAAAGAGCCGTTTAAAATCGTTCAAACATCGAATCTAATATAACAGCCCGCCTCGTTTAGCTAGCTCCATCTTTGGGTACAAATGAGTAAATATTGTCCGAGCGATAACGCTTAAAAGTTCCGACGGAGGTACTAAAGTATGACAAATAATGCACCTCTACACTCTACAAACTTGTGGGTACCTCACGGGTACCTACTTGCATAGAGGGTGTTACGCTAGTGCTTGAGGAACCCCGCCCTTACGGCTATTGGACCATCTATTTTTGAAGAAGGTGAATGAAATTAGTGTTTATTATGGCAGTTGTTGCACTGCAGACATTTTAGATCTTTTAGGCTTACATTTTAGTGGTGAATGTCCTTTGCGACTGCAATGTAAACATTTTGTTAAGATTTTTTCCACATGTAGGTAGGAAAGTTAGAGAAATCATTGTTTTACAAAATTTGTGCTTGATTATATGCTAGGCTTTGTATACCTAGGAGGTCCGAAATGTTTATATATTTCTACAGTGTCATGGACTGGAAGTTTCACCCTCTAATAGTACCCTTATTTTCCAAGCGTCGCAGCCGCGGCGTCGCGGCGGCGTCATTGTCGCTGTCAAATGACTGGTTTGTATGGGTTTGTATGGGGATACCAGAAAGACCGGGCGTCAGCGTCAACGACGCCGCCGCGTCACCGTCACGTTGACAGCTCGCTGAGTAGATCAGGGTGTGTATGGGATGCGGTCGGGTTTTTCTACAAGACGTTTGGTTTATAAGCCTACCATAAAATATTCGAGTAAAATAGGTACCGACTTTTATTTATATACTGCACTGCATATCGCTTCAAATCTAGCAGTACAATTTCTTTTTCATTTCCAACCCTAACCCTTAATTTAACCCGTAGCTTAGACACTTTAGTCGGGCGAACCACCTTGCGCAAATAGACTCAAGCTGATATTTATCCCCAACTATTCTGCGAGGATAATCCCCTGAACCGAGTTTGTCTGTTTAGTGCAGACGCGTCATAAACTGCATAGAATATGATACGACAATGGCAGGAGTGCTGGCTATCTGCGACCGACGGGTGATGCCGGTAGGGCTGCCAAACTAAAGGATAACAAACGCAAACAAGTGTTCCACTCCACTGCTGGGAACTTCATTTTAATTATTACACCGTAACGGTCCCGCAACACTCAGATATTTTTATTGATTTATGTACTATATGCTGTCCTCATACTGGTAAAATTATAAAAAACTGACTTGTTGAATTGAAAAAAAAAATCTACCTGGAGGGTATTGGACACCGGGCACGAACAAGTGGAAGAGACCAACTTTCACTGGTTCTTGACCCAATTCGACCCACTTTCTACATACCAGAGTGCCCGACACGCTCTTGGCCCGATTCGACCCACTTTCTACCTACCAGAGTGCCCGACACGCTTTTGGCCCAATTCGACCCACTTTCTACCTACCAGAGTGCCCGGCACGCTCTTGGGCCGATTCGACCCACTTTCTACCTACCAGAGTGCCCGACACGCTTTTGGGCCGATTCGACCCACTTTCTACCTACCAGAGTGCCCGACACGCTCTTGGCCTGATTCGACCCACTTTCTACCTACCAGAGTGCCCGACACGCTCTTGGCCCGATTCGACCCACTTTCTACCTACCAGAGTACCCGACACGCTCTTGGCCCGATTCGACCCACTTTCTACCTACCAGAGTGCCCGACACGCTCTTGGCCCGATTCGACCCACTTTCTACCTATATGTTACATGCCGTGAGGTTAACTTCAGAATGTTACATTTAGTGAGGTTAACCTCTATAATATGTTGTGTGTCCGACTCGCTCTTGACCATTTATCGAGCTACAAAGCTGAAACGGACGTAACCAAACTAGGAACAATCTAGGCACCCTTACTTGGTACTATCGGCAGCACTTGAACCTACCCCAAGCAAGGGCTCACCTAAATACTGGTGTTTTCATACAAACACTAGGAGAGACCAGTTTAAGCTGGCCTCACTTACTGACTGTATGGAGGTGTGCTTCGGTACGAAAAAAAAAACCGCTGGTATCCGATCGCCACCGATCGCCGTAAGTGTTGTACCATCGAACGCGGCTCGAGCTCCTCTTTCAAACGACACCCCACACATGGGGCCCACTAGGCACCGTACAAGTACCGTAGGCGGTTTTCATTTTCATTTTTCAGTTTTAAGTTCTAAGTTCCAAGTTTTCGCGAGGCGAACGTGTCCGCGTGGCGAACACTGTGCGCCCCACACCTTTATCACATCGCAGAAAACATTTCATTACCGCGTTTTAAAAAACTACTAGCGCCATCTAGTTTTGTATACTTAATACTGCACTGCTAGATCGCTTTAATTTAACCCGTAGCTTGCCGTAGCTTAGTCACTTAGTCGGGCGAACCACCTTGCGCAAATAGACTCAAGCTGATATTTATCCCCAACTATTCTGCGAGGATAATCCCCTGAACCGAGTTTGTCTGTTTAGTGCAGACGCGTCATAAACTGCATAGAATATGATACGACAATGGCAGGAGTGCTGGCTATCTGCGACCGACGGGTGATGCCGGTAGGGCTGCCAAACTAAAGGATAACAAACGCAAACAAGTGTTCCACTCCACTGCTGGGAACTTCATTTTAATTATTACACCGTAACGGTCCCGCAACACTCAGATATTTTTATTGATTTATGTACTATATGCTGTCCTCATACTGGTAAAATTATAAAAAACTGACTTGTTGAATTGAAAAAAAAAAACTACCTGGAGGGTACTGGACACCGGGCACGAACAAGTGGAAGAGACCAACTTTCACTGGTTCTTGACCCAATTCGACCCACTTTCTACATACCAGAGTGCCCGACACGCTCTTGGCCCGATTCGACCCACTTTCTACCTACCAGAGTGCCCGACACGCTTTTGGCCCAATTCGACCCACTTTCTACCTACCAGAGTGCTCGGCACGCTCTTGGGCCGATTCGACCCACTTTCTACCTACCAGAGTGCCCGACACGCTTTTGGGCCGATTCGACCCACTTTCTACCTACCAGAGTGCCCGACACGCTCTTGGCCTGATTCGACCCACTTTCTACCTACCAGAGTGCCCGACACGCTCTTGGCCTGATTCGACCCACTTTCTACCTACAAGAGTACCCGACACGCTCTTGGCCCGATTCGACCCACTTTCTACCTACCAGAGTGCCCGACACGCTCTTGGCCCGATTCGACCCACTTTCTACCTATATGTTACATGCCGTGAGGTTAACTTCAGAATGTTACATTTAGTGAGGTTAACCTCTATAATATGTTGTGTGTCCGACTCGCTCTTGACCATTTATCGAGCTACAAAGCTGAAACGGACGTAACCAAACTAGGAACAATCTAGGCACCCTTACTTGGTACTATCGGCAGCACTTGAACCTACCCCAAGCAAGGGCTCACCTAAATACTGGTGTTTTCATACAAACACTAGGAGAGACCAGTTTAAGCTGGCCTCACTTACTGACTGTATGGAGGTGTTGCTTCGGTACGAAAAAAAAAACCGCTGGTATCCGATCGCCACCGATCGCCGTAAGTGTTGTACCATCGAACGCGGCTCGAGCTCCTCTTTCAAACGACACCCCACACATGGGGCCCACTAGGCACCGTACAAGTACCGTAGGCGGTTTTCATTTTTCATTTTTCAGTTTTAAGTTCTAAGTTCCAAGTTTTCGCGAGGCGAACGTGTCCGCGTGGCGAACACTGTGCGCCCCACACCTTTATCACATCGCAGAAAACATTTCATTACCGCGTTTTAAAAAACTACTAGCGTCATCTAGTTTTGTATACTTAATACTGCACTGCTAGATCGCTTTAATTTAACCCGTAGCTTGCCGTAGCTTAGTCACTTAGTCGGGCGAACCACCTTGCGCAAATAGACTCAAGCTGATATTTATCCCCAACTATTCTGCGAGGATAATCCCCTGAACCGAGTTTGTCTGTTTAGTGCAGACGCGTCATAAACTGCATAGAATATGATACGACAATGGCAGGAGTGCTGGCTATCTGCGACCGACGGGTGATGCCGGTAGGGCTGCCAAACTAAAGGATAACAAACGCAAACAAGTGTTCCACTCCACTGCTGGGAACTTGATTTTAATTATTACACCGTAACGGTCCCGCAACACTCAGATATTTTTATTGATTTATGTACTATATGCTGTCCTCATACTGGTAAAATTATAAAAAACTGACTTGTTGAATTGAAAAAAAAATTCTACCTGGAGGGTACTGGACACCGGGAACGAACAAGTGGAAGAGACCAACTTTCACTGGTTCTTGACCCAATTCGACCCACTTTCTACCTACTAGAGTGCCCGACACGCTATTGGCCCGATTCGACCCACTTCCTACCTACCAGAGTGCTCGACACGCTCTTGGGCCGATTCGACCCACTTTCTACCTACCAGAGTGCCCGACACGCTCTTGGCCCGATTCGACCCACTTTCTACCTACCAGAGTGCCCGACACGCTCTTGGCCCGAATCGACCCACTTTCTACCTACCAGAGTGCCCGACACGCTCTTGGGCCGATTCGACCCACTTTCTACCTACCAGAGTGCCCGACACGCTCTTGGCCCGATTCGACCCACTTTCTACCTACCAGAGTGCCCGACACGCTCTTGGCCCGAATCGACCCACTTTCTACCTACCAGAGTGCCCGACACGCTCTTGGGCCGATTCGACCCACTTTCTACCTACCAGAGTGCCCGACACGCCCTTGGGTCGATTCGACCCACTTTCTACCTACCAGAGTGCCCGACACGCTCTTGGCCTGATTCGACCCACTTTCTACCTATATGTTACATGCCGTGAGGTTAACCTCAGAATGTTACATTTAGTGAGGTTAACCTCTATATGTTGTGTGTCCGACTCGCTCTTGACCATTTATCGAGCTACAAAGCTGAAACGGACGTAACCAAACTAGGAACAATCTAGGCACTTTTACTTGGTACTATCGGCAGCACTTGAACCTACCCCAAGCAACGGCTCACCTAAATACTGGTGTTTTCATACAAACACTAGGAGAGACCAGTTTAAGCTGGCCTCACTTACTGACTGTATGGAGGTGTGCTTCGGTACGAAAAAACCGCTGGTATCCGATCGCCACCGATCGCCGGAAGTGTTGTACCATCGAACGCGGCTCGAGCTCCTCTGTCAAACGACACCCCACACTTGGGGCCCACTAGGCACCGTACAAGTACCGTAGGCGGTTTTCATTTTCATTTTCATTTTTCAGTTTTAAGTTCTAAGTTCTAAGTTTTCGCGAGGCGAACGTGTCCGCGTGGCGAACATTATGCGCCCCACACCTTTATCACATCGCAGAAAACATTTCATTACCGCGTTTTAAAAAACTACTAGCGCCATCTAGTTTCGTATACTTAATACTGCACTGCTAGATCGCTTTAATTTAACCCGTAGCTTGCCGTAGCTTAGTCACTTAGTCGGGCGAACCACCTTGCGCAAATAGACTCAAGCTGATATTTATCCCCAACTATTCTGCGAGGATAATCCCCTGAACCGAGTTTGTCTGTTTAGTGCAGACGCGTCATAAACTGCATAGAATATGATACGACAATGGCAGGAGTGCTGGCTATCTGCGACCGACGGGTGATGCCGGTAGGGCTGCCAAACTAAAGGATAACAAACGCAAACAAGTGTTCCACTCCACTGCTGGGAACTTGATTTTAATTATTACACCGTAACGGTCCCGCAACACTCAGATATTTTTATTGATTTATGTACTATATGCTGTTCTCATACTGGTAAAATTATAAAAACTGACTTGTTGATTTGAAAAAATTGCTACCTGGAGGGTACTGGACACCGGGCACGAACAAGTGGAAGAGACCAACTTTCACTGGTTCTTGACCCAATTCGACCCACTTTCTACCTACCAGAGTGCCCGACACGCTCTTGGCCCGATTCGACCCACTTTCTACCTACCAGAAGGCCCGACACGCTCTTGGCCCGATTCGACCCACTTTCTACCTACCAGAGTGCCCGACACGCTCTTGGGCCGATTCGACCCACTTTCTACCTACCAGAGTGCCCGACACGCTCTTGGGCCGATTCGACCCACTTTCTACCTACCAGAGTGCCCGACACGCTCTTGGCCCAATTCGACCCACTTTCTACCTACCAGAGTGCCCGACACGCTTTTGGGCCGATTCGACCCACTTTCTACCTACCAGAGTGCCCGACACGCTCTTGGCCCGATTCGACCCACTTTCTACCTACCAGAGTGCCCGACACGCTCTTGGCCCGGTTCGACCCACTTTCTACCTACCAGAGTGCCCGACACGCTCTTGGCCCGATTCGACCCACTTTCTACCTACCAGAGTGCCCGACACGCTCTTGGCCCGATTCGACCCACTTTCTACCTACCAGAGTGCCCGACACGCTCTTGGCCCGATTCGACCCACTTTCTACCTATATGTTACATGCCGTGAGGTTAACTTCAGAATGTTACATTTAGTGAGGTTAACCTCTATATGTTGTGTGTCCGACTCGCTCTTGACCATTTATCGAGCTACAAAGCTGAAACGGACGTAACCAAACTAGGAACAATCTAGGCACCCTTACTTGGTACTATCGGCAGCACTTGAACCTACCCCAAGCAACGGCTCACCTAAATACTGGTGTTTTCATACAAACACTAGGAGAGACCAGTTTAAGCTGGCCTCACTTACTGACTGTATGGAGGTGTGCTTCGGTACGAAAAAAAAAACCGCTGGTATCCGATCGCCACCGATCGCCGTAAGTGTTGTACCATCGAACGCGGCTCGAGCTCCTCTTTCAAACGACACCGCACACATGGGGCCCACTAGGCACCGTACAAGTACCGTAGGCGGTTTTCATTTTCATTTTTCAGTTTTAAGTTTTAAGTTCTAAGTTTTCGCGAGGCGAACGTGTCCGCGTGGCGAACACTATGCGCCCCACACCTTTATCACATCGCAGAAAACATTTCATTACCGCGTTTTAAAAAACTACTAGCGCCATCTAGTTTTGTATACTTAATACTGCACTGCTAGATCGCTTTAATTTAACCCGTAGCTTGCCGTAGCTTAGTCACTTAGTCGGGCGAACCACCTTGCGCAAATAGACTCAAGCTGATATTTATCCCCAACTATTCTGCGAGGATAATCCCCTGAACCGAGTTTGTCTGTTTAGTGCAGACGCGTCATAAACTGCATAGAATATGATACGACAATGGCAGGAGTGCTGGCTATCTGCGACCGACGGGTGATGCCGGTAGGGCTGCCAAACTAAAGGATAACAAACGCAAACAAGTGTTCCACTCCACTGCTGGGAACTTGATTTTAATTATTACACCGTAACGGTCCCGCAACACTCAGATATTTTTATTGATTTATGTACTATATGCTGTCCTCATACTGGTAAAATTATAAAAAACTGACTTGTTGATTTGAAAAAAAAAATTGCTACCTGGAGGGTACTGGACACCGGGCACGAACAAGTGGAAGAGACCAACTTTCACTGGTTCTTGACCCAATTCGACCCACTTTCTACCTACCAGAGTGCCCGACACGCTCTTGGCCCGATTCGACCCACTTTCTACCTACCAGAGTGCCCGACACGCTCTTGCCCCAATTCGACCCACACTCTACCTACCAGAGTGCCCGACACGCTCTTGGCCCGATTCGACCCGCTTTCTACCTACCAGAGTGCCCGACACGCTCTTGGCCCGATTCGACCCACTTTCTACCTACCAGAGTGCCCGACACGCTCTTGGGCCGATTCGACCCACTTTCTACCTACCAGAGTGCCCGACACGCTCTTGGCCCAATTCGACCCACTTCCTACCTACCAGAGTGCCCGACACGCTCTTGGCCCGATTCGACCCACTTTCTACCTACCAGAGTGCCCGACACGCTCTTGGCCCGATTCGACCCACTTTCTACCTACCAGAGTGCCCGACACGCTCTTGGCCCGATTCGACCCACTTTCTACCTACCAGAGTGCCCGACACGCTCTTGGCCCGGTTCGACCCACTTTCTACCTACCAGAGTGCCCGACACGCTCTTGGCTCGATTCGACCCACTTTCTACCTACCAGAGTGCCCGACACGCTCTTGGCCCGATTCGACCCACTTTCTACCTACTAGAGTGCCCGACACGCTCTTGGCCCGATTCGACCCACTTTCTACCTACCAGAGTGCCCGACACGCTCTTGGCCCGATTCGACCCACTTTCTACCTACCAGAGGGCCCGACACGCTCTTGGCCCGATTCGACCCACTTTCTACCTATATGTTACATGCCGTGAGGTTAACTTCAGAATGTTACATTTAGTGAGGTTAACCTCTATATGTTGTGTGTCCGACTCGCTCTTGACCATTTATCGAGCTACAAAGCTGAAACGGACGTAACCAAACTAGGAACAATCTAGGCACCCTTACTTGGTACTATCGGCAGCACTTGAACCTACCCCAAGCAAGGGCTCACCTAAATACTGGTGTTTTCATACAAACACTAGGAGAGACCAGTTTAAGCTGGCCTCACTTACTGACTGTATGGAGGTGTGCTTCGGTACGAAAAAAAAAACCGCTGGTATCCGATCGCCACCGATCGCCGTAAGTGTTGTACCATCGAACGCGGCTCGAGCTCCTCTTTCAAACGACACCCCACACATGGGGCCCACTAGGCACCGTACAAGTACCGTAGGCGGTTTTCATTTTTCATTTTTAACCGACGAAAAAACAAAAGAGGAGGAGGTTCTCAATTCGTCCCGAACTTTTATTTTTATTTTTTATGTATGTTCACCGATTATTTCAAGACGCCTGGACCAATTCGAAAAATTCTTTTTTTGTTTGAAAGCGTGCACTGCCCAGGTGGTCCCATTGTCATCAGGTCAGGATCTGATGGGAGAATACATGAAAATTCAGTAAATTATTATATTTTGCGGCACATTTTGAAGCATAATGTACTTATGTTTACAACATGCCTACCCGTTGACATTAACTGCATGACAAACATCTGGCAAAGAAGCTTGTCAAAAAGAGGTTATGATATGAGTATTAGTCATTAGGTATTTTATAGTGATTCTTTATTCTCTTTGAACTCATATACGACTGGGTAGATTTTGATGAAAGCTATGTCAAAGGAATACTTACATCACCCTGAGACACCATATTTTATCAAAGGAGAGGGAATCGGTTGCGAACGGACCTATTTCACCAAACTTTTTAGGACCTACTATTGACGAATTGACGCTAGTGTCATTGACGTCTTACGTCACCGTTTGACTTAGCTCAAACTTATCACACAAGCGGTTTTCGAACGGGTGCGGAGCGGAACGGACGGCCGGCGGATGCGCAGTACGTCACGTACGCGAAGCGATTTGCAACATTTTGATACAAAATACAGGCGGTATCCGCCGCACGTCCGAGACGAATTCGCTGCGTATCAGCCGCGCATCAGTCGCGCGTTGCGTTGCGCGTCTTCCGGGCATTCGCTCCGCATCCGCTAGCAAACCGATTGTGTGATAAGGCTCTTTTGTCTCAAATCAAATCAATGATATTCGTGTTTGTTTACATTTATTTAAAACTTCGCCAGCAGAAAACTGAAGCAAATAGCAATGTATATTTGATTAATTTGAATGTAGCTTTGGGTAGAATAAATCCTACTTTCCTATACCTATAGGTAAATGTTTACAATATTATTGTTATGGTGAAGCAACAAAATAGACCCCATGCTCTGTGCTATGCAAGCGGACTTCTGACTGAGAAGGCTGCCTAAAGAACTGCTGGTGTTGCGTTGCTACAACTTTATGGCCGACTAATACTTTGTTTATCGTTCGATGTTGATCAGAACATTAATTGAACTGAACTGAATTAAGTATTTTATTACAGCAGCGCAGTTGCTTCTAGAAAACCTCATAATAGGTATATTCCAAGTACCTATTCGATAAGGGCTGCGTACCTAGGTATCACATTAAATATGAAGAGCAAGCTGATAGTTGTTGTGAAGTATTTAACTATTATGCAAGAAAACTAAGGTAAATAATTATCATCATGTCATACTTTGTGACTGAAAATCAGAACGAACTAAAAAGTATGTTGTAATACCAATTTGTTTATTTTTAATATTATGTACTAACTAACTATGAAAATGTTGAGGTTGATAAACATAGAAGACATACCAATTACAACTACTTAGTACAAATCATTACATTTAGGGGGTTGAGATGGGGCTACTTCCTCACATAGAAAAGAAACAGTCGAATATTGATCAATCACAAAAAAGTATAAAATAAAAGCTTTTTAACAAAAAATATCAACCAACGAAAACTGAAAAGCATAAAATAATTAACCATTGTAAGTCAACCTTAATAAAATCATTAGTTTACAAACTATTAGTAGGAGGTACTATAGTAATATTTTCGGAAATAATTTTGAAATTTTATTCAATTTTATTAACTAAGTTCATAAATTAATCTAAGTGTGCCTGTCTAAATGATTTTGAGTCGGCGCCAATCATAATTAAAATAAATAAATAATCATCCATGGAACAAACATCTACCTACTACTATCCTGGATGGAACGCGGTCTCCAGTTAGTTTGACAAGACGTGGTGAGTATGAAAATACTCTCCGTTAGGGAGATGATAGTGGACTGTAAAGAGGTGCCTCCCGCGCTGTTTCCCTAATTTGTGTGTAAAGTATGGTAATAAATAAGCTTGATTGGCGCCGACTCAAAATCATTTAGACAGGCACACTTAGATTAATTTATGAACTTAGTTAATAAAATTGAATAAAATTTCAAAATTATTTCCGAAAATATTACTATAGTACCTCCTACTAATAGTTTGTAAACTAATGATTTTATTAAGGTTGACTTACAATGGTTAATTATTTTATGCTTTTCAGTTTTCGTTGGTTGATATTTTTTGTTAAAAAGCTTTTATTCAGTTTTAAGTTCTAAGTTCTAAGTTTTCGCGAGGCGAACGTGTCCGCGTGGCGAACACTGTGCGCCCCACACCTTTATCACATCGCAGAAAACATTTCATTACCGCGTTTTAAAAAACTACTAGCGCCATCTAGTTTTGTATACTTAATACTGCACTGCTAGATCGCTTTAATTTAACCCGTAGCTTGCCGTAGCTTAGTCACTTAGTCGGGCGAACCACCTTGCGCAAATAGACTCAAGCTGATATTTATCCCCAACTATTCTGCGAGGATAATCCCCTGAACCGAGTTTGTCTGTTTAGTGCAGACGCGTCATAAACTGCATAGAATATGATACGACAATGGCAGGAGTGCTGGCTATCTGCGACCGACGGGTGATGCCGGTAGGGCTGCCAAACTAAAGGATAACAAACGCAAACAAGTGTTCCACTCCACTGCTGGGAACTTGATTTTAATTATTACACCGTAACGGTCCCGCAACACTCAGATATTTTTATTGATTTATGTACTATATGCTGTCCTCATACAGGTAAAATTATAAAAAACTGACTTGTTGAATTGAAAAAAAAAATCTACCTGGAGGGTACTGGACACCGGGCACGAACAAGTGGAAGAGACCAACTTTCACTGGTTCTTGACCCAATTCGACCCACTTTCTACCTACCAGAGTGCCCGACACGCTCTTGGCCCGATTCGACCCACTTTCTACCTACCAGAGTGCCCGACACGCTCTTGGCCCAATTCGACCCACTTTCTACCTACCAGAGTGCCCGACACGCTCTTGACCCAATTCGACCCACACTCTACCTACCAGAGTGCCCGACACGCTCTTGGCCCAATTCGACCCTCTTTCTACCTACCAGAGTGCCTGACACGCTCTTGGCCCAATTCGACCCTCTTTCTACCTACCAGAGTGCCCGACACGCTCTTGGGCCGATTCGACCCACTTTCTACCTACCAGAGTGCGTGACACGCTCTTGGCCCGATTCGACCCACTTTCTACCTACCAGAGTGCCCGACACGCTCTTGGGCCAATTCGACCCACTTTCTACCTACCAGAGTGCCCGACACGCTCTTGGGCCGATTCGACCCACTTTCTACCTACCAGAGTGCCCGACACGCTCTTGGCCCGATTCGACCCACTTTCTACCTAACAGAGTGCCCGACACGCTCTTGGCCCGATTCGACCCACTTTCTACCTATATGTTACATGCCGTGAGGTTAACTTCAGAATGTTACATTTAGTGAGGTTAACCTCTATATGTTGTGTGTCCGACTCGCTCTTGACCATTTATCGAGCTACAAAGCTGAAACGGACGTAACCAAACTAGGAACAATCTAGGCACCCTTACTTGGTACTATCGGCAGCACTTGAACCTACCCCAAGCAACGGCTCACCTAAATACTGGCGTTTTCATACAAACACTAGGAGAGACCAGTTTAAGCTGGCCTCACTTACTGACTGTATGGAGGTGTGCTTCGGTACGAAAAAAAAAACCGCTGGTATCCGATCGCCACCGATCGCCGTAAGTGTTGTACCATCGAACGCGGCTCGAGCTCCTCTTTCAAACGACACCCACACATGGGGCCCACTAGGCACCGTACAAGTACCGTAGGCGGTTTTCATTTTTCATTTTTCAGTTTTAAGTTCTAAGTTTTCGCGAGGCGAACGTGTCCGCGTGGCGAACACTGTGCGCCCCACACCTTTATCACATCGCAGAAAACATTTCATTACCGCGTTTTAAAAAACTACTAGCGCCATCTAGTTTTGTATACTTAATACTGCACTACTAGATCGCTTTAATTTAACCCGTAGCTTGCCGTAGCTTAGTCACTTAGTCGGGCGAACCACCTTGCGCAAATAGACTCAAGCTGATATTTATCCCCAACTATTCTGCGAGGATAATCCCCTGAACCGAGTTTGTCTGTTTAGTGCAGACGCGTCATAAACTGCATAGAATATGATACGACAATGGCAGGAGTGCTGGCTATCTGCGACCGACGGGTGATGCCGGTAGGGCTGCCAAACTAAAGGATAACAAACGCAAACAAGTGTTCCACTCCACTGCTGGGAACTTCATTTTAATTATTACACCGTAACGGTCCCGCAACACTCAGATATTTTTATTGATTTATGTACTATATGCTGTCCTCATACTGGTAAAATTATAAAAAACTGACTTGTTGAATTGAAAAAAAAAATCTACCTGGAGGGTATTGGACACCGGGCACGAACAAGTGGAAGAGACCAACTTTCACTGGTTCTTGACCCAATTCGACCCACTTTCTACATACCAGAGTGCCCGACACGCTCTTGGCCCGATTCGACCCACTTTCTACCTACCAGAGTGCCCGACACGCTCTTGGGCCGATTCGACCCACTTTCTACCTACCAGAGTGCCCGACACGCTCTTGGTCCAATTCGACCCACTTTCTACCTACCAGAGTGCCCGACACGCTCTTGGCCCGATTCGACTCACTTTCTACCCACCAGAGTGCCCGACACGCTCTTGGGCCGATTCGACCCACTTTCTACCTACCAGAGTGCCCGACACGCTCTTGGCCCGATTCGACCCTTTTTCTACCTAACAGAGTGCCCGACACGCTCTTGGCCCGATTCGACCCACTTTCTACTTATATGTTACATGCCGTGAGGTTAACTTCAGAATGTTACATTCAGTGAGGTTAACCTCTATATGTTGTGTGTCCGACTCGCTCTTGACCATTTATCGAGCTACAAAGCTGAAACGGACGTAACCAAACTAGGAACAATCTAGGCACCCTTACTTGGTACTATCGGCAGCACTTGAACCTACCCCAAGCAACGGCTCACCTAAATACTGGCGTTTTCATACAAACACTAGGAGAGACCAGTTTAAGCTGGCCTCACTTACTGACTGTATGGAGGTGTGCTTCGGTACGAAAAAAAAAACCGCTGGTATCCGATCGCCACCGATCGCCGTAAGTGTTGTACCATCGAACGCGGCTCGAGCTCCTCTTTCAAACGACACCCCACATGGGGCCCACTAGGCACCGTACAAGTACCGTAGGCGGTTTTCATTTTTCATTTTTCAGTTTTAAGTTCTAAGTTTTCGCGAGGCGAACGTGTCCGCGTGGCGAACACTGTGCGCCCCACACCTTTATCACATCGCAGAAAACATTTCATTACCGCGTTTTAAAAAACTACTAGCGCCATCTAGTTTTGTATACCTAATACTGCACTACTAGATCGCTTTAATTTAACCCGTAGCTTGCCGTAGCTTAGTCACTTAGTCGGGCGAACCACCTTGCGCAAATAGACTCAAGCTGATATTTATCCCCAACTATTCTGCGAGGATAATCCCCTGAACCGAGTTTGTCTGTTTAGTGCAGACGCGTCATAAACTGCATAGAATATGATACGACAATGGCAGGAGTGCTGGCTATCTGCGACCGACGGGTGATGCCGGTAGGGCTGCCAAACTAAAGGATAACAAACGCAAACAAGTGTTCCACTCCACTGCTGGGAACTTGATTTTAATTATTACACCGTAACGGTCCCGCAACACTCAGATATTTTTATTGATTTATGTACTATATGCTGTCCTCATACTGGTAAAATTATAAAAAACTGACTTGTTGATTTGAAAAAAAAATTGCTACCTAGAGGGTACTGGACACAGGGCACGAACAAGTGGAAGAGACCAACTTTCACTGGTTCTTGACCCAATTCGACCCACTTTCTACCTACCAGAGTACCCGACACGCTCTTGGCCCGATTCGACCCACTTTCTACCTACCAGAGTGCCCGACACGCTCTTGGGCCGATTCGACCCACTTTCTACCTACCAGAGTGCCCGACACGCTCTTGGTCCAATTCGACCCACTTTCTACCTACCAGAGTGCCCGACACGCTCTTGGCCCGATTCGACTCACTTTCTACCCACCAGAGTGCCCGACACGCTCTTGGGCCGATTCGACCCACTTTCTACCTACCAGAGTGCCCGACACGCTCTTGGCCCGATTCGACCCTTTTTCTACCTAACAGAGTGCCCGACACGCTCTTGGCCCGATTCGACCCACTTTCTACTTATATGTTACATGCCGTGAGGTTAACTTCAGAATGTTACATTCAGTGAGGTTAACCTCTATATGTTGTGAGTCCGACTCGCTCTTGACCATTTATCGAGCTACAAAGCTGAAACGGACGTAACCAAACTAGGAACAATCTAGGCACCCTTACTTGGTACTATCGGCAGCACTTGAACCTACCCCAAGCAAGGGCTCACCTAAATACTGGTGTTTTCATACAAACACTAGGAGAGACCAGTTTAAGCTGGCCTCACTTACTGACTGTATGGAGGTGTGCTTCGGTACGAAAAAAAAAACCGCTGGTATCCGATCGCCACCGATCGCCGTAAGTGTTGTACCATCGAACGCGGCTCGAGCTCCTCTTTCAAACGACACCCCACACATGGGGCCCACTAGGCACCGTACAAGTACCGTAGGCGGTTTTCATTTTCATTTTCAGTTTTAAGTTCTAAGTTCCAAGTTTTCGCGAGGCGAACGTGTCCGCGTGGCGAACACTGTGCGCCCCACACCTTTATCACATCGCAGAAAACATTTCATTACCGCGTTTTAAAAAACTACTAGCGCCATCTAGTTTTGTATACTTAATACTGCACTGCTAGATCGCTTTAATTTAACCCGTAGCTTGCCGTAGCTTAGTCACTTAGTCGGGCGAACCACCTTGCGCAAATAGACTCAAGCTGATATTTATCCCCAACTATTCTGCGAGGATAATCCCCTGAACCGAGTTTGTCTGTTTAGTGCAGACGCGTCATAAACTGCATAGAATATGATACGACAATGGCAGGAGTGCTGGCTATCTGCGACCGACGGGTGATGCCGGTAGGGCTGCCAAACTAAAGGATAACAAACGCAAACAAGTGTTCCACTCCACTGCTGGGAACTTGATTTTAATTATTACACCGTAACGGTCCCGCAACACTCAGATATTTTTATTGATTTATGTACTATATGCTGTCCTCATACTGGTAAAATTATAAAAAACTGACTTGTTGAATTGAAAAAAAAATTCTACCTGGAGGGTACTGGACACCGGGAACGAACAAGTGGAAGAGACCAACTTTCACTGGTTCTTGACCCAATTCGACCCACTTTCTACCTACTAGAGTGCCCGACACGCTATTGGCCCGATTCGACCCACTTCCACCTACCAGATTGCTCGACACGCTCTTGGGCCGATTCGACCCACTTTCTACCTACCAGAGTGCCCGACACGCTCTTGGCCCGATTCGACCCACTTTCTACCTACCAGAGTGCCCGACACGCTCTTGGCCCGAATCGACCCACTTTCTACCTACCAGAGTGCCCGACACGCTCTTGGGCCGATTCGACCCACTTTCTACCTACCAGAGTGCCCGACACGCTCTTGGCCCGATTCGACCCACTTTCTACCTACCAGAGTGCCCGACACGCTCTTGGCCCGAATCGACCCACTTTCTACCTACCAGAGTGCCCGACACGCTCTTGGGCCGATTCGACCCACTTTCTACCTACCAGAGTGCCCGACACGCCCTTGGGTCGATTCGACCCACTTTCTACCTACCAGAGTGCCCGACACGCTCTTGGCCTGATTCGACCCACTTTCTACCTATATGTTACATGCCGTGAGGTTAACCTCAGAATGTTACATTTAGTGAGGTTAACCTCTATATGTTGTGTGTCCGACTCGCTCTTGACCATTTATCGAGCTACAAAGCTGAAACGGACGTAACCAAACTAGGAACAATCTAGGCACTTTTACTTGGTACTATCGGCAGCACTTGAACCTACCCCAAGCAACGGCTCACCTAAATACTGGTGTTTTCATACAAACACTAGGAGAGACCAGTTTAAGCTGGCCTCACTTACTGACTGTATGGAGGTGTGCTTCGGTACGAAAAAAAAAAACCGCTGGTATCCGATCGCCACCGATCGCCGTAAGTGTTGTACCATCGAACGCGGCTCGAGCTCCTCTTTCAAACGACACCCCACACATGGGGCCCACTAGGCACCGTACAAGTACCGTAGGCGGTTTTCATTTTTCATTTTTCATTTTTCAGTTTTAAGTTCTAAGTTCTAAGTTTTCGCGAGGCGAACGTGTCCGCGTGGCGAACATTATGCGCCCCACACCTTTATCACATCGCAGAAAACATTTCATTACCGCGTTTTAAAAAACTACTAGCGCCATCTAGTTTCGTATACTTAATACTGCACTGCTAGATCGCTTTAATTTAACCCGTAGCTTGCCGTAGCTTAGTCACTTAGTCGGGCGAACCACCTTGCGCAAATAGACTCAAGCTGATATTTATCCCCAACTATTCTGCGAGGATAATCCCCTGAACCGAGTTTGTCTGTTTAGTGCAGACGCGTCATAAACTGCATAGAATATGATACGACAATGGCAGGAGTGCTGGCTATCTGCGACCGACGGGTGATGCCGGTAGGGCTGCCAAACTAAAGGATAACAAACGCAAACAAGTGTTCCACTCCACTGCTGGGAACTTGATTTTAATTATTACACCGTAACGGTCCCGCAACACTCAGATATTTTTATTGATTTATGTACTATATGCTGTTCTCATACTGGTAAAATTATAAAAAACTGACTTGTTGATTTGAAAAAAAAAATTGCTACCTGGAGGGTACTGGACACCGGGCACGAACAAGTGGAAGAGACCAACTTTCACTGGTTCTTGACCCAATTCGACCCACTTTCTACCTACCAGAGTGCCCGACACGCTCTTGGCCCGATTCGACCCACTTTCTACCTACCAGAAGGCCCGACACGCTCTTGGCCCGATTCGACCCACTTTCTACCTACCAGAGTGCCCGACACGCTCTTGGGCCGATTCGACCCACTTTCTACCTACCAGAGTGCCCGACACGCTCTTGGGCCGATTCGACCCACTTTCTACCTACCAGAGTGCCCGACACGCTCTTGGCCCAATTCGACCCACTTTCTACCTACCAGAGTGCCCGACACGCTTTTGGGCCGATTCGACCCACTTTCTACCTACCAGAGTGCCCGACACGCTCTTGGCCCGATTCGACCCACTTTCTACCTACCAGAGTGCCCGACACGCTCTTGGCCCGGTTCGACCCACTTTCTACCTACCAGAGTGCCCGACACGCTCTTGGCCCGATTCGACCCACTTTCTACCTACCAGAGTGCCCGACACGCTCTTGGCCCGATTCGACCCACTTTCTACCTACCAGAGTGCCCGACACGCTCTTGGCCCGATTCGACCCACTTTCTACCTATATGTTACATGCCGTGAGGTTAACTTCAGAATGTTACATTTAGTGAGGTTAACCTCTATATGTTGTGTGTCCGACTCGCTCTTGACCATTTATCGAGCTACAAAGCTGAAACGGACGTAACCAAACTAGGAACAATCTAGGCACCCTTACTTGGTACTATCGGCAGCACTTGAACCTACCCCAAGCAACGGCTCACCTAAATACTGGTGTTTTCATACAAACACTAGGAGAGACCAGTTTAAGCTGGCCTCACTTACTGACTGTATGGAGGTGTGCTTCGGTACGAAAAAAAAAACCGCTGGTATCCGATCGCCACCGATCGCCGTAAGTGTTGTACCATCGAACGCGGCTCGAGCTCCTCTTTCAAACGACACCCCACACATGGGGCCCACTAGGCACCGTACAAGTACCGTAGGCGGTTTTCATTTTTCATTTTTCAGTTTTAAGTTTTAAGTTCTAAGTTTTCGCGAGGCGAACGTGTCCGCGTGGCGAACACTATGCGCCCCACACCTTTATCACATCGCAGAAAACATTTCATTACCGCGTTTTAAAAAACTACTAGCGCCATCTAGTTTTGTATACTTAATACTGCACTGCTAGATCGCTTTAATTTAACCCGTAGCTTGCCGTAGCTTAGTCACTTAGTCGGGCGAACCACCTTGCGCAAATAGACTCAAGCTGATATTTATCCCCAACTATTCTGCGAGGATAATCCCCTGAACCGAGTTTGTCTGTTTAGTGCAGACGCGTCATAAACTGCATAGAATATGATACGACAATGGCAGGAGTGCTGGCTATCTGCGACCGACGGGTGATGCCGGTAGGGCTGCCAAACTAAAGGATAACAAACGCAAACAAGTGTTCCACTCCACTGCTGGGAACTTGATTTTAATTATTACACCGTAACGGTCCCGCAACACTCAGATATTTTTATTGATTTATGTACTATATGCTGTCCTCATACTGGTAAAATTATAAAAAACTGACTTGTTGATTTGAAAAAAAAATTGCTACCTGGAGGGTACTGGACACCGGGCACGAACAAGTGGAAGAGACCAACTTTCACTGGTTCTTGACCCAATTCGACCCACTTTCTACCTACCAGAGTGCCCGACACGCTCTTGGCCCGATTCGACCCACTTTCTACCTACCAGAGTGCCCGACACGCTCTTGCCCAATTCGACCCACACTCTACCTACCAGAGTGCCCGACACGCTCTTGGCCCGATTCGACCCGCTTTCTACCTACCAGAGTGCCCGACACGCTCTTGGCCCGATTCGACCCACTTTCTACCTACCAGAGTGCCCGACACGCTCTTGGGCCGATTCGACCCACTTTCTACCTACCAGAGTGCCCGACACGCTCTTGGCCCAATTCGACCCACTTCCTACCTACCAGAGTGCCCGACACGCTCTTGGCCCGATTCGACCCACTTTCTACCTACCAGAGTGCCCGACACGCTCTTGGCCCGATTCGACCCACTTTCTACCTACCAGAGTGCCCGACACGCTCTTGGCCCGATTCGACCCACTTTCTACCTACCAGAGTGCCCGACACGCTCTTGGCCCGGTTCGACCCACTTTCTACCTACCAGAGTGCCCGACACGCTCTTGGCTCGATTCGACCCACTTTCTACCTACCAGAGTGCCCGACACGCTCTTGGCCCGATTCGACCCACTTTCTACCTACTAGAGTGCCCGACACGCTCTTGGCCCGATTCGACCCACTTTCTACCTACCAGAGTGCCCGACACGCTCTTGGCCCGATTCGACCCACTTTCTACCTACCAGAGGGCCCGACACGCTCTTGGCCCGATTCGACCCACTTTCTACCTATATGTTACATGCCGTGAGGTTAACTTCAGAATGTTACATTTAGTGAGGTTAACCTCTATATGTTGTGTGTCCGACTCGCTCTTGACCATTTATCGAGCTACAAAGCTGAAACGGACGTAACCAAACTAGGAACAATCTAGGCACCCTTACTTGGTACTATCGGCAGCACTTGAACCTACCCCACCCCAGGGCCCACCTAAACACTGGTGTTTTCATACAACCACTAGGAGAGACCAGTTTAAGCTGGCCTCACTTACTGACTGTATGGAGGTGTGCTTCGGTACGAAAAAAACCGCTGGTATCCGATCGCCACCGATCGCCGTAAGTGTTGTACCATCGAACGCGGCTCGAGCTCCTCTTTCAAACGACACCCCACACATGGGGCCCGCCATGTACCGTACGAGTACCGTAGGCGGTTTTCATTTTCATTTTAACCGACGAAAAAACAAAAGAGGAGGAGGTTCTCAATTCGTCCCGAACTTTTATTTTTATTTTTTATGTATGTTCACCGATTATTTCAAGACGCCTGGACCAATTCGAAAAATTCTTTTTTTGTTTGAAAGCGTGCACTGCCCAGGTGGTCCCATTGTCATCAGGTCAGGATCTGATGGGAGAATACATGAAAATTCAGTAAATTATTATATTTTGCGGCACATTTTGAAGCATAATGTACTTATGTTTACAACATGCCTACCCGTTGACATTAACTGCATGACAAACATCTGGCAAAAGCTTGTCAAAAGAGGTTATGATATGAGTATTAGTCATTAGGTATTTTATAGTGATTCTTTATTCTCTTTGAACTCATATACGACTGGGTAGATTTTGATGAAAGCTATGTCAGGAATACTTACATCACCCTGAGACACCATATTTTATCAAAGGAGAGGGAATCGGTTGCGAACGGACCTATTTCACCAAACTTTTTAGGACCTACTATTGACGAATTGACGCTAGTGTCATTGACGTCTTACGTCACCGTTTGACTTAGCTCAAACTTATCACACAAGCGGTTTTCGAACGGGTGCGGAGCGGAACGGACGGCCGGCGGATGCGCAGTACGTCACGTACGCGAAGCGATTTGCAACATTTTGATACAAAATACAGGCGGTATCCGCCGCACGTCCGAGACGAATTCGCTGCGTATCAGCCGCGCATCAGTCGCGCGTTGCGTTGCGCGTCTTCCGGGCATTCGCTCCGCATCCGCTAGCAAACCGATTGTGTGATAAGGCTCTTTTGTCTCAAATCAAATCAATGATATTCGTGTTTGTTTACATTTATTTAAAACTTTACGAGCAGAAAACTGAAGCAAATAGCAATGTATATTTGATTAAATTGAATGTAGCTATGGGTAGAATAAATCCTACTTTCCTATATAGGTAAATATTTACAATAATATTGTTATGGTGAAGCAACAAAATAGATCCCATGCTCTGTGCTATGCAAGCGGACTTCTGACTGAGAAGGCTGCCTAAAGAACTGCTGGTGTTGCGTTGCTACAACTTTATGGCCGACTAATGATACTATTATTATAATATGGCCGACTAATACTTTGTTTATCGTTCGATGTTGATCAGAACATTAATTGAACTGAACTGAATGAAGTATTTTATTACAGCAGCGCAGTTCTTTGCTTCTAGAAAACCTCATAATAGGTATATGCCAAGTACCTATTCGATAAGGGCTGCGTACCTAGGTATCACATTAAATATGAAGACCAAGCTGATAGTTGTTGTGAAGTATTTAACTATTATGCAAGAAAAACTAAGGTAAATAATTATCATCATGTCATACTTTGTGACTGAAAATCAGAACGAACTAAAAAAAGTATGTTGTAATACCAATTTGTTTATTTTTAATATTATGTACTAACTAACTATGAAAATGTTGAGGTTGATAAACATAGAAGACATACCAATTACAACTACTTAGTACAAATCATTACATTTAGGGGGTTGAGATGGGGCTACTTCCTCACATAGAAAAGAAACAGTCGAATATTGATCAATCACAAAAAGTATAAAATAAAAGCTTTTAACAAAAATATCAACCAACGAAAACTGAAAAGCATAAAATAATTAACCATTGTAAGTCAACCTTAATAAAATCATTAGTTTACAAACTATTAGTAGGAGGTACTATAGTAATATTTTCGGAAATAATTTTGAAATTTTATTCAATTTTATTAACTAAGTTCATAAATTAATCTAAGTGTGCCTGTCTAAATGATTTTGAGTCGGCGCCAATCATAATTAAAATAAATAAATAATCATCCATGGAACAAACATCTACCTACTACTATCCTGGATGGAACGCGGTCTCCAGTTAGTTTGACAAGACGTGGTGAGTATGAAAATACTCTCCGTTAGGAGATGATAGTGGACTGTAAAGAGGTGCCTCCCGCGCTGTTTCCCTAATTTGTGTGTAAAGTATGGTAATAAATAAGCTTGATTGGCGCCGACTCAAAATCATTTAGACAGGCACACTTAGATTAATTTATGAACTTAGTTAATAAAATTGAATAAAATTTCAAAATTATTTCCGAAAATATTACTATAGTACCTCCTACTAATAGTTTGTAAACTAATGATTTTATTAAGGTTGACTTACAATGGTTAATTATTTTATGCTTTCAGTTTTCGTTGGTTGATATTTTTTGTTAAAAAGCTTTTATTCAGTTTTAAGTTCTAAGTTCTAAGTTTTCGCGAGGCGAACGTGTCCGCGTGGCGAACACTGTGCGCCCACACCTTTATCACATCGCAGAAAACATTTCATTACCGCGTTTTAAAAAACTACTAGCGCCATCTAGTTTTGTATACTTAATACTGCACTGCTAGATCGCTTTAATTTAACCCGTAGCTTGCCGTAGCTTAGTCACTTAGTCGGGCGAACCACCTTGCGCAAATAGACTCAAGCTGATATTTATCCCCAACTATTCTGCGAGGATAATCCCCTGAACCGAGTTTGTCTGTTTAGTGCAGACGCGTCATAAACTGCATAGAATATGATACGACAATGGCAGGAGTGCTGGCTATCTGCGACCGACGGGTGATGCCGGTAGGGCTGCCAAACTAAAGGATAACAAACGCAAACAAGTGTTCCACTCCACTGCTGGGAACTTGATTTTAATTATTACACCGTAACGGTCCCGCAACACTCAGATATTTTTATTGATTTATGTACTATATGCTGTCCTCATACAGGTAAAATTATAAAAAACTGACTTGTTGATTTGAAAAAAAAAATCTACCTGGAGGGTACTGGACACCGGGCACGAACAAGTGGAAGAGACCAACTTTCACTGGTTCTTGACCCAATTCGACCCACTTTCTACCTACCAGAGTGCCCGACACGCTCTTGGCCCGATTCGACCCACTTTCTACCTACCAGAGTGCCCGACACGCTCTTGGCCCGATACCTACCAGAGTGCGTGACACGCTCTTGGCCCGATTCGACCCACTTTCTACCTACCAGAGTGCCCGACACGCTCTTGGGCCAATTCGACCCACTTTCTACCTACCAGAGTGCCCGACACGCTCTTGGGCCGATTCGACCCACTTTCTACCTACCAGAGTGCCCGACACGCTCTTGGCCCGATTCGACCCACTTTCTACCTAACAGAGTGCCCGACACGCTCTTGGCCCGATTCGACCCACTTTCTACCTATATGTTACATGCCGTGAGGTTAACTTCAGAATGTTACATTTAGTGAGGTTAACCTCTATATGTTGTGTGTCCGACTCGCTCTTGACCATTTATCGAGCTACAAAGCTGAAACGGACGTAACCAAACTAGGAACAATCTAGGCACCCTTACTTGGTACTATCGGCAGCACTTGAACCTACCCCAAGCAACGGCTCACCTAAATACTGGCGTTTTCATACAAACACTAGGAGAGACCAGTTTAAGCTGGCCTCACTTACTGACTGTATGGAGGTGTGCTTCGGTACGAAAAAACCGCTGGTATCCGATCGCCACCGATCGCCGTAAGTGTTGTACCATCGAACGCGGCTCGAGCTCCTCTTTCAAACGACACCCCACACATGGGGCCCACTAGGCACCGTACAAGTACCGTAGGCGGTTTTCATTTTCATTTTTCAGTTTTAAGTTCTAAGTTTTCGCGAGGCGAACGTGTCCGCGTGGCGAACACTGTGCGCCCCACACCTTTATCACATCGCAGAAAACATTTCATTACCGCGTTTTAAAAAACTACTAGCGCCATCTAGTTTTGTATACTTAATACTGCACTGCTAGATCGCTTTAATTTAACCCGTAGCTTGCCGTAGCTTAGTCACTTAGTCGGGCGAACCACCTTGCGCAAATAGACTCAAGCTGATATTTATCCCCAACTATTCTGCGAGGATAATCCCCTGAACCGAGTTTGTCTGTTTAGTGCAGACGCGTCATAAACTGCATAGAATATGATACGACAATGGCAGGAGTGCTGGCTATCTGCGACCGACGGGTGATGCCGGTAGGGCTGCCAAACTAAAGGATAACAAACGCAAACAAGTGTTCCACTCCACTGCTGGGAACTTCATTTTAATTATTACACCGTAACGGTCCCGCAACACTCAGATATTTTTATTGATTTATGTACTATATGCTGTCCTCATACTGGTAAAATTATAAAAAACTGACTTGTTGAATTGAAAAAAAAAATCTACCTGGAGGGTATTGGACACCGGGCACGAACAAGTGGAAGAGACCAACTTTCACTGGTTCTTGACCCAATTCGACCCACTTTCTACATACCAGAGTGCCCGACACGCTCTTGGCCCGATTCGACCCACTTTCTACCTACCAGAGTGCCCGACACGCTCTTGGGCCGATTCGACCCACTTTCTACCTACCAGAGTGCCCGACACGCTCTTGGTCCATTCGACCCACTTTCTACCTACCAGAGTGCCCGACACGCTCTTGGCCCGATTCGACTCACTTTCTACCCACCAGAGTGCCCGACACGCTCTTGGGCCGATTCGACCCACTTTCTACCTACCAGAGTGCCCGACACGCTCTTGGCCCGATTCGACCTTTTCTACCTAACAGAGTGCCCGACACGCTCTTGGCCCGATTCGACCCACTTTCTACTTATATGTTACATGCCGTGAGGTTAACTTCAGAATGTTACATTCAGTGAGGTTAACCTCTATATGTTGTGTGTCCGACTCGCTCTTGACCATTTATCGAGCTACAAAGCTGAAACGGACGTAACCAAACTAGGAACAATCTAGGCACCCTTACTTGGTACTATCGGCAGCACTTGAACCTACCCCAAGCAACGGCTCACCTAAATACTGGCGTTTTCATACAAACACTAGGAGAGACCAGTTTAAGCTGGCCTCACTTACTGACTGTATGGAGGTGTGCTTCGGTACGAAAAAAAAAACCGCTGGTATCCGATCGCCACCGATCGCCGTAAGTGTTGTACCATCGAACGCGGCTCGAGCTCCTCTTTCAAACGACACCCCACACATGGGGCCCACTAGGCACCGTACAAGTACCGTAGGCGGTTTTCATTTTTCATTTTTCAGTTTTAAGTTCTAAGTTTTCGCGAGGCGAACGTGTCCGCGTGGCGAACACTGTGCGCCCCACACCTTTATCACATCGCAGAAAACATTTCATTACCGCGTTTTAAAAAACTACTAGCGCCATCTAGTTTTGTATACCTAATACTGCACTACTAGATCGCTTTAATTTAACCCGTAGCTTGCCGTAGCTTAGTCACTTAGTCGGGCGAACCACCTTGCGCAAATAGACTCAAGCTGATATTTATCCCCAACTATTCTGCGAGGATAATCCCCTGAACCGAGTTTGTCTGTTTAGTGCAGACGCGTCATAAACTGCATAGAATATGATACGACAATGGCAGGAGTGCTGGCTATCTGCGACCGACGGGTGATGCCGGTAGGGCTGCCAAACTAAAGGATAACAAACGCAAACAAGTGTTCCACTCCACTGCTGGGAACTTGATTTTAATTATTACACCGTAACGGTCCCGCAACACTCAGATATTTTTATTGATTTATGTACTATATGCTGTCCTCATACTGGTAAAATTATAAAAACTGACTTGTTGATTTGAAAAAATTGCTACCTAGAGGGTACTGGACACAGGGCACGAACAAGTGGAAGAGACCAACTTTCACTGGTTCTTGACCCAATTCGACCCACTTTCTACCTACCAGAGTACCCGACACGCTCTTGGCCCGATTCGACCCACTTTCTACCTACCAGAGTGCCCGACACGCTCTTGGGCCGATTCGACCCACTTTCTACCTACCAGAGTGCCCGACACGCTCTTGGTCCAATTCGACCCACTTTCTACCTACCAGAGTGCCCGACACGCTCTTGGCCCGATTCGACTCACTTTCTACCCACCAGAGTGCCCGACACGCTCTTGGGCCGATTCGACCCACTTTCTACCTACCAGAGTGCCCGACACGCTCTTGGCCCGATTCGACCCTTTTCTACCTAACAGAGTGCCCGACACGCTCTTGGCCCGATTCGACCCACTTTCTACTTATATGTTACATGCCGTGAGGTTAACTTCAGAATGTTACATTCAGTGAGGTTAACCTCTATATGTTGTGAGTCCGACTCGCTCTTGACCATTTATCGAGCTACAAAGCTGAAACGGACGTAACCAAACTAGGAACAATCTAGGCACCCTTACTTGGTACTATCGGCAGCACTTGAACCTACCCAAAGCAAGGGCTCACCTAAATACTGGTGTTTTCATACAAACACTAGGAGAGACCAGTTTAAGCTGGCCTCACTTACTGACTGTATGGAGGTGTGCTTCGGTACGAAAAAACCGCTGGTATCCGATCGCCACCGATCGCCGTAAGTGTTGTACCATCGAACGCGGCTCGAGCTCCTCTTTCAAACGACACCCCACATGGGGCCCACTAGGCACCGTACAAGTACCGTAGGCGGTTTTCATTTTCATTTTTCAGTTTTAAGTTCTAAGTTCTAAGTTTTCGCGAGGCGAACGTGTCCGCGTGGCGAACACTGTGCGCCCCACACCTTTATCACATCGCAGAAAACATTTCATTACCGCGTTTTAAAAAACTACTAGCGCCATCTAGTTTTGTATACTTAATACTGCACTGCTAGATCGCTTTAATTTAACCCGTAGCTTGCCGTAGCTTAGTCACTTAGTCGGGCGAACCTCCTTGCGCAAATAGACTCAAGCTGATATTTATCCCCAACTATTCTGCGAGGATAATCCCCTGAACCGAGTTTGTCTGTTTAGTGCAGACGCGTCATAAACTGCATAGAATATGATACGACAATGGCAGGAGTGCTGGCTATCTGCGACCGACGGGTGATGCCGGTAGGGCTGCCAAACTAAAGGATAACAAACGCAAACAAGTGTTCCACTCCACTGCTGGGAACTTGATTTTAATTATTACACCGTAACGGTCCCGCAACATGCAGATATTTTTATTGATTTATGTACTATATGCTGTCCTCATACTGGTAAAATTATAAAAACTGACTTGTTGAATTGAAAAAAAAAATCTACCTGGAGGGTACTGGACACCGGGCACGAACAAGTGGAAGAGACCAACTTTCACTGGTTCTTGACTAGGGTTTGCATTATCCGTTAATTTTTACTATCCGGATAATTCGGATAATTTATTTTCTAATATCCGGATATCCGAATATCCGGATAGTTTAAACATTTTTATAACAAAAAAATTTGGAATCCTTAGATTAATTAAATTCTTAGTAAAAATATGGTCTCAGTTAAAAACTAATTAAAAAATCCTTAATAAAATTTAATATTATAAACGCAGAAGGAACTCTTTAACGGCCAACCCGCTTAAACGAACTTCATTAAATTTTGCACAGTGATTGCGACCATTTCGGAGAAGGACATGTTTTATATTTTTCAGAACTTGAGCGTTTTAGTTCTTGACATAGACCACCAGGAACTTTGGATTAACATCAGAATGGCGGGACCAAGACGAAGGTTTGAATTTTCCATATAACAAATATTTAGTACCTAATTTCTTCTAATTAGTGCTATGATAAGGAAATTTCTTCCTGATCGGTTTAGAAATTATTTCAGTTTTAAAGTGGTCCGCAATTCTGATGTCAGGTCTGCGGGACCATTCACGGTTTACCAAGAACTACACACTGAAATGTTTAACTTTATATATCATTATTTACTTCTAGATTAGTTCCTAGGCACTTATTGAAATCAAGCTAATAGCTGCTGCCGTTACCTTTAAATTACGATATGAAATATTATGAACATTTTACGCCTAAATATGAGAACATAGCAATTCATTTCATCAATAATTTGCTCTACTGCGTGTAACAGGCGTACGTATATCTTATTGCTTAAATTATGAGGTAATGGTAACAGTTACAAGCTTGAATTGAATAAGTGTTTAAGGAACTAATTGAGAAGTAATTAATGACACATAAAGTTAAACATTGCAGTGTGTAATTGTTGGTAAACCGTGAATGGTTCCGCGGATCTGACATCAGAATCGCAGACCAATTTGAAATTGAATTATCTGTAAAACCGAAACGGAAGAAATTACCTCACCATAGGAACTAATTGGAAGAAATTAGGCACTAAATATTTGTTATTTTCAAATTCAAACTTTAGCCTTGGTCCCGCCATTCTGATGTTAATAACTTTGGTCTATAAAATTTGCGAAAATAGCTTCATAGCAAAAGTTGTTTAAACATCATGGTTTCTGTTGGCTTATTGAATAAGACATCCAGATTCTGAAGTACTCGTGGTAGAACAACAGGAGCCCAGCTTAGCTACAATAGATAAGGAAATAGGCACATTGCAATTTTTTTCATAATTACTGTCTTGTTTTGGCACATAAATGTTGAGGGTCTGGAGTACCTGATGTGGAACACCAGGCGCCCAGCTACAAAACACGAGAAACGGAAATAGCTCCATAGAAAAGGTGGTTAGGTTAATGTGCTGCTTCTGCTTCATAATGTGCTGCTTCTGCTAGCATGTAGACATCGACGAGCTGGGTTACGTCAAACTATAAGACATATAAAAAAAGCTTAACAGCAATAATAATTCAGTGTGATGGACTGCGTCTGCGGGTACATGAACGTCAAGGGTCTAGAGTACTATTTGTGGGTGGCACTCCAATAGTCCAGCTAAACTACACGAAATACGGTAATTGAGCCATATTAAACATTGTTCAGTATGATGTGATGACCCATTTTTGCTGGTACATAGGAATCAGAATCGTGAATCATGATTGCATCTCTAATGAGAGCTACTGCATCACAGAATCCCATAAAGGCTTATATTTCTATGAAATTGACTAACAAACAACCCATTGAACTAAGGTTAAAGAAATGCTGTCACTGCCTTTGTGAAAATAAATACATCCATATAATGAGAGAAAAGCCAAATATTGATTAGTGCCATCCTCACAAAAAAAGATAGTTATTTTCTTAGTTACCCGACTGCCTCAGAAGGAGGGTTATGTTTTTCGAGAGTATGTATGTATGTATGTGGACAAGAAAATTCTTTTTCACGGGCTACAGCCCAAACGGATAGTTGGATTTTGACATATTATGAGGTGTCGTTAGATTCGTCTTAGCAGCGCGAGTGACAGATAGATTCAAGATGGCGGTTTTTTACAGCAAAATGCCACTTTAAAATTACTGCAGTCGGGTTTTTGTTTTTATTTTACAATATTTTCAGTGCAGGAAAATGTGGTATGAATAATGTGATGAGATAGTATATGTACTTTCTGTCATCATTTGGTTAAAATAACTTCTCCAAAGTAATAACTGAATTATCCGGATATCCGAATATTTAGGTAACAACTATCCGGATTAAAAAAGTGGCGGATATCCGGATAAAACGGATATCCGGATATCCGGATTGCAAACCCTATTCTTGACCCAATTCGACCCACTTTCTACATACCAGAGTGCCCGACACGCTTTTGGGCCGATTCGACCCACTTTCTACCTACCAGAGTGCCCGACACGCTTTTGGGCCGATTCGACCCACTTTCTACCTACCAGAGTGCCCGACACGCTCTTGGCCTGATTCGACCCACTTTCTACCTACCAGAGTGCCCGGCACGCTCTTGGGCCGATTCGACCCACTTTCTACCTACCAGAGTGCCCGACACGCTTTTGGGCCGATTCGACCCACTTTCTACCTACCAGAGTGCCCGACACGCTCTTGGGCCGTTTCATCACACTTTTTACTTACTAGGGTGCCTGACACGCTCTTGACCCGATTCGACCCACTTTTTACCTATATGTTACATGCCGTGAGGTTAACTTCAGAATGTTACATTTAGTGAGGTTAACCTCTATATGTTGTGTGTCCGACTCGCTCTTGACCATTTATCGAACTACAAAGCTGAAACGGACGTAACCAAACTAGGAACAATCTAGGCACCCTTACTTGGTACTATCGGCAGCACTTGAACCTACCCCAAGCAACGGCTCACCTAAATACTGGTGTTTTCATACAAACACTAGGAGAGACCAGTTTAAGCTCGCCTCACTTACTGACTGTATGGAGGTGTGCTTCGGTACGAAAAAAACCGCTGGTATCCGATCGCCACCGATCGCCGTAAGTGTTGTACCATCGAACGCGGCTCGAGCTCCTCTTTCAAACGACACCCCACACATGGGGCCCACTAGGCACCGTACAAGTACCGTAGGCGGTTTTCATTTTTCATTTTTCAGTTTTAAGTTCTAAGTTCTAAGTTTTCGCGAGGCGAACGTGTCCGCGTGGCGAACACTGTGCGCCCCACACCTTTATCACATCGCAGAAAACATTTCATTACCGCGTTTTAAAAAACTACTAGCGCCATCTAGTTTTGTATACTTAATACTGCACTGCTAGATCGCTTTAATTTAACCCGTAGCTTGCCGTAGCTTAGTCACTTAGTCGGGCGAACCACCTTGCGCAAATAGACTCAAGCTGATATTTATCCCCAACTATTCTGCGAGGATAATCCCCTGAACCGAGTTTGTCTGTTTAGTGCAGACGCGTCATAAACTGCATAGAATATGATACGACAATGGCAGGAGTGCTGGCTATCTGCGACCGACGGGTGATGCCGGTAGGGCTGCCAAACTAAAGGATAACAAACGCAAACAAGTGTTCCACTCCACTGCTGGGAACTTGATTTTAATTATTACACCGTAACGGTCCCGCAACACTCAGATATTTTTATTGATTTATGTACTATATGCTGTCCTCATACTGGTAAAATTATAAAAAACTGACTTGTTGATTTGAAAAAAAAATTGCTACCTGGAGGGTACTGGACACCGGGCACGAACAAGTGGAAGAGACCAACTTTCACTGGTTCTTGACCCAATTCGACCCACTTTCTACCTACCAGAGTGCCCGACACGCTCTTGGCCCGATTCGACCCACTTTCTACCTACCAGAAGGCCCGACACGCTCTTGGCCCGATTCGACCCACTTTCTACCTACCAGAGTGCCCGACACGCTCTTGGCCCAATTCGACCCACTTTCTACCTACCAGAGTGCCCGGCACGCTCTTGGGCCGATTCGACCCACTTTCTACCTACCAGAGTGCCCGACACGCTCTTGGCCCGATTCGACCCACTTTCTACCTACCAGAGTGCCCGACACGCTTTTGGGCCGATTCGACCCACTTTCTACCTACCAGAGTGCCCGGCACGCTCTTGGCCCAATTCGACCCACTTTCTACCTACCAGAGTGCCCGACACGCTCTTGGCCCGATTCGACTCACTTTCTACCTACCAGAGTGCCCGACACGCTCTTGGGCCGATTCGACCCACTTTCTACCTACCAGAGTGCCCGACACGCTCTTGGGCCGATTCGACCCACTTTCTACCTACCAGAGTGCCCGACACGCTCTTGACCCAATTCGACCCACACTCTACCTACCAGAGTGCCCGACACGCTCTTGGGCCGATTCGACCCACTTTCTACCTACCAGAGTGCCCGACACGCTCTTGGCCCGATTAGACCCACTTTCTACCTACCAGAGTGCCCGACACGCTCTTGGCCCGATTCGACCCACTTTCTACCTACACGCTCTTGGCCCGATTCGACCGACTTTCTACCTATATGTTACATGCCGTGAGGTTAACTTCAGAATGTTACATTTAGTGAGGTAAACCTCTATATGTTGTGTGTCCGACTCGCTCTTGACCATTTATCGAGCTACAAAGCTGAAACGGACGTAACCGAACTAGGAACAATCTAGGCACCCTTACTTGGTACTATCGGCAGCACTTGAACCTACCCCAAGCAACGGCTCACCTAAATACTGGTGTTTTCATACAAACACTAGGAGAGACCAGTTTAAGCTGGCCTCACTCACTGACTGTATGGAGGTGTGCTTCGGTACGAAAAAAAAAAACCGCTGGTATCCGATCGCCACCGATCGCCGTAAGTGTTGTACCATCGAACGCGGCTCGAGCTCCTCTTTCAAACGACACCCCACACATGGGGCCCACTAGGCACCGTACAAGTACCGTAGGCGGTTTTCATTTTTCATTTTTCAGTTTTAAGTTCTAAGTTCTAAGTTTTCGCGAGGCGAACGTGTCCGCGTGGCGAACACTGTGCGCCCCACACCTTTATCACATCGCAGAAAACATTTCATTACCGCGTTTTAAAAAACTACTAGCGCCATATAGTTTTGTATACTTAATACTGCACTGCTAGATCGCTTTAATTTAACCCGTAGCTTGCCGTAGCTTAGTCACTTAGTCGGGCGAACCACCTTGCGCAAATAGACTCAAGCTGATATTTATCCCCAACTATTCTGCGAGGATAATCCCCTGAACCGAGTTTGTCTGTTTAGTGCAGACGCGTCATAAACTGCATAGAATATGATACGACAATGGCAGGAGTGCTGGCTATCTGCGACCGACGGGTGATGCCGGTAGGGCTGCCAAACTAAAGGATAACAAACGCAAACAAGTGTTCCACTCCACTGCTGGGAACTTCATTTTAATTATTACACCGTAACGGTCCCGCAACACTCAGATATTTTTATTGATTTATGTACTATATGCTGTCCTCATACTGGTAAAATTATAAAAAACTGACTTGTTGATTTGAAAAAAAAATTGCTACCTGGAGGGTACTGGACACCGGGCACGAACAAGTGGAAGAGACCAACTTTCACTGGTTCTTGACCCAATTCGACCCACTTTCTACCTACCAGAGTGCCCGACACGCTCTTGGCCCGATTCGACCCACTTTCTACCTACCAGAAGGCCCGACACGCTCTTGGCCCGATTCGACCCACTTTCTACCTACCAGAGTGCCCGACACGCTCTTGGCCCAATTCGACCCACTTTCTACCTACCAGAGTGCCCGGCACGCTCTTGGGCCGATTCGACCCACTTTCTACCTACCAGAGTGCCCGACACGCTCTTGGCCCGATTCGACCCACTTTCTACCTACCAGAAGGCCCGACACGCTCTTGGCCCGATTCGACCCACTTTCTACCTACCAGAGTGCCCGACACGCTCTTGGCCCAATTCGACCCACTTTCTACCTACCAGAGTGCCCGGCACGCTCTTGGGCCGATCGACCCACTTCTACCTACCAGAGTGCCCGACACGCTCTTGTCCCTATTCGACCCACTTTCTACCTACCAGAGTGCCCGACACGCTTTTGGCCCGATTCGACCCACTTTCTACCTACCAGAGTGCCCGGCACGCTCTTGGCCCAATTCGACCCACTTTCTACCTACCAGAGTGCCCGACACGCTCTTGGCCCGATTCGACTCACTTTCTACCTACCAGAGTGCCCGACACGCTCTTGGGCCGATTCGACCCACTTTCTACCTACCAGAGTGCCCGACACGCTCTTGGGCCGATTCGACCCACTTTCTACCTACCAGAGTGCCCGACACGCTCTTGACCCAATTCGACCCACACTCTACCTACCAGAGTGCCCGACACGCTCTTGGGCCGATTCGACCCACTTTCTACCTACCAGAGTGCCCGACACGCTCTTGGCCCGATTCGACCCACTTTCTACCTACCAGAGTGCCCGACACGCTCTTGGCCCGATTCGACCCACTTTCTACCTACACGCTCTTGGCCCGATTCGACCGACTTTCTACCTATATGTTACATGCCGTGAGGTTAACTTCAGAATGTTACATTTAGTGAGGTTAACCTCTATATGTTGTGTGTCCGACTCGCTCTTGACCATTTATCGAGCTACAAAGCTGAAACGGACGTAACCAAACTAGGAACAATCTAGGCACCCTTACTTGGTACTATCGGCAGCACTTGAACCTACCCCAAGCAACGGCTCACCTAAATACTGGTGTTTTCATACAAACACTAGGAGAGACCAGTTTAAGCTGGCCTCACTCACTGACTGTATGGAGGTGTGCTTCGGTACGAAAAAAAAAACCGCTGGTATCCGATCGCCACCGATCGCCGTAAGTGTTGTACCATCGAACGCGGCTCGAGCTCCTCTTTCAAACGACACCCCACACATGGGGCCCACTAGGCACCGTACAAGTACCGTAGGCGGTTTTCATTTTTCATTTTTCAGTTTTAAGTTCTAAGTTCTAAGTTTTCGCGAGGCGAACGTGTCCGCGTGGCGAACACTGTGCGCCCCACACCTTTATCACATCGCAGAAAACATTTCATTACCGCGTTTTAAAAAACTACTAGCGCCATATAGTTTTGTATACTTAATACTGCTGTTTAGTTTTCGTATAAAATGGGCGCGCGGTGCTGGCAACACTGCTCTGTCATTGTCACGTCCTCTGCCGTCGCCCGCATCGTTGATGCGAATTTTAATTATAAATGGTGTAATTTAGTGTGCTTTCGGTTTTCTCGTGTGGTTTTCCCTGTTCGGTGGGGAAGTGAACCAAGTGATTTTGGTTCCGGCGCTTTGATTGAGAGTCACGCGACCGCCGGCAAAATATAACCTCACTTTTCGTTGGCTCGCGTCGTGGCTGCCGATAGCTACGTATTTTAATTATAAATGATTGAGGTTAACGGGCCGATTTCTCATTCGGAGAGAAATCTTTTAGTTATTTTGTGTTAAAAAACATTATGTGATGTCGAACTGTGAACTATAGTGCAAATTGGAGGAAAGGAGTTCGAGAACGAGCGGATGTTCCAGTGCCGTGAGTTTAGGTTATTCCCTATTCCTGTGCTCCTCAAATATCCTGAATACCTGATTCCTGTCATACTTAAACTCACAAAGAAACGGCGTCATCGTTCGCTCGGTAAGCAATTCGTTGCTGGGCCCTGTTTAAGTAGATTTTGGAAACAAGAATTTCTCGGCCGGAAACTTTCCGGAACAAAATTCTCTCATTAAATTTATTTTATTTAGCTATAGTAAAGAGCACTACGAATCGTAGTCAAATGTTGTTCCGAGGCTGATCGACCATTTAGTTTTAGATTTTAAGATAACTTTAATTTGCTTCCACTGCGCTAAGATCAGCTTCGGAATCAAACATTTTTTGGTAGCAGAGCGTGGTTGCTTTATTGCAACATAGTTAGCCGTAATTTAGTATTAAGCGTGTTTTTTATATTACCCACATATTTTATTAATTTTGGAAAATATTGTTTCGGTTTTTTTTGTGACTGTATTGTTTGCCTAGTGAACGGTACCTTATCGGTAAGGTCTAGGCCCCCTCGATCGCCAGGTATAAGGCTGCTATAAAGACAGAATTAAGGTGGTTTACTACCACAGCGGCAATGATCGGCCGCGAGGACCGGGAGGACGCGCTCTGGAAAAGTGCACTACAGGCTGATGAACGGGTTCGGGTTGTGTCGGAACACCTCACAGAGTGCCTCATGCTCCTTGAGGAAGCTCCTAACCCTGAAGATAAGGAGCTGGTTGAGGGCGATGTAAGCCAGTGCTTGGAGCTGGCACAGGACATTGCGCAGGCAGCTGCGGACATATCTAGGCGACGTGACGGAAAGGAAAAGCCATTCCGTGGTAAAGTGGGACAAGGATTACAGGTGCCTCTTCCGCCTGTTACGGTTCCAGTCTTTGCAGGCGATTACGCCGACTGGCCGGCGTTTGAGGACCTGTATAGCAGTGTGGTCCACACACGGACGGACATAACGCCGGCGTACAAGATGGCTCAGCTGATGTCCAGGCTACATGGAGAGCTCATGAATTGCTGACGCATTTGGCTGTCTCGGATAGCAATTATGAGGTGGCGTGGAAGATCCTTACCGACCGGTATCGAAACAAGCGCCTGATTGTAGACAGGCTGTTAGACCAGTGGCTGTCAATACCAACCATAACGCGAGGTACGGACCTCCGCGAGAAAATCTTCCACCCAGTCAGTGTCGCGGTCAGCGCACTAGAGCGACAGGGTTTGCCAGTGGCGGGCTACGGTTATATCTTGGTCCACACAGTGCTTCGCCGCCTGCCGAGCGAAATGGTCGCTCGATTCGAGCAGCTACATGGGGGCAAGTCCTCGGACCACCTCCCGACCTACGAGGATCTGAAGTCGTTCCTCGAGGCCGAAAGCAGGCGAGTGGACGTCCAGGCTGGTGAAGCCCCTCGCAAGGAGACCTCTGCCCCTCGCCACCCGGAACGGCCGGGTGCACCGGCGCGAGGAGGCAACAGTGGGCAACCCAGGCGGTACAACACCGCATTGGAATCAGGGTGTGCCTACTGCAGGGAGACAGGCCACGGGGTGGCAGCGTGTCAGGAGTTTGCTGCGCAGCGGGTTCAGAGGAGACGGGGTGTGGCACAGCAGAGGCGTTGGTGTTTTCGGTGCCTGGGGCCGCATCAGGTGCGAGAGTGCCCTTCAAGCACCAACTGTAGGTACTGCCAGGGTGCACACCATCCGCTGCTCTGCATGAATCGCTCCGGAGGCGCCGGGGGCAGCGCTGGATCGGATCAGCGAAGGGAGCCTGCCCACCAAGGGAGGGAGCAACGCTCCCCACCCCCTCCAAGGAGGAGCCCACCTCCGCATCGGTCACAGGGACAGGCAGGGGGACGTCAACAGACGGAGCCCACTTACCCAAGGACGTGGGGACGATCCCCACCACGGCAGCAGGTGCCGGATTGGGGAAGAGCGGCACAGGAACGTGGCCAAGGACACCCATCCCAGGTACGGGATTCAACGGGCGGGTGTCAGGGGAGCACTAGGCAGCCACCAGGGTACATGCAGTATTCTGCGGGCTTGAGCCACCTGGTTGGGTCTCAAGACCCACGCATGCCCCGCCTATGCCTGAGTACCCGCGGCTACAGGCGCAACCTCGGTACGGACGTTTGCCGTCGGGGTACTATAGAACTCCAGCCATGGCCTTTATGGGCAGACCTCCCTACCAGCAGGAGTGGGACCCATACACAGGTTTGGGTAGTGAGGATACCCCGCGGACGCGGCCTCACCGCTTTTAGATTCCCGCTAGGTAATCGCCGCCTACTCATCAGCTTCGGCTCCCCGTCCAATCACGGTACTTTTGCCAACGGCTAAGATTTGGGTATGGGGATACGGTGGCCGGACCATTCAAGTAAGAGCCCTACTGGATACAGGGGCTCAGGGATGTATTGTATCGAGTAAGCTGGTGAGTAGGCTAGGCCTAAATGTACGGCCAAGTGAGGATGAAGCTGTAGGCATCGGGGCCTAAATGTGCCTGACATTCGGGGTCAGACGAACTTTGAGTTCGCATTAGGTAGCACATGTACAGGGTCAGCTATCAAGTCTCAGCCGTGGTGCTGGATGAAGTGGTTGGGAAACTCCTCAGGTTAGGTTACCACCAACGGTACGAGGGTTAACCACAGGGTTGGAGTTAGCTGATCCTGATTTTGATACTCCTGGTACGGTGGACGTACTTCTCGGGTCAGACGTCCTCGGAGATTATGGTGCGGTAGGAAGAAGGTACTCCAGGAAACTGGTTTGGTGGCCGTAGATACCACAGGGGTATGTTGTTTTCGGCCCAGTTTGGAGACCTCAGGACCTACCAGAAGGGGATCCGGTCCTCTATGGTAGTGTGCTGTCAGAGGTGCTGCAGAGGTTTTGGGAGTCTGAAGAGCGCCCACGGCGGACAGACGGAAGCCAGAGGATGACGAGTGCGAGTTGTTCTATCAATACAACACTGCGAGATGCCCGTCAGGCAGATTCGTGACCAGGCTACCTTTTCTCCCAAACCGCCCCGCTTTAGGTAGTTCGCGACAGCTCGCGGAACGGAGACTACTCGGAATGGAGCGGAAGATGAGGCGAGACCCAGCACTTCGGCAGAAGTATATAGAATTCATGCGGGAATATATTCAATTGGGCCACATGTCGGTGTCCAGCCTGGATTGGAGGTGTGTCGAGCATTATTACATTCCACACCTGGCTGTCTTGAAGTCACCTGAGGCGAAAATACGGGTGGTGTTTGACGGTTCTGCTCCTACCTCGAATGGTGTGTCTGTGAACCAATGTTTGCACGCGGGTCCTAAATTGAACCGGGACATTGTGGACATTCTCACAGACTTTCGGTTACACCAGGTAGCGTTCGTCGCAGACGTCAAAATGATGTTTCGCCAAACCATGATACATCCGGATGACCGTCGGTATCAGCTGATTTTGTGGCGTGAGAGCCCAGATGAGCCGATGGTCACATACGAACTTAACACGGTGACGTATGGACTTAAGCCAAGTCCGTATTTGGCAGTACGTACGCTGCGAGAGTTGGCCGCACAGGAAAGGGTAAGATATCCTCGAGCCGCAGCAGTACTGGATCGCGACGTCTACGTGGACGATATCTGCACGGGTGCTGATAGCGTGGAGCAGGCGCTAATTCTACGAGACGAGTTGATCGCGATCATGGGTTCAGGAGGTTACGAGTTGCGGAAATGGTTGTCCAGTTGCCCAGAGCTCCTGGCCGGTTTGCCAGGCGAGTTCCATCAGGACCCGCACCTCTTTGAGAACCCGGACAATCCAAACACGTTGGGCATCCTCGGGGTGCAATATAGGCCAACGCATGACGTATTCACGTACAAGATCGAGCCCGACCTTTTGGAGAAAACTTGGACTAAGCGGTCGGTACTGTCGACAATCGCTAGAACGTTCGATCCTAGCGGATGGATCGCCCCGGTTACGTTCATGGCGAAGTGCTTTTACAAAGGTTGTGGCTAGCCAACTTAGGATGGGACGACCAACTCTCCGGAGAGTTGTTGAAGGATTGGCTCAAGTTTGTGACCACCTTACCAGGGATTGTGCACATCGCGATACCCCGCAAGTTAGTCCCATCGGTGGGATGTAAGGCTACCCTACATGGGTTTTGTGACGCCTCGGAGCGAGGGTACGCGGCAGCTGTATACCTTCGGACAGCAAGTTCAACGGGAACTGTGCACGTGCGTCTGGTTATGGCCAAAAGTAAGGTGGCACCAGTCAGAACTAGATGGACCATCCCCAAATTGGAATTGGCAGGGGCAGCTCTTCTAGCGCGCTTGCTAAATCATGTAACCTGCAATCTGCGTGGTACCATCAACTTGGATGAAACGGTGTACGCGTGGACTGACAGTCGGATAGTTCTGTGCTGGTTGCAGACGTCGGTACATACACTTGAGGTTTTCGTGGCAAATCGGGTGTCACAGATTACGGGGTCGGAAACTCCGTTAGTGTGGAGGCACGTACCGGGAGAATGGAACCCAGCGGACTGCGCTTCGCGCGGGTGCAGGGCACCTGATTTGGTGAGTCACCCACTGTGGTGGGGACCTCAATGGCTGACTGAGTCGCCGCAGGAATGGCCATTCAACGAGTGCAGGGCGCCGCTTGGGCCACCTGATCGAGGTTTGCGAGTGAACGTGGGGCAACTCGTACCGAAGCCTAACCCAGCTTTCTTGCTGGAACGGTATAGCTCCTCGACAAACTTCTTGGGGTGACAGGTTGGATCAAGCGGTTCGTGAACAACTGCAGGAAGCCTCAAGCAGAACGGAACTTTACACCTGTCCTCTCGCCTGCGGAGCGGAATGCGGCTCTATGCTCATTGGTTAGAGTCGTCCAGGCGGAACATTTTGAAGAGGAGGTCAGGCTGCTCAGGGATGGACGTGGAAAGCTGAAGGGAGGAATTGTGCGCCTCAACCCATTCCTGGATGAGCAAGGTATGCTCAGGGTTGGAGGCAGACTTCGAACGCTAGCCTGCCCTTTCGGCTCGGCATCCACTGTTACTTCCAAAAGGGGACCCTTAGTTGAGCTCTTAGTCAGGGATCGTCATGAGAAAAACTCGCACGCGGGCTGTAATGCGCTATTGGCCATCCTACAGCGCGAGTTCTGGATCTTATCGGGACGACGAACGGTACGTAGCGTTGTGTTTAGGTGCTTGCCTTGTTACCGCTTGAAGGCAGCCACAATGCAGCCACAGATGGGAGATCTCCCACCGGACCGGGTGACGGAGGCCTGGACGTTTGCAGGTGTGGGAACGGATTTTGCAGGCCCTTTCATGGTAAAGGCATCACGCCTACGGAACGCAAAGTCTATCAAGGCGTACTTGTGCGTGTTCGTGTGCCTAGCCACCAAGGCCGTCCACTTGGAGCTCGTGGCCGACCTATCTACGGAGGCCTTGTGGGCAGCGCTGGAGAGATTTACGTCGCGACGAGGGCGACCAGCGCTGATCAGGTCGGATTGTGGTACCAACTTTAAGGGTGCTGATCGGTGTATGAAGGAAATTGTAACGTTCTTAAGGGAGAACGAAGAAGCCATCAGCACGGGCCTCTCCCGTCAGGGCATTACCTGGGTGTTCGATCCACCAGCGTGCCCTCACTGGGGTGGTATTTTTGAAGCGGTTGTAAAGTCCGCTAAGACGCATTTGTTGCGCGTTGTAGGGTTAACAATTTTGACTTTCGAGGAGCTGGCGACCGTGTTTTGTAAAATTGAGGCTGTACTCAATTCGCGTCCTTTGTGTCCGCTCAGCTCAGACCCAAATGATTTAGAGGCCCTGACGCCAGGGCATTTCTTAATTGGCCGCCCACTTAACGCCTTGCCGGAATATCCCTATACGGAGGTGAATAGCAATCGTTTGTCGCGTTATCAGTTGTTGCAGCAAATGACTCAAAACTTTTGGAAGCGTTGGTCGCTTGAGTACTTGCACATTCTGCAGCAACGCCTTAAGTGGACGGACAGGACTGAACCCCTGCATTGGGGATCTCGTTCTGGTTAAGGATGCCAACCTACCGCCACTGCGTTGGCGCCGGGGGCGCATTCTCAACCTGTTTCCGGGTAGTGATGGCACTCCTCGAGTTGCAGAAGTTCAGGTGGGGGATTCAGTCCTTAAGCGAGCAGTAGCTACATTATCACGCCTGCCATGCATAGAGCGGACCGATGGGTCGGTCCGGGGCGGGTGAATGTTTAGTTTTCGTATAAAATGGGCGCGCGGTGCTGGCAACACTGCTCTGTCATTGTCACGTCCTCTGCCGTCGCCCGCATCGTTGATGCGAATTTTAATTATAAATGGTGTAATTTAGTGTGCTTTCGGTTTTCTCGTGTGGTTTTCCTGTTCGGTGGGGAAGTGAACCAAGTGATTTTGGTTCCGGCGCTTTGATTGAGAGTCACGCGACCGCCGGCAAAATATAACCTCACTTTTCGTTGGCTCGCGTCGTGGCTGCCGATAGCTACGTATTTTAATTATAAATGATTGAGGCCAACGGGGCCGATTTCTCATTCGGAGAGAAATCTTTTAGTTATTTTGTGTTAAAAACATTATGTGATGTCGAACTGTGAACTATAGTGCAAATTGGAGGAAAGGAGTTCGAGAACGAGCGGATGTTCCAGTGCCGTGAGTTTAGGTTATTCACTATTCCTGTGCTCCTCAAATATCCTGAATACCTGATTCCTGTCATACTTAAACTCACAAAGAAACGGCGTCATCGTTCGCTCGGTAAGCAATTCGTTGCTGGGCCCTGTTTAAGTAGATTTTGGAAACAAGAATTTCTCGGCCGGAAACTTTCCGGAACAAAATTCTCTCATTAAATTTATTTTATTTAGATATAGTAAAGAGCACTACGAATCGTAGTCAAATGTTGTTCCGAGGCTGATCGACCATTTAGTTTTAGATTTTAAGATAACTTTAATTTGCTTCCACTGCGCTAAGATCAGCTTCGGAATCAAACAACTGCACTGCTAGATCGCTTTAATTTAACCCGTAGCTTGCCGTAGCTTAGTCACTTAGTCGGGCGAACCACCTTGCGCAAATAGACTCAAGCTGATATTTATCCCCAACTATTCTGCGAGGATAATCCCCTGAACCGAGTTTGTCTGTTTAGTGCAGACGCGTCATAAACTGCATAGAATATGATACGACAATGGCAGGAGTGCTGGCTATCTGCGACCGACGGGTGATGCCGGTAGGGCTGCCAAACTAAAGGATAACAAACGCAAACAAGTGTTCCACTCCACTGCTGGGAACTTGATTTTAATTATTACACCGTAACGGTCCAGCAACACTCAGATATTTTTATTGATTTATGTACTATATGCTGTCCTCATACTGGTAAAATTATAAAACTGACTTGTTGATTTGAAAAAATTGCTACCTGGAGGGTACTGGACACCGGGCACGAACAAGTGGAAGAGACCAACTTTCACTGGTTCTTGACCCAATTCGACCCACTTTCTACCTACCAGAGTGCCCGACACGCTCTTGGCCCGATTCGACCCACTTTCTACCTACCAGAAGGCCCGACACGCTCTTGGCCCGATTCGACCCACTTTCTACCTACCAGAGTGCCCGACACGCTCTTGGCCCAATTCGACCCACTTTCTACCTACCAGAGTGCCCGGCACGCTCTTGGGCCGATTCGACCCACTTTCTACCTACCAGAGTGCCCGACACGCTCTTGGCCCGATTCGACCCACTTTCTACCTACCAGAGTGCCCGACACGCTTTTGGGCCGATTCGACCCACTTTCTACCTACCAGAGTGCCCGGCACGCTCTTGGCCCAATTCGACCCACTTTCTACCTACCAGAGTGCCCGACACGCTCTTGGCCCGATTCGACTCACTTTCTACCTACCAGAGTGCCCGACACGCACTTGGGCCGATTCGACCCACTTTCTACCTACCAGAGTGCCCGACACGCTCTTGGGCCGATTCGACCCACTTTCTACCTACCAGAGTGCCCGACACGCTCTTGACCCAATTCGACCCACACTCTACCTACCAGAGTGCCCGACACGCTCTTGGGCCGATTCGACCCACTTTCTACCTACCAGAGTGCCCGACACGCTCTTGGCCCGATTAGACCCACTTTCTACCTACCAGAGTGCCCGACACGCTCTTGGCCCGATTCGACCCACTTTCTACCTACACGCTCTTGGCCCGATTCGACCGACTTTCTACCTATATGTTACATGCCGTGAGGTTAACTTCAGAATGTTACATTTAGTGAGGTTAACCTCTATATGTTGTGTGTCCGACTCGCTCTTGACCATTTATCGAGCTACAAAGCTGAAACGGACGTAACCAAACTAGGAACAATCTAGGCACCCTTACTTGGTACTATCGGCAGCACTTGAACCTACCCCAAGCAACGGCTCACCTAAATACTGGTGTTTTCATACAAACACTAGGAGAGACCAGTTTAAGCTGGCCTCACTCACTGACTGTATGGAGGTGTGCTTCGGTACGAAAAAAAAAACCGCTGGTATCCGATCGCCACCGATCGCCGTAAGTGTTGTACCATCGAACGCGGCTCGAGCTCCTCTTTCAAACGACACCCCACACATGGGGCCCACTAGGCACCGTACAAGTACCGTAGGCGGTTTTCATTTTTCATTTTTCAGTTTTAAGTTCTAAGTTCTAAGTTTTCGCGAGGCGAACGTGTCCGCGTGGCGAACACTGTGCGCCCCACACCTTTATCACATCGCAGAAAACATTTCATTACCGCGTTTTAAAAAACTACTAGCGCCATCTAGTTTTGTATACTTAATACTGCACTGCTAGATCGCTTTAATTTAACCCGTAGCTTGCCGTAGCTTAGTCACTTAGTCGGGCGAACCACCTTGCGCAAATAGACTCAAGCTGATATTTATCCCCAACTATTCTGCGAGGATAATCCCCTGAACCGAGTTTGTCTGTTTAGTGCAGACGCGTCATAAACTGCATAGAATATGATACGACAATGGCAGGAGTGCTGGCTATCTGCGACCGACGGGTGATGCCGGTAGGGCTGCCAAACTAAAGGATAACAAACGCAAACAAGTGTTCCACTCCACTGCTGGGAACTTGATTTTAATTATTACACCGTAACGGTCCCGCAACACTCAGATATTTTTATTGATTTATGTACTATATGCTGTCCTCATACTGGTAAAATTATAAAAAACTGACTTGTTGATTTGAAAAAAAAATTGCTACCTGGAGGGTACTGGACACCGGGCACGAACAAGTGGAAGAGACCAACTTTCACTGGTTCTTGACCCAATTCGACCCACTTTCTACCTACCAGAGTGCCCGACACGCTCTTGGCCCGATTCGACCCACTTTCTACCTACCAGAAGGCCCGACACGCTCTTGGCCCGATTGGACCCACTTTCACCTACCAGATTGCCCGACACGCTCTTGGCCCAATTCGACCCACTTTCTACCTACCAGAGTGCCCGGCACGCTCTTGGGCCGATTCGACCCACTTTCTACCTACCAGAGTGCCCGACACGCTCTTGGCCCGATTCGACCCACTTTCTACCTACCAGAGTGCCCGACACGCTTTTGGGCCGATTCGACCCACTTTCTACCTACCAGAGTGCCCGGCACGCTCTTGGCCCAATTCGACCCACTTTCTACCTACCAGAGTGCCCGACACGCTCTTGGCCCGATTCGACTCACTTTCTACCTACCAGAGTGCCCGACACGCTCTTGGGCCGATTCGACCCACTTTCTACCTACCAGAGTGCCCGACACGCTCTTGGGCCGATTCGACCCACTTTCTACCTACCAGAGTGCCCGACACGCTCTTGACCTAATTCGACCCACACTCTACCTACCAGAGTGCCCGACACGCTCTTGGGCCGATTCGACCCACTTTCTACCTACCAGAGTGCCCGACACGCTCTTGGCCCGATTAGACCCACTTTCTACCTACCAGAGTGCCCGACACGCTCTTGGCCCGATTCGACCCACTTTCTACCTACACGCTCTTGGCCCGATTCGACCGACTTTCTACCTATATGTTACATGCCGTGAGGTTAACTTCAGAATGTTACATTTAGTGAGGTTAACCTCTATATGTTGTGTGTCCGACTCGCTCTTGACCATTTATCGAGCTACAAAGCTGAAACGGACGTAACCAAACTAGGAACAATCTAGGCACCCTTACTTGGTACTATCGGCAGCACTTGAACCTACCCCAAGCAACGGCTCACCTAAATACTGGTGTTTTCATACAAACACTAGGAGAGACCAGTTTAAGCTGGCCTCACTCACTGACTGTATGGAGGTGTGCTTCGGTACGAAAAAACCGCTGGTATCCGATCGCCACCGATCGCCGTAAGTGTTGTACCATCGAACGCGGCTCGAGCTCCTCTTTCAAACGACACCCCACACATGGGGCCCACTAGGCACCGTACAAGTACCGTAGGCGGTTTTCATTTTTCATTTTTCAGTTTTAAGTTCTAAGTTCTAAGTTTTCGCGAGGCGAACGTGTCCGCGTGGCGAACACTGTGCGCCCCACACCTTTATCACATCGCAGAAAACATTTCATTACCGCGTTTTAAAAAACTACTAGCGCCATCTAGTTTTGTATACTTAATACTGCACTGCTAGATCGCTTTAATTTAACCCGTAGCTTGCCGTAGCTTAGTCACTTAGTCGGGCGAACCACCTTGCGCAAATAGACTCAAGCTGATATTTATCCCCAACTATTCTGCGAGGATAATCCCCTGAACCGAGTTTGTCTGTTTAGTGCAGACGCGTCATAAACTGCATAGAATATGATACGACAATGGCAGGAGTGCTGGCTATCTGCGACCGACGGGTGATGCCGGTAGGGCTGCCAAACTAAAGGATAACAAACGCAAACAAGTGTTCCACTCCACTGCTGGGAACTTGATTTTAATTATTACACCGTAACGGTCCCGCAACACTCAGATATTTTTATTGATTTATGTACTATATGCTGTCCTCATACTGGTAAAATTATAAAAAACTGACTTGTTGATTTGAAAAAAAAATTCTACCTGGAGGGTACTGGACACCGGGCACGAACAAGTGGAAGAGACCAACTTTCACTGGTTCTTGACCCAATTCGACCCACTTTCTACATACCAGAGTGCCCGACACGCTCTTGGCCCGATTCGACCCACTTTCTACCTACCAGAGTGCCCGACACGCTCTTGGGCCGTTTCGTCACACTTTTTACTTACTAGAGTGCCCGACACGCTCTTGGCCCAATTCGACCCACTTTCTACCTACCAGAGTGCCCGACACGCTCTTGGCCCGATTCGACTCACTTTCTACCTACCAGAGTGCCCGACACGCTCTTGGCCCGATTCGACCCACTTTCTACCTACCAGAGTGCCCGACACGCTCTTGGCCCGATTCGACCCACTTTCTACCTATATGTTACATGCCGTGAGGTTAACTTCAGAATGTTACATTTAGTGAGGTTAACCTCTATATGTTGTGTGTCCGACTCGCTCTTGACCATTTATCGAGCTACAAAGCTGAAACGGACGTAACCAAACTAGGAACAATCTAGGCACCCTTACTTGGTACTATCGGCAGCACTTGAACCTACCCCAAGCAAGGGCTCACCTAAATACTGGTGTTTTCATACAAACACTAGGAGAGACCAGTTTAAGCTGGCCTCACTTACTGACTGTATGGAGGTGTGCTTCGGTACGAAAAAAAAAACCGCTGGTATCCGATCGCCACCGATCGCCGTAAGTGTTGTACCATCGAACGCGGCTCGAGCTCCTCTTTCAAACGACACCCCACACATGGGGCCCACTAGGCACCGTACAAGTACCGTAGGCGGTTTTCATTTTTCATTTTTCAGTTTTAAGTTCTAAGTTCTAAGTTTTCGCGAGGCGAACGTGTCCGCGTGGCGAACACTATGCGCCCCACACTTTTATCACATCGCAGAAAACATTTCATTACCGCGTTTTAAAAAACTACTAGCGCCATCTAGTTTTGTATACTTAATACTGCACTGCTAGATCGCTTTAATTTAACCCGTAGCTTGCCGTAGCTTAGTCACTTAGTCGGGCGAACCACCTTGCGCAAATAGACTCAAGCTGATATTTATCCCCAACTATTCTGCGAGGATAATCCCCTGAACCGAGTTTGTCTGTTTAGTGCAGACGCGTCATAAACTGCATAGAATATGATACGACAATGGCAGGAGTGCTGGCTATCTGCGACCGACGGGTGATGCCGGTAGGGCTGCCAAACTAAAGGATAACAAACGCAAACAAGTGTTCCACTCCACTGCTGGGAACTTCATTTTAATTATTACACCGTAACGGTCCCGCAACATGCAGATATTTTTATTGATTTATGTACCATATGCTGTCCTCATACTGGTAAAATTATAAAAAACTGACTTGTTGAATTGAAAAAAAAATCTACCTGGAGGGTACTGGACACCGGGCACGAACAAGTGGAAGAGACCAACTTTCACTGGTTCTTGACCCAATTCGACCCACTTTCTACCTACCAGAGTGCCCGACACGCTCTTGGCCCGATTCGACCCACTTTCTACCTACCAGAAGGCCCGACACGCTCTTGGCCCGATTCGACCCACTTTCTACCTACCAGAGTGCCCGACACGCTCTTGGCCCGATTCGACCCACTTTCTACCTACCAGAGTGCCCGACACGCTCTTGGCCCGATTCGACCCACTTTCTACCTATATGTTACATGCCGTGAGGTTAACTTCAGAATGTTACATTTAGTGAGGTTAACCTCTATATGTTGTGTGTCCGACTCGCTCTTGACCATTTATCGAGCTACAAAGCTGAAACGGACGTAACCAAACTAGGAACAATCTAGGCACCCTTACTTGGTACTATCGGCAGCACTTGAACCTACCCCAAGCAAGGGCTCACCTAAATACTGGTGTTTTCATACAAACACTAGGAGAGACCAGTTTAAGCTGGCCTCACTTACTGACTGTATGGAGGTGTGCTTCGGTACGAAAAAACCGCTGGTATCCGATCGCCACCGATCGCCGTAAGTGTTGTACCATCGAACGCGGCTCGAGCTCCTCTTTCAAACGACACCCCACACATGGGGCCCACTAGGCACCGTACAAGTACCGTAGGCGGTTTTCATTTTTCATTTTTCAGTTTTAAGTTCTAAGTTCTAAGTTTTCGCGAGGCGAACGTGTCCGCGTGGCGAACACTGTGCGCCCCACACCTTTATCACATCGCAGAAAACATTTCATTACCGCGTTTTAAAAAACTACTAGCGCCATCTAGTTTTGTATACTTAATACTGCACTGCTAGATCGCTTCAAATGTAGCAGTACAATATGTTATTCATTCCAACCCTTACCTTTAATTTAACCCGTAGCTTGCCGTAGCTTAGTCACTTAGTCGGGCGAACCACCTTGCGCAAATAGACTCAAGCTGATATTTATCCCCAACTATTCTGCGAGGATAATCCCCTGAACCGAGTTTGTCTGTTTAGTGCAGACGCGTCATAAACTGCATAGAATATGATACGACAATGGCAGGAGTGCTGGCTATCTGCGACCGACGGGTGATGCCGGTAGGGCTGCCAAACTAAAGGATAACAAACGCAAACAAGTGTTCCACTCCACTGCTGGGAACTTCATTTTAATTATTACACCGTAACGGTCCCGCAACACTCAGATATTTTTATTGATCTATGTACCATATGCTGTCCTCATACTGGTAAAATTATAATAAACTGACTTTTTGAATTGAAAAAAAAAATTCTACCTGGAGGGTTACTGTCCTCATACTGGTAAAATTATAAAAAACTGACTTATTGATTTGAAAAAAAAAATTGCTACCTGGAGGGTACTGGACACCGGGCACGAACAAGTGGAAGTGACCAACTTTCACTGGTTCTTGACCCAATTCGACCCACTTTCTACCTACCAGAGTGCCCGACACGCTCTTGGCCCGGTTCGACCCACTTTCTACCTACCAGAGTGCCCGACACGCTTTTGGCCCGATTCGACCCACTTTCTACCTACCAGAGTGCCCGACTCGCTCTTGGCCCTACTCGACCCACTTTCTACCTACCAGAGTGCCCGACTCGCTCTTGGGCCTATTCGACCCACTTTCTACCTACCAGAGTGCCCGACACGCTCTTGGCCCAATTCGACCCACTTTCTACCTACCAGAGTGCCCGACACGCTCTTGACCCAATTCGACCCACACTCTACCTACCAGAGTGCCCGGCACGCTCTTGGGCCGATTCGACCCACTTTCTACCAACCAGAGTGCCCGACACGCTTTTGGGCCGATTCGACCCACTTTCTACCTACCAGAGTGCCCGACACGCTCTTGGCCTGATTCGACCCACTTTCTACCTACCAGAGTGCCCGACACGCTCTTGGCCCAATTCGACCCACTTTCTACCTACCAGAGTGCCCGCCACGCTCTTGGCCCGATTCGACTCACTTTCTACCTACCAGAGTGCCCGACACGCTCTTGGCCCAATTCGACCCACTTTCTACCTACCAGAGTGCCCGCCACGCTCTTGGCCCGATTCGACTCACTTTCTACCTACCAGAGTGCCCGACACGCTCTTGGGCCGATTCGACCCACTTTTTACCTACCAGAGTGCCCGACACGCTCTTGGCCCAATTCGACCCACTTTCTACCTACCAGAGTGCCCGACACGCTCTTGACCCAATTCGACCCACACACTACCTACCAGAGTGCCCGGCACGCTCTTGGGCCGATTCGACCCACTTTCTACCTACCAGAGTGCCCGACACGCTTTTGGGCCGATTCGACCCACTTTCTACCTACCAGAGTGCCCGACACGCTCTTGGCCCAATTCGACCCACTTTCTACCTACCAGAGTGCCCGACACGCTCTTGGGCCGTTTCATCACACTTTTTACTTACTAGGGTGCCTGACACGCTCTTGGCCCGATTAGACCCACTTTCTACCTATATGTTACATGCCGTGAGGTTAACTTCAGAATGTTACATTTAGTGAGGTTAACCTCTATATGTTGTGTGTCCGACTCGCTCTTGACCATTTATCGAGCTACAAAGCTGAAACGGACGTAACCAAACTAGGAACAATCTAGGCACCCTTACTTGGTACTATCGGCAGCACTTGAACCTACCCCAAGCAAGGGCTCACCTAAATACTGGTGTTTTCATACAAACACTAGGAGAGACCAGTTTAAGCTGGCCTCACTTACTGACTGTATGGAGGTGTGCTTCGGTACGAAAAAAAAAACCGCTGGTATCCGATCGCCACCGATCGCCGTAAGTGTTGTACCATCGAACGCGGCTCGAGCTCCTCTTTCAAACGACACCCCACACATGGGGCCCACTAGGCACCGTACAAGTACCGTAGGCGGTTTTCATTTTTCATTTTTCAGTTTTAAGTTCTAAGTTCTAAGTTTTCGCGAGGCGAACGTGTCCGCGTGGCGAACACTATGCGCCCCACACCTTTATCACATCGCAGAAAACATTTCATTACCGCGTTTTAAAAAACTACTAGCGCCATCTAGTTTTGTATACTTAATACTGCACTGCTAGATCGCTTTAATTTAACCCGTAGCTTGCCGTAGCTTAGTCACTTAGTCGGGCGAACCACCTTGCGCAGATATTTATCCCCAACTATTCTGCGAGGATAATCCCCTGAACCGAGTTTGTCTGTTTAGTGCAGACGCGTCATAAACTGCATAGAATATGATACGACAATGGCAGGAGTGCTGGCTATCTGCGACCGACGGGTGATGCCGGTAGGGCTGCCAAACTAAAGGATAACAAACGCAAACAAGTGTTCCACTCCACTGCTGGGAACTTGATTTTAATTATTACACCGTAACGGTCCCGCAACACTCAGATATTTTTATTGATTTATGTACTATATGCTGTCCTCATACTGGTAAAATTATAAAAAACTGACTTGTTGATTTGAAAAAAAAATTGCTACCAGAGACCAACTTTCACTGGTTCTTGACCCAATTCGACCCACTTTCTACCTACCAGAGTGCCCGACACGCTCTTGGCCCGATTCGACCCACTTTCTACCTACCAGAGTGCCCGACACGCTCTTGGGCCGATTCGACCCACTTTCTACCTACCAGAGTGCCCGACACGCTCTTGGCCCGATTCGACCCACTTTCTACCTACCAGAGTGCCCGACACGCTCTTGGCCCGATTCTACCCACTTTCTACCTACCAGAGTGCCCGACACGCTCTTGGCCCGATACGACCCACTTTCTACCTACCAGAGTGCCCAACACGCTCTTGGCCCGATTCGACCCACTTTCTACCTACCAGAGTGCCCGACACGCTCTTGGCCCGATTCGACCCACTTTACCTACCAGAGTGCCCGACACGCTCTTGGCCCAATTCGACCCACTTTCTACCTACGAGAGTGCCCGACACGCTTTTGGCCCGATTCGACCCACTTTCTACCTACCAGAGTGCCCGACACGCTCCCGATTCGACCCACTTTCTACCTACCAGAGTGCCCGACACGCTCTTGGCCCGATTCGACCCACTTTCTACCTACCAGAGTGCCCGACACGCTCTTGGCCCGATTCGACCCACTTTCTACCTACCAGAGTGCCCGACACGCTCTTGGCCCAATTCGACCCACTTTCTACCTACGAGAGTGCCCGACACGCTGTTGGCCCGATTCGACCCACTTTCTACCTACCAGAGTGCCCGACACGCTCTTGGGCCGATTCGACCCACTTTCTACCTACCAGAGTGCCCGACACGCTCTTGGCCCGATTCTACCCACTTTCTACCTACCAGAGTGCCCGACACGCTCTTGGCCCGATACGACCCACTTTCTACCTACCAGAGTGCCCAACACGCTCTTGGCCCGATTCGACCCACTTTCTACCTACCAGAGTGCCCGACACGCTCTTGGCCCGATTCGACCCACTTTCTACCTATATGTTATATGCCGTGAGGTTAACTTCAGAATGTTACATTTAGTGAGGTTAACCTCTATATGTTGTGTGTCCGACTCGCTCTTGACCATTTATCGAGCTACAAAGCTGAAACGGACGTAACCAAACTAGGAACAATCTAGGCACCCTTACTTGGTACTATCGGCAGCACTTGAACCTACCCCAAGCAAGGGCTCACCTAAATACTGGTGTTTTCATACAAACACTAGGAGAGACCAGTTTAAGCTGGCCTCACTTACTGACTGTATGGAGGTGTGCTTCGGTACGAAAAAAAAAACCGCTGGTATCCGATCGCCACCGATCGCCGTAAGTGTTGTACCATCGAACGCGGCTCGAGCTCCTCTTTCAAACGACACCCCACACATGGGGCCCACTAGGCACCGTACAAGTACCGTAGGCGGTTTTCATTTTTCATTTTTCAGTTTTAAGTTCTAAGTTCTAAGTTTTCGCGAGGCGAACGTGTCCGCGTGGCGAACACTGTGCGCCCCACACCTTTATCACATCGCAGAAAACATTTCATTACCGCGTTTTAAAAAACTACTAGCGCCATCTAGTTTTGTATACTTAATACCAGTGTTGGGCGTAATTAATTACTTTTGTAATTTAATTAATAATTGAACTACTTTTAATTCAATTACATGTAATTGAAATTACATGTAATTGAAATTAACAGTAATTGCAATTACTTTTCCAATTATGTAATTAAGTAATTATAATTCGTAATTCAATTACTCAATTACATTTTGTAGTATGATACATTGCAGTATTGGCATAATAACAAATTTTGACGATTAAAACTTATAATTTTGTCACTAAATTAGTGATGATTGAAAATCTAGTTTTTGTGGTGATTATTAAGTATTCAATCGCTAATTTTTGAGTCAAAATTTAAACTAATTTGTAGGTATAATGTAGGTATAAGTACATAATGACTCGGCCGGCTCGGCCCTTCGAATTGCTTGTCAATGGGTCTTTAGAGGTCAGCCATCGGGTCGTAAGGGTTGTTAGGTTTGTAATGGTTCAACGGGTTCAGCTGGTCGCAAGGATTCTTCGGGGTTCATCGGGTCGTGGGATTCAACGGGTCGTGGTAATTAACGGGTCCTAAGAGTTCACGAAGAACCCTTACGACCAGAACAACACTTACGACACGAAGAACCATTACGACCCGAAGAACTCTTACGACCCGATGAACTCTTACGACCCGACGAACCATGACGACCCGAAGAACCATTACGACCAAAAGAACCCTTTCGACCAGAACAATGAAACCTTACGACCCGATAAACTTTAACAACCCGATGAACTCTTACGACCCGATAAGCCCGTACGACCTGATGAACTCTTACAACGCGATGATCCCTTACAACATGATATACTTACACTAAAAAAACGAAAGGTTCAAGGAGTGCAAAAGGCCAAGCAATTCTAAGTATTGATTCATGTACTAATCAGCAGCACATCAACCTATCCTTGATACATTACTGTTTTTGTTTTTGAATAGAGATGATAAAAACACCTTTTTATTTCATCATATTGTTTTGTATGGGTCATTATTTAGAAATAAACACATAGTTAAAAATCCTTTTAGCTGTTATTTATATGGCCCTTGTTCATATGTAATTGAGTAATTTAGTAATTCTAATTACAATTACATTAAAGTAATTGGTAATTGAAATTACTTTTTAAAATTATTAATTGTAATTGGTAATTGCAATTACATACAGTAATTGTAATTTTGTAATTAGTAGTTAATTACAATTTGCCCAACACTGCTTAATACTGCACTGCTAGATCGCTTTAATTTAACCCGTAGCTTGCCGTAGCTTAGACACTTAGTCGGGCGAACCACCTTGCGCAAATAGACTCAAGCTGATATTTATCCCCAACTATTCTGCGAGGATAATCCCCTGAACCGAGTTTGTCTGTTTAGTGCAGACGCGTCATAAACTGCATAGAATATGATACGACAATGGCAGGAGTGCTGGCTATCTGCGACCGACGGGTGATGCCGGTAGGGCTGCCAAACTAAAGGATAACAAACGCAAACAAGTGTTCCACTCCACTGCTGGGAACTTGATTTTAATTATTACACCGTAACGGTCCCGCAACACTCAGATATTTTTATTGATTTATGTACTATATGCTGTCCTCATACTGGTAAAATTATAAAAAACTGACTTGTTGAATTGAAAAAATTCTACCTGGAGAGTACTGGACACCGGGCACGAACAAGTGGAAGAGAACAACTTTCACTGGTTCTTGACCCAATTCGACCCACTTTCTACCTACCAGAGTGCCCGACACGCTCTTGGCCCGATTCGACCCACTTTCTACCTACCAGAAGGCCCGACACGCTCTTGGCCCGATTTGACCCACTTTCTACCTACCAGAGTGCCCGACACGCTCTTGGGCCGATTCGACCCACTTTCTACCTACCAGAGTGCCCGACACGCTCTTGGCCCAATTCGACCCACTTTCTACCTACCAGAGTGCCCGACACGCTCTTGGCCCGATTCGACCCACTTTCTACCTACCAGAGTGCCCGACACGCTCTTGGCCCGATTCGACCCACTTTCTACCTACCAGAGTGCCCGACACGCTCTTGGCCCGATTCGACCCACTTTCTACCTAACAGAGTGCCCGACACGCTCTTGGCCCGATTCGACCCACTTTCTACCTATATGTTACATGCCGTGAGGTTAACTTCAGAATGTTACATTTAGTGAGGTTAACCTCTATATGTTGTGTGTCCGACTCGCTCTTGACCATTTATCGAGCTACAAAGCTGAAACGGACGTAACCAAACTAGGAACAATCTAGGCACCCTTACTTGGTACTATCGGCAGCACTTGAACCTACCCAAGCAAGGGCTCACCTAAATACTGGTGTTTTCATACAAACACTAGGAGAGACCAGTTTAAGCTGGCCTCACTTACTGACTGTATGGAGGTGTGCTTCGGTACGAAAAAACCGCTGGTATCCGATCGCCACCGATCGCCGTAAGTGTTGTACCATCGAACGCGGCTCGAGCTCCTCTTTCAAACGACACCCCACACATGGGGCCCACTAGGCACCGTACAAGTACCGTAGGCGGTTTTCATTTTTCATTTTTCAGTTTTAAGTTCTAAGTTCTAAGTTTTCGCGAGGCGAACGTGTCCGCGTGGCGAACACTGTGCGCCCCACACCTTTATCACATCGCAGAAAACATTTCATTACCGCGTTTTAAAACTACTAGCGCCATCTAGTTTTGTATACTTAATACTGCACTGCTAGATCGCTTTAATTTAACCCGTAGCTTGCCGTAGCTTAGACACTTAGTCGGGCGAACCACCTTGCGCAAATAGACTCAAGCTGATATTTATCCCCAACTATTCTGCGAGGATAATCCCCTGAACCGAGTTTGTCTGTTTAGTGCAGACGCGTCATAAACTGCATAGAATATGATACGACAATGGCAGGAGTGCTGGCTATCTGCGACCGACGGGTGATGCCGGTAGGGCTGCCAAACTAAAGGATAACAAACGCAAACAAGTGTTCCACTCCACTGCTGGGAACTTGATTTTAATTATTACACCGTAACGGTCCCGCAACACTCAGATATTTTTATTGATTTATGTACTATATGCTGTCCTCATACTGGTAAAATTATAAAAAACTGACTTGTTGAATTGAAAAAAAAATTCTACCTGGAGAGTACTGGACACCGGGCACGAACAAGTGGAAGAGACCAACTTTCACTGGTTCTTGACCCAATTCGACCCACTTTCTACCTACCAGAGTGCCCGACACGCTCTTGGCCCGATTCGACCCACTTTCTACCTACCAGAGTGCCCGACACGCTCTTGGGCCGATTCGACCCACTTTCTACCTACCAGAGTGCCCGACACGCTCTTGGTCCAATTCGACCCACTTTCTACCTACCAGAGTGCCCGACACGCTCTTGGCCCGATTCGACACACTTTCTACCCACCAGAGTGCCCGACACGCTCTTGGCCCGATTCGACCCACTTTCTACATAAAAGAGTGCACGACACGCTCTTGGGGCGGTTCGACCCTTTTCTACCTAACAGAGTGCCCGACACGCTCTTGGCCCGATTCGACCCACTTTCTACTTATATGTTACATGCCGTGAGGTTAACTTCAGAATGTTACATTTAGTGAGGTTAACCTCTATATGTTGTGTGTCCGACTCGCTCTTGACCATTTATCGAGCTACAAAGCTGAAACGGACGTAACCAAACTAGGAACAATCTAGGCACCCTTACTTGGTACTATCGGCAGCACTTGAACCTACCCAAAGCAAGTGCTCACATAAATACTGGAGATTTCATACAAACACTAGTATAGACCAGATTAAGCTGGCCACACTTACTGACTGTATGGAGGTGTGCTTCGGTACGAAAAAACCGCTGGTATCCGATCGCCACCGATCGCCGTAAGTGTTGTACCATCGAACGCGGCTCGAGCTCCTCTTTCAAACGACACCCCACATGGGGCCCACTAGGCACCGTACAAGTACCGTAGGCGGTTTTCATTTTTCATTTTTCAGTTTTAAGTTCTAAGTTCTAAGTTTTCGCGAGGCGAACGTGTCCGCGTGGCGAACACTGTGCGCCCCACACCTTTATCACATCGCAGAAAACATTTCATTACCGCGTTTTAAAAAACTACTAGCGCCATCTAGTTTTGTTTACTTAATACTGCACTGCTAGATCGCTTTAATTTAACCCGTAGCTTGCCGTAGCTTAGTCACTTAGTCGGGCGAACCTCCTTGCGCAAATAGACTCAAGCTGATATTTATCCCCAACTATTCTGCGAGGATAATCCCCTGAACCGAGTTTGTCTGTTTAGTGCAGACGCGTCATAAACTGCATAGAATATGATACGACAATGGCAGGAGTGCTGGCTATCTGCGACCGACGGGTGATGCCGGTAGGGCTGCCAAACTAAAGGATAACAAACGCAAACAAGTGTTCCACTCCACTGCTGGGAACTTGATTTTAATTATTACACCGTAACGGTCCCGCAACATGCAGATATTTTTATTGATTTATGTACTATATGCTGTCCTCATACTGGTAAAATTATAAAAACTGACTTGTTGAATTGAAAAAAAAAATCTACCTGGAGGGTACTGGACACCGGGCACGAACAAGTGGAAGAGACCAACTTTCACTGGTTCTTGACCCATTTCGACCCACTTTCTACATACCAGAGTGCCCGACACGCTTTTGGGCCGATTCGACCCACTTTCTACCTACCAGAGTGCCCGACACGCTTTTGGGCCGATTCGACCCACTTTCTACCTACCAGAGTGCCCGACACGCTCTTGGCCTGATTCGACCCACTTTCTACCTACCAGAGTGCCCGGCACGCTCTTGGGCCGATTCGACCCACTTTCTACCTACCAGAGTGCCCGACACGCTTTTGGGCCGATTCGACCCACTTTCTACCTACCAGAGTGCCCGACACGCTCTTGGGCCGATTCATCACACTTTTTACTAACTATGGAGCCTGACACGCTCTTGGCCCGATTCGACCCACTTTTACCTATATGTTACATGCCGTGAGGTTAACTTCAGAATGTTACATTTAGTGAGGTTAACCTCTATATGTTGTGTGTCCGACTCGCTCTTGACCATTTATCGAGCTACAAAGCTGAAACGGACGTAACCAAACTAGGAACAATCTAGGCACCCTTACTTGGTACTATCGGCAGCACTTGAACCTACCCCAAGCAACGGCTCACCTAAATACTGGTGTTTTCATACAAACACTAGGAGAGACCAGTTTAAGCTGGCCTCACTTACTGACTGTATGGAGGTGTGCTTCGGTACGAAAAAAAAAACCGCTGGTATCCGATCGCCACCGATCGCCGTAAGTGTTGTACCATCGAACGCGGCTCGAGCTCCTCTTTCAAACGACACCCCACACATGGGGCCCACTAGGCACCGTACAAGTACCGTAGGCGGTTTTCATTTTTCATTTTTCAGTTTTAAGTTCTAAGTTCTAAGTTTTCGCGAGGCGAACGTGTCCGCGTGGCGAACACTGTGCGCCCCACACCTTTATCACATCGCAGAAAACATTTCATTACCGCGTTTTAAAAAACTACTAGCGCCATCTAGTTTTGTATACTTAATACTGCACTGCTAGATCGCTTTAATTTAACCCGTAGCTTGCCGTAGCTTAGTCACTTAGTCGGGCGAACCACCTTGCGCAAATAGACTCAAGCTGATATTTATCCCCAACTATTCTGCGAGGATAATCCCCTGAACCGAGTTTGTCTGTTTAGTGCAGACGCGTCATAAACTGCATAGAATATGATACGACAATGGCAGGAGTGCTGGCTATCTGCGACCGACGGGTGATGCCGGTAGGGCTGCCAAACTAAAGGATAACAAACGCAAACAAGTGTTCCACTCCACTGCTGGGAACTTGATTTTAATTATTACACCGTAACGGTCCCGCAACACTCAGATATTTTTATTGATTTATGTACTATATGCTGTCCTCATACTGGTAAAATTATAAAAAACTGACTTGTTGATTTGAAAAAAAAATTGCTACCTGGAGGGTACTGGACACCGGGCACGAACAAGTGGAAGAGACCAACTTTCACTGGTTCTTGACCCAATTCGACCCACTTTCTACCTACCAGAGTGCCCGACACGCTCTTGGCCCGATTCGACCCACTTTCTACCTACCAGAAGGCCCGACACGCTCTTGGCCCGATTCGACCCACTTTCTACCTACCAGAGTGCCCGACACGCTCTTGGCCCAATTCGACCCACTTTCTACCTACCAGAGTGCCCGGCACGCTCTTGGGCCGATTCGACCCACTTTCTACCTACCAGAGTGCCCGACACGCTCGTGGCCCGATTCGACCCACTTTCTACCTACCAGAGTGCCCGACACGCTTTGGGCCGATTCGACCCACTTTCTACCTACCAGAGTGCCCGGCACGCTCTTGGCCCAATTCGACCCACTTTCACCTACCAGAGTGCCCGCCACGCTCTTGGCCCGATTCGACTCACTTTCTACCTACCAGAGTGCCCGACACGCTCTTGGGCCGATTCGACCCACTTTCTACCTACCAGAGTGCCCGACACGCCTTGGGCCGATCGACCCACTTTCTACCTACCAGAGTGCCCGACACGCTCTTGACCCAATTCGACCCACACCTACCTACCAGAGTGCCCGACACGCCTTGGCCCGATTCGACCCACTTTCTACCTACCAGAGTGCCCGACACGCTCTTGGCCCGATTCGACCCACTTTCTACCTACCAGAGTGCCCGACACGCTCTTGGCCCGATTCGACCCACTTTCTACCTACACGCTCTTGGCCCGATTCGACCGACTTTCTACCTATATGTTACATGCCGTGAGGTTAACTTCAGAATGTTACATTTAGTGAGGTTAACCTCTATATGTTGTGTGTCCGACTCGCTCTTGACCATTTATCGAGCTACAAAGCTGAAACGGACGTAACCAAACTAGGAACAATCTAGGCACCCTTACTTGGTACTATCGGCAGCACTTGAACCTACCCCAAGCAACGGCTCACCTAAATACTGGTGTTTTCATACAAACACTAGGAGAGACCAGTTTAAGCTGGCCTCACTCACTGACTGTATGGAGGTGTGCTTCGGTACGAAAAAACCGCTGGTATCCGATCGCCACCGATCGCCGTAAGTGTTGTACCATCGAACGCGGCTCGAGCTCCTCTTTCAAACGACACCCCACACATGGGGCCCACTAGGCACCGTACAAGTACCGTAGGCGGTTTTCATTTTTCATTTTTCAGTTTTAAGTTCTAAGTTCTAAGTTTTCGCGAGGCGAACGTGTCCGCGTGGCGAACACTGTGCGCCCCACACCTTTATCACATCGCAGAAAACATTTCATTACCGCGTTTTAAAAAACTACTAGCGCCATCTAGTTTTGTATACTTAATACTGCACTGCTAGATCGCTTTAATTTAACCCGTAGCTTGCCGTAGCTTAGTCACTTAGTCGGGCGAACCACCTTGCGCAAATAGACTCAAGCTGATATTTATCCCCAACTATTCTGCGAGGATAATCCCCTGAACCGAGTTTGTCTGTTTAGTGCAGACGCGTCATAAACTGCATAGAATATGATACGACAATGGCAGGAGTGCTGGCTATCTGCGACCGACGGGTGATGCCGGTAGGGCTGCCAAACTAAAGGATAACAAACGCAAACAAGTGTTCCACTCCACTGCTGGGAACTTGATTTTAATTATTACACCGTAACGGTCCCGCAACACTCAGATATTTTTATTGATTTATGTACTATATGCTGTCCTCATACTGGTAAAATTATAAAAAACTGACTTGTTGATTTGAAAAAAAAATTGCTACCTGGAGGGTACTGGACACCGGGCACGAACAAGTGGAAGAGACCAACTTTCACTGGTTCTTGACCCAATTCGACCCACTTTCTACCTACCAGAGTGCCCGACACGCTCTTGGCCCGATTCGACCCACTTTCTACCTACCAGAAGGCCCGACACGCTCTTGGCCCGATTCGACCCACTTTCTACCTACCAGAGTGCCCGACACGCTCTTGGCCCAATTCGACCCACTTTCTACCTACCAGAGTGCCCGGCACGCTCTTGGGCCGATTCGACCCACTTTCTACCTACCAGAGTGCCCGACACGCTCTTGGCCCGATTCGACCCACTTTCTACCTACCAGAGTGCCCGACACGCTTTTGGGCCGATTCGACCCACTTTCTACCTACCAGAGTGCCCGGCACGCTCTTGGCCCAATTCGACCCACTTTCTACCTACCAGAGTGCCCGACACGCTCTTGGCCCGATTCGACTCACTTTCTACCTACCAGAGTGCCCGACACGCTCTTGGGCCGATTCGACCCACTTTCTACCTACCAGAGTGCCCGACACGCTCTTGGGCCGATTCGACCCACTTTCTACCTACCAGAGTGCCCGACACGCTCTTGACCCAATTGACCCACACTCTACCTACTAGAGTGCCCGACACGCTCTTGGGCCGATTCGACCCACTTTCTACCTACCAGAGTGCCCGACACGCTCTTGGCCCGATTAGACCCACTTTCTACCTACCAGAGTGCCCGACACGCTCTGGCCCGATTCGACCCACTTTCTACCTACACGCTCTTGGCCCGATTCGACCGACTTTCTACCTATATGTTACATGCCGTGAGGTTAACTTCAGAATGTTACATTTAGTGAGGTTAACCTCTATATGTTGTGTGTCCGACTCGCTCTTGACCATTTATCGAGCTACAAAGCTGAAACGGACGTAACCAAACTAGGAACAATCTAGGCACCCTTACTTGGTACTATCGGCAGCACTTGAACCTACCCCAAGCAACGGCTCACCTAAATACTGGTGTTTTCATACAAACACTAGGAGAGACCAGTTTAAGCTGGCCTCACTCACTGACTGTATGGAGGTGTGCTTCGGTACGAAAAAACCGCTGGTATCCGATCGCCACCGATCGCCGTAAGTGTTGTACCATCGAACGCGGCTCGAGCTCCTCTTTCAAACGACACCCCACACATGGGGCCCACTAGGCACCGTACAAGTACCGTAGGCGGTTTTCATTTTTCATTTTTCAGTTTTAAGTTCTAAGTTCTAAGTTTTCGCGAGGCGAACGTGTCCGCGTGGCGAACACTGTGCGCCCCACACCTTTATCACATCGCAGAAAACATTTCATTACCGCGTTTTAAAAAACTACTAGCGCCATATAGTTTTGTATACTTAATACTGCACTGCTAGATCGCTTTAATTTAACCCGTAGCTTGCCGTAGCTTAGTCACTTAGTCGGGCGAACCACCTTGCGCAAATAGACTCAAGCTGATATTTATCCCCAACTATTCTGCGAGGATAATCCCCTGAACCGAGTTTGTCTGTTTAGTGCAGACGCGTCATAAACTGCATAGAATATGATACGACAATGGCAGGAGTGCTGGCTATCTGCGACCGACGGGTGATGCCGGTAGGGCTGCCAAACTAAAGGATAACAAACGCAAACAAGTGTTCCACTCCACTGCTGGGAACTTGATTTTAATTATTACACCGTAACGGTCCAGCAACACTCAGATATTTTTATTGATTTATGTACTATATGCTGTCCTCATACTGGTAAAATTATAAAAAACTGACTTGTTGATTTGAAAAAAAAATTGCTACCTGGAGGGTACTGGACACCGGGCACGAACAAGTGGAAGAGACCAACTTTCACTGGTTCTTGACCCAATTCGACCCACTTTCTACCTACCAGAGTGCCCGACACGCTCTTGGCCCGATTCGACCCACTTTCTACCTACCAGAAGGCCCGACACGCTCTTGGCCCGATTCGACCCACTTTCTACCTACCAGAGTGCCCGACACGCTCTTGGCCCAATTCGACCCACTTTCTACCTACCAGAGTGCCCGGCACGCTCTTGGGCCGATTCGACCCACTTTCTACCTACCAGAGTGCCCGACACGCTCTTGGCCCGATTCGACCCACTTTCTACCTACCAGAGTGCCCGACACGCTTTTGGGCCGATTCGACCCACTTTCTACCTACCAGAGTGCCCGGCACGCTCTGGCCCAATTCGACCCACTTTCACCTACCAGAGTGCCCGACACGCTCTTGGCCCGATTCGACTCACTTTCTACCTACCAGAGTGCCCGACACGCCTTGGGCCGATTCGACCCACTTTCTACCTACCAGAGTGCCCGACACGCCTTGGGCCGATTCGACCCACTTTCTACCTACCAGAGTGCCCGACACGCTCTTGACCCAATTCGACCCACACCTACCTACCAGAGTGCCCGACACGCCTTGGGCCGATTCGACCCACTTTCTACCTACCAGAGTGCCCGACACGCTCTTGGCCCGATTAGACCCACTTTCTACCTACCAGAGTGCCCGACACGCTCTTGGCCCGATTCGACCCACTTTCTACCTACACGCTCTTGGCCCGATTCGACCGACTTTCTACCTATATGTTACATGCCGTGAGGTTAACTTCAGAATGTTACATTTAGTGAGGTTAACCTCTATATGTTGTGTGTCCGACTCGCTCTTGACCATTTATCGAGCTACAAAGCTGAAACGGACGTAACCAAACTAGGAACAATCTAGGCACCCTTACTTGGTACTATCGGCAGCACTTGAACCTACCCCAAGCAACGGCTCACCTAAATACTGGTGTTTTCATACAAACACTAGGAGAGACCAGTTTAAGCTGGCCTCACTCACTGACTGTATGGAGGTGTGCTTCGGTACGAAAAAACCGCTGGTATCCGATCGCCACCGATCGCCGTAAGTGTTGTACCATCGAACGCGGCTCGAGCTCCTCTTTCAAACGACACCCCACACATGGGGCCCACTAGGCACCGTACAAGTACCGTAGGCGGTTTTCATTTTTCATTTTTCAGTTTTAAGTTCTAAGTTCTAAGTTTTCGCGAGGCGAACGTGTCCGCGTGGCGAACACTGTGCGCCCCACACCTTTATCACATCGCAGAAAACATTTCATTACCGCGTTTTAAAAAACTACTAGCGCCATCTAGTTTTGTATACTTAATACTGCACTGCTAGATCGCTTTAATTTAACCCGTAGCTTGCCGTAGCTTAGTCACTTAGTCGGGCGAACCACCTTGCGCAAATAGACTCAAGCTGATATTTATCCCCAACTATTCTGCGAGGATAATCCCCTGAACCGAGTTTGTCTGTTTAGTGCAGACGCGTCATAAACTGCATAGAATATGATACGACAATGGCAGGAGTGCTGGCTATCTGCGACCGACGGGTGATGCCGGTAGGGCTGCCAAACTAAAGGATAACAAACGCAAACAAGTGTTCCACTCCACTGCTGGGAACTTGATTTTAATTATTACACCGTAACGGTCCCGCAACACTCAGATATTTTTATTGATTTATGTACTATATGCTGTCCTCATACTGGTAAAATTATAAAAACTGACTTGTTGATTTGAAAAAATTGCTACCTGGAGGGTACTGGACACCGGGCACGAACAAGTGGAAGAGACCAACTTTCACTGGTTCTGACCCAATTCGACCCACTTTCTACCTACCAGAGTGCCCGACACGCTCTTGGCCCGATTCGACCCACTTTCTACCTACCAGAAGGCCCGACACGCTTGGCCCGATTCGACCCACTTTCACCTACCAGAGTGCCCGACACGCTCTTGGCCCAATTCGACCCACTTTCACCTACCAGAGTGCCCGGCTCGCTCTTGGGCCGATTCGACCCACTTTCTACCTACCAGAGTGCCCGACACGCTCTTGGCCCGATTCGACCCACTTTCTACCTACCAGAGTGCCCGACACGCTTTTGGGCCGATTCGACCCACTTTCTACCTACCAGAGTGCCCGGCACGCTCTTGGCCCAATTCGACCCACTTTCTACCTACCAGAGTGCCCGACACGCTCTTGGCCCGATTCGACCCACTTTCTACCTACCAGAGTGCCCGACACGCTCTTGGGCCGATTCGACCCACTTTCTACCTACCAGAGTGCCCGACACGCTCTTGGGCCGATTCGACCCACTTTCTACCTACCAGAGTGCCCGACACGCTCTTGACCCAATTCGACCCACACTCTACCTACCAGAGTGCCCGACACGCTCTTGGGCCGATTCGACCCACTTTCTACCTACCAGAGTGCCCGACACGCTCTTGGCCCGATTAGACCCACTTTCTACCTACCAGAGTGCCCGACACGCTCTTGGCCCGATTCGACCCACTTTCTACCTACACGCTCTTGGCCCGATTCGACCGACTTTCTACCTATATGTTACATGCCGTGAGGTTAACTTCAGAATGTTACATTTAGTGAGGTTAACCTCTATATGTTGTGTGTCCGACTCGCTCTTGACCATTTATCGAGCTACAAAGCTGAAACGGACGTAACCAAACTAGGAACAATCTAGGCACCCTTACTTGGTACTATCGGCAGCACTTGAACCTACCCCAAGCAACGGCTCACCTAAATACTGGTGTTTTCATACAAACACTAGGAGAGACCAGTTTAAGCTGGCCTCACTTACTGACTGTATGGAGGTGTGCTTCGGTACGAAAAAACCGCTGGTATCCGATCGCCACCGATCGCCGTAAGTGTTGTACCATCGAACGCGGCTCGAGCTCCTCTTTCAAACGACACCCCACACATGGGGCCCACTAGGCACCGTACAAGTACCGTAGGCGGTTTTCATTTTTCATTTTTCAGTTTTAAGTTCTAAGTTCTAAGTTTTCGCGAGGCGAACGTGTCCGCGTGGCGAACACTGTGCGCCCCACACCTTTATCACATCGCAGAAAACATTTCATTACCGCGTTTTAAAAAACTACTAGCGCCATCTAGTTTTGTATACTTAATACTGCACTGCTAGATCGCTTTAATTTAACCCGTAGCTTGCCGTAGCTTAGTCACTTAGTCGGGCGAACCACCTTGCGCAAATAGACTCAAGCTGATATTTATCCCCAACTATTCTGCGAGGATAATCCCCTGAACCGAGTTTGTCTGTTTAGTGCAGACGCGTCATAAACTGCATAGAATATGATACGACAATGGCAGGAGTGCTGGCTATCTGCGACCGACGGGTGATGCCGGTAGGGCTGCCAAACTAAAGGATAACAAACGCAAACAAGTGTTCCACCCACTGCTGGGAACTTGATTTTAATTATTACACCGTAACGGTCCAGCAACACTCAGATATTTTTATTGATTTATGTACTATATGCTGTCCTCATACTGGTAAAATTATAAAAAACTGACTTGTTGATTTGAAAAAAAAATTGCTACCTGGAGGGTACTGGACACCGGGCACGAACAAGTGGAAGAGACCAACTTTCACTGGTTCTTGACCCAATCGACCCACTTTCTACCTACCAGAGTGCCCGACACGCTCTTGGCCCGATTCGACCCAGTTTCTACCTACCAGAAGGCCCGACACGCTCTTGGCCCGATTCGACCCACTTTCTACCTACCAGAGTGCCCGACACGCTCTTGGCCCAATTCGACCCACTTTCTACCTACCAGAGTGCCCGGCACGCTCTTGGGCCGATTCGACCCACTTTCGATTCGACCCACTTTCTACCTACCAGAGTGCCCGACACGCTCTTGGCCCGATTCGACCCACTTTCTACCTACCAGAGTGCCCGACACGCTCTTGGGCCGATTCGACCCACTTTCTACCTACCAGAGTGCCCGACACGCTCTTGGGCCGATTCGACCCACTTTCTACCTACCAGAGTGCCCGACACGCTCTTGACCCAATTCGACCCACACTCTACCTACCAGAGTGCCCGACACGCTCTTGGGCCGATTCGACCCACTTTCTACCTACCAGAGTGCCCGACACGCTCTTGGCCCGATTCGACCCACTTTCTACCTACACGCTCTTGGCCCGATTCGACCGACTTTCTACCTATATGTTACATGCCGTGAGGTTAACTTCAGAATGTTACATTTAGTGAGGTTAACCTCTATATGTTGTGTGTCCGACTCGCTCTTGACCATTTATCGAGCTACAAAGCTGAAACGGACGTAACCAAACTAGGAACAATCTAGGCACCCTTACTTGGTACTATCGGCAGCACTTGAACCTACCCCAAGCAACGGCTCACCTAAATACTGGTGTTTTCATACAAACACTAGGAGAGACCAGTTTGCTGGCCTCACTCACTGACTGTATGGAGGTGTGCTTCGGTACGAAAAAACCGCTGGTATCCGATCGCCACCGATCGCCGTAAGTGTTGTACCATCGAACGCGGCTCGAGCTCCTCTTTCAAACGACACCCCACATGGGGCCCACTAGGCACCGTACAAGTACCGTAGGCGGTTTTCATTTTTCATTTTTCAGTTTTAAGTTCTAAGTTCTAAGTTTTCGCGAGGCGAACGTGTCCGCGTGGCGAACACTGTGCGCCCCACACCTTTATCACATCGCAGAAAACATTTCATTACCGCGTTTTAAAAAACTACTAGCGCCATATAGTTTTGTATACTTAATACTGCTGTTTAGTTTTCGTATAAAATGGGCGCGCGGTGCTGGCAACACTGCTCTGTCATTGTCACGTCCTCTGCCGTCGCCCGCATCGTTGATGCGAATTTTAATTATAAATGGTGTAATTTAGTGTGCTTTCGGTTTTCTCGTGTGGTTTTCCCTGTTCGGTGGGGAAGTGAACCAAGTGAGTTTGGTTCCGGCGCTTTGATTGAGAGTCACGCGACCGCCGGCAAAATATAACCTCACTTTTCGTTGGCTCGCGTCGTGGCTGCCGATAGCTACGTATTTTAATTATAAATGATTGAGGCCAACGGGCCGATTTCTCATTCGGAGAGAAATCTTTAGTTATTTTGTGTTAAAAACATTATGTGATGTCGAACTGTGAACTATAGTGCAAATTGGAGGAAAGGAGTTCGAGAACGAGCGGATGTTCCAGTGCCGTGAGTTTAGGTTATTCCCTATTCCTGTGCTCCTCAAATATCCTGAATACCTGATTCCTGTCATACTTAAACTCACAAAGAAACGGCGTCATCGTTCGCTCGGTAAGCAATTCGTTGCTGGGCCCTGTTTAAGTAGATTTTGGAAACAAGAATTTCTCGGCCGAAACTTTCCGGAACAAAATTCTCTCATTAAATTTATTTTATTTAGATATAGTAAAGAGCACTACGAATCGTAGTCAAATGTTGTTCCGAGGCTGATCGACCATTTAGTTTTAGATTTTAAGATAACTTTAATTTGCTTCCACTGCGCTAAGATCAGCTTCGGAATCAAACAACTGCACTGCTAGATCGCTTTAATTTAACCCGTAGCTTGCCGTAGCTTAGTCACTTAGTCGGGCGAACCACCTTGCGCAAATAGACTCAAGCTGATATTTATCCCCAACTATTCTGCGAGGATAATCCCCTGAACCGAGTTTGTCTGTTTAGTGCAGACGCGTCATAAACTGCATAGAATATGATACGACAATGGCAGGAGTGCTGGCTATCTGCGACCGACGGGTGATGCCGGTAGGGCTGCCAAACTAAAGGATAACAAACGCAAACAAGTGTTCCACTCCACTGCTGGGAACTTGATTTTAATTATTACACCGTAACGGTCCAGCAACACTCAGATATTTTTATTGATTTATGTACTATATGCTGTCCTCATACTGGTAAAATTATAAAAAACTGACTTGTTGATTTGAAAAAAAAATTGCTACCTGGAGGGTACTGGACACCGGGCACGAACAAGTGGAAGAGACCAACTTTCACTGGTTCTTGACCCAATTCGACCCACTTTCTACCTACCAGAGTGCCCGACACGCTCTTGGCCCGATTCGACCCACTTTCTACCTACCAGAAGGCCCGACACGCTCTTGGCCCGATTCGACCCACTTTCTACCTACCAGAGTGCCCGACACGCTCTTGGCCCAATTCGACCCACTTTCTACCTACCAGAGTGCCCGGCACGCTCTTGGGCCGATTCGACCCACTTTCTACCTACCAGAGTGCCCGACACGCTCTTGGCCCGATTCGACCCACTTTCTACCTACCAGAGTGCCCGACACGCTTTGGGCCGATTCGACCCACTTTCTACCTACCAGAGTGCCCGGCACGCTCTTGGCCCAATTCGACCCACTTTCTACCTACCAGAGTGCCCGACACGCTCTTGGCCCGATTCGACCACTTTCTACCTACCAGAGTGCCCGACACGCTCTTGGGCCGATTCGACCCACTTTCTACCTACCAGAGTGCCCGACACGCTCTTGGGCCGATTCGACCCACTTTCTACCTACCAGAGTGCCCGACACGCTCTTGACCCAATTCGACCCACACTCTACCTACCAGAGTGCCCGACACGCTCTTGGGCCGATTCGACCCACTTTCTACCTACCAGAGTGCCCGACACGCTCTTGGCCCGATTCGACCCACTTTCTACCTACCAGAGTGCCCGACACGCTCTTGGCCCGATTCGACCCACTTTCTACCTACACGCTCTTGGCCCGATTCGACCGACTTTCTACCTATATGTTACATGCCGTGAGGTTAACTTCAGAATGTTACATTTAGTGAGGTTAACCTCTATATGTTGTGTGTCCGACTCGCTCTTGACCATTTATCGAGCTACAAAGCTGAAACGGACGTAACCAAACTAGGAACAATCTAGGCACCCTTACTTGGTACTATCGGCAGCACTTGAACCTACCCCAAGCAACGGCTCACCTAAATACTGGTGTTTTCATACAAACACTAGGAGAGACCAGTTTAAGCTGGCCTCACTCACTGACTGTATGGAGGTGTGCTTCGGTACGAAAAAACCGCTGGTATCCGATCGCCACCGATCGCCGTAAGTGTTGTACCATCGAACGCGGCTCGAGCTCCTCTTTCAAACGACACCCCACACATGGGGCCCACTAGGCACCGTACAAGTACCGTAGGCGGTTTTCATTTTTCATTTTTCAGTTTTAAGTTCTAAGTTCTAAGTTTTCGCGAGGCGAACGTGTCCGCGTGGCGAACACTGTGCGCCCCACACCTTTATCACATCGCAGAAAACATTTCATTACCGCGTTTTAAAAAACTACTAGCGCCATCTAGTTTTGTATACTTAATACTGCACTGCTAGATCGCTTTAATTTAACCCGTAGCTTGCCGTAGCTTAGTCACTTAGTCGGGCGAACCACCTTGCGCAAATAGACTCAAGCTGATATTTATCCCCAACTATTCTGCGAGGATAATCCCCTGAACCGAGTTTGTCTGTTTAGTGCAGACGCGTCATAAACTGCATAGAATATGATACGACAATGGCAGGAGTGCTGGCTATCTGCGACCGACGGGTGATGCCGGTAGGGCTGCCAAACTAAAGGATAACAAACGCAAACAAGTGTTCCACTCCACTGCTGGGAACTTGATTTTAATTATTACACCGTAACGGTCCCGCAACACTCAGATATTTTTATTGATTTATGTACTATATGCTGTCCTCATACTGGTAAAATTATAAAAAACTGACTTGTTGATTTGAAAAAAAAATTCTACCTGGAGGGTACTGGACACCGGGCACGAACAAGTGGAAGAGACCAACTTTCACTGGTTCTTGACCCAATTCGACCCACTTTCTACATACCAGAGTGCCCGACACGCTCTTGGCCCGATTCGACCCACTTTCTACCTACCAGAGTGCCCGACACGCTCTTGGGCCGTTTCGTCACACTTTTACTTACCAGAGTGCCCGACACGCTCTTGGCCCAATTCGACCCACTTTCTACCTACCAGAGTGCCCGACACGCTCTTGGCCCGATTCGACTCACTTTCTACCTACCAGAGTGCCCGACACGCTCTTGGCCCGATTCGACCCACTTTCTACCTACCAGAGTGCCCGACACGCTCTTGGGCCGATTCGACCCACTTTCTACCTACCAGAGTGCCCGACACGCTCTTGGCCCGATTCGACCCACTTTCTACCTATATGTTACATGCCGTGAGGTTAACTTCAGAATGTTACATTTAGTGAGGTTAACCTCTATATGTTGTGTGTCCGACTCGCTCTTGACCATTTATCGAGCTACAAAGCTGAAACGGACGTAACCAAACTAGGAACAATCTAGGCACCCTTACTTGGTACTATCGGCAGCACTTGAACCTACCCCAAGCAAGGGCTCACCTAAATACTGGTGTTTTCATACAAACACTAGGAGAGACCAGTTTAAGCTGGCCTCACTTACTGACTGTATGGAGGTGTGCTTCGGTACGAAAAAACCGCTGGTATCCGATCGCCACCGATCGCCGTAAGTGTTGTACCATCGAACGCGGCTCGAGCTCCTCTTTCAAACGACACCCCACACATGGGGCCCACTAGGCACCGTACAAGTACCGTAGGCGGTTTTCATTTTCATTTTTCAGTTTTAAGTTCTAAGTTCTAAGTTTTCGCGAGGCGAACGTGTCCGCGTGGCGAACACTGTGCGCCCCACACTTTATCACATCGCAGAAAACATTTCATTACCGCGTTTTAAAAACTACTAGCGCCATCTAGTTTTGTATACTTAATACTGCACTGCTAGATCGCTTTAATTTAACCCGTAGCTTGCCGTAGCTTAGTCACTTAGTCGGGCGAACCACCTTGCGCAAATAGACTCAAGCTGATATTTATCCCCAACTATTCTGCGAGGATAATCCCCTGAACCGAGTTTGTCTGTTTAGTGCAGACGCGTCATAAACTGCATAGAATATGATACGACAATGGCAGGAGTGCTGGCTATCTGCGACCGACGGGTGATGCCGGTAGGGCTGCCAAACTAAAGGATAACAAACGCAAACAAGTGTTCCACTCCACTGCTGGGAACTTGATTTTAATTATTACACCGTAACGGTCCCGCAACATGCAGATATTTTTATTGATTTATGTACCATATGCTGTCCTCATACTGGTAAAATTATAAAAAACTGACTTGTTGAATTGAAAAAAAAATCTACCTGGAGGGTACTGGACACCGGGCACGAACAAGTGGAAGAGACCAACTTTCACTGGTTCTTGACCCAATTCGACCCACTTTCTACCTACCAGAGTGCCCGACACGCTCTTGGCCCGATTCGACCCACTTTCTACCTACCAGAAGGCCCGACACGCTCTTGGCCCGATTCGACCCACTTTCTACCTACCAGAGTGCCCGACACGCTCTTGGCCCGATTCGACCCACTTTCTACCTACCAGAGTGCCCGACACGCTCTTGGCCCGATTCGACCCACTTTCTACCTATATGTTACATGCCGTGAGGTTAACTTCAGAATGTTACATTTAGTGAGGTTAACCTCTATATGTTGTGTGTCCGACTCGCTCTTGACCATTTATCGAGCTACAAAGCTGAAACGGACGTAACCAAACTAGGAACAATCTAGGCACCCTTACTTGGTACTATCGGCAGCACTTGAACCTACCCCAAGCAAGGGCTCACCTAAATACTGGTGTTTTCATACAAACACTAGGAGAGACCAGTTTAAGCTGGCCTCACTTACTGACTGTATGGAGGTGTGCTTCGGTACGAAAAAAAAAACCGCTGGTATCCGATCGCCACCGATCGCCGTAAGTGTTGTACCATCGAACGCGGCTCGAGCTCCTCTTTCAAACGACACCCCACACATGGGGCCCACTAGGCACCGTACAAGTACCGTAGGCGGTTTTCATTTTTCATTTTTAAGTTCTAAGTTCTAAGTTTTCGCGAGGCGAACGTGTCCGCGTGGCGAACACTGTGCGCCCCACACCTTTATCACATCGCAGAAAACATTTCATTACCGCGTTTTAAAAAACTACTAGCGCCATCTAGTTTTGTATACTTAATACTGCACTGCTAGATCGCTTCAAATGTAGCAGTACAATATGTTATTCATTCCAACCCTTACCTTTAATTTAACCCGTAGCTTGCCGTAGCTTAGTCACTTAGTCGGGCGAACCACCTTGCGCAAATAGACTCAAGCTGATATTTATCCCCAACTATTCTGCGAGGATAATCCCCTGAACCGAGTTTGTCTGTTTAGTGCAGACGCGTCATAAACTGCATAGAATATGATACGACAATGGCAGGAGTGCTGGCTATCTGCGACCGACGGGTGATGCCGGTAGGGCTGCCAAACTAAAGGATAACAAACGCAAACAAGTGTTCCACTCCACTGCTGGGAACTTCATTTTAATTATTACACCGTAACGGTCCCGCAACACTCAGATATTTTTATTGATTTATGTACCATATGCTGTCCTCATACTGGTAAAATTATAATAAACTGACTTTTTGAATTGAAAAAAAAAATTCTACCTGGAGGGTTACTGTCCTCATACTGGTAAAATTATAAAAAACTGACTTATTGATTTGAAAAAAAAAATTGCTACCTGGAGGGTACTGGACACCGGGCACGAACAAGTGGAAGAGACCAACTTTCACTGGTTCTTGACCCAATTCGACCCACTTTCTACCTACCAGAGTGCCCGACACGCTCTTGGCCCGGTTCGACCCACTTTCTACCTACCAGAGTGCCCGACACGCTTTTGGCCCGATTCTACCCACTTTCTACCTACCAGAGTGCCCGACACACTCTTGGCCCAACTCGACCCACTTTCTACCTACCAGAGTGCCCGACACGCTCTTGGGCCGATTCGACCCACTTTTTACCTACCAGAGTGCCCGACACGCTCTTGGCCCAATTCGACCCACTTTCTACCTACCAGAGTGCCCGACACGCTCTTGACCCAATTCGACCCACACTCTACCTACCAGAGTGCCCGGCACGCTCTTGGGCCGATTCGACCCACTTTCTACCAACCAGAGTGCCCGACACGCTCTTGGGCCGATTCGACCCACTTTCTACCTACCAGAGTGCCCGACACGCTCTTGGCCCCATTCGACCCACTTTCTACCTACCAGAGTGCCCGACACGCTCTTGGCCCAATTCGACCCACTTTCTACCTACCAGAGTGCCCGCCACGCTCTTGGCCCGATTCGACTCACTTTCTACCTACCAGAGTGCCCGACACGCTCTTGGCCCAATTCGACCCACTTTCTACCTACCAGAGTGCCCGCCACGCTCTTGGCCCGATTCGACTCACTTTCTACCTACCAGAGTGCCCGACACGCTCTTGGGCCGATTCGACCCACTTTATACCTACCAGAGTGCCCGACACGCTCTTGGCCCAATTCGACCCACTTTCTACCTACCAGAGTGCCCGACACGCTCTTGACCCAATTCGACCCACACACTACCTACCAGAGTGCCCGGCACGCTCTTGGGCCGATTCGACCCACTTTCTACCTACCAGAGTGCCCGACACGCTTTTGGGCCGATTCGACCCACTTTCTACCTACCAGAGTGCCCGACACGCTCTTGGCCCAATTCGACCCACTTTCTACCTACCAGAGTGCCCGACACGCTCTTGGGCCGTTTCATCACACTTTTTACTTACTAGGGTGCCTGACACGCTCTTGGCCCGATTCGACCCACTTTCTACCTATATGTTACATGCCGTGAGGTTAACTTCAGAATGTTACATTTAGTGAGGTTAACCTCTATATGTTGTGTGTCCGACTCGCTCTTGACCATTTATCGAGCTACAAAGCTGAAACGGACGTAACCAAACTAGGAACAATCTAGGCACCCTTACTTGGTACTATCGGCAGCACTTGAACCTACCCAAGCAAGGGCTCACCTAAATACTGGTGTTTTCATAAAAACACTAGGATATAAAAGTTTAAGCTGGCCTCACTTACTGACTGTATGGAGGTGTGCTTCGGTACGAAAAAACCGCTGGTATCCGATCGCCACCGATCGCCGTAAGTGTTGTACCATCGAACGCGGCTCGAGCTCCTCTTTCAAACGACACCCCACACATGGGGCCCGCCATGTACCGTACGAGTACCGTAGGCGGTTTTCATTTTTCATTTTTCAGTTTAAAGTTCTAAGTTCTAAGTTTTCGCGAGGCGAACGTGTCCGCGTGGCGAACACTGTGCGCCCCACACCTTTATCACATCGCAGAAAACATTTCATTACCGCGTTTTAAAAAACTACTAGCGCCATCTAGTTTTGTATACTTAATACTGCACTGCTAGATCGCTTTAATTTAACCCGTAGCTTGCCGTAGCTTAGTCACTTAGTCGGGCGAACCACCTTGCGCAAATAGACTCAAGCTGATATTTATCCCCAACTATTCTGCGAGGATAATCCCCTGAACCGAGTTTGTCTGTTTAGTGCAGACGCGTCATAAACTGCATAGAATATGATACGACAATGGCAGGAGTGCTGGCTATCTGCGACCGACGGGTGATGCCGGTAGGGCTGCCAAACTAAAGGATAACAAACGCAAACAAGTGTTCCACTCCACTGCTGGGAACTTGATTTTAATTATTACACCGTAACGGTCCCGCAACACTCAGATATTTTTATTGATTTATGTACTATATGCTGTCCTCATACTGGTAAAATTATAAAAAACTGACTTGTTGATTTGAAAAAAAAATTGCTACCAGAGACCAACTTTCACTGGTTCTTGACCCAATTCGACCCACTTTCTACCTACCAGAGTGCCCGACACGCTCTTGGCCCGATTCGACCCACTTTCTACCTACCAGAGTGCCCGACACGCTCTTGGGCCGATTCGACCCACTTTCTACCTACCAGAGTGCCCGACACGCTCTTGGCCCGATTCGACCCACTTTCTACCTACCAGAGTGCCCGACACGCTCTTGGCCCGATTCTACCCACTTTCTACCTACCAGAGTGCCCGACACGCTCTTGGCCCGATACGACCCACTTTCTACCTACCAGAGTGCCCGACACGCTCTTGGCCCGATTCGACCCACTTTCTACCTACCAGAGTGCCCGACACGCTCTTGGCCCGATTCGACCCACTTTCTACCTACCAGAGTGCCCGACACGCTCTTGGCCCAATTCGACCCACTTTCTACCTACGAGAGTGCCCGACACGCTTTTGGCCCGATTCGACCCACTTTCTACCTACCAGAGTGCCCGACACGCTTTTGGGCCGATTCGACCCACTTTCTACCTACCAGAGTGCCCGACACGCTCTTGGCCCGATTCGACCCACTTTCTACCTACCAGAGTGCCCGACACGCTCTTGGCCCGATTCGACCCACTTTCTACCTACCAGAGTGCCCGACACGCTCTTGGCCCAATTCGACCCACTTTCTACCTACAGAGTGCCCGACACGCTTTTGGCCCGATTCGACCCACTTTCTACCTACCAGAGTGCCCGACACGCTCTTGGGCCGATTCGACCCACTTTCTACCTACCAGAGTGCCCGACACGCTCTTGGCCCGATTCTACCCACTTTCTACCTACCAGAGTGCCCGACACGCTCTTGGCCCGATACGACCCACTTTCTACCTACCAGAGTGCCCAACACGCTCTTGGCCCGATTCGACCCACTTTCTACCTACCAGAGTGCCCGACACGCTCTTGGCCCGATTCGACCCACTTTCTACCTATATGTTATATGCCGTGAGGTTAACTTCAGAATGTTACATTTAGTGAGGTTAACCTCTATATGTTGTGTGTCCGACTCGCTCTTGACCATTTATCGAGCTACAAAGCTGAAACGGACGTAACCAAACTAGGAACAATCTAGGCACCCTTACTTGGTACTATCGGCAGCACTTGAACCTACCCCAAGCAAGGGCTCACCTAAATACTGGTGTTTTCATACAAACACTAGGAGAGACCAGTTTGCTGGCCTCACTTACTGACTGTATGGAGGTGTGCTTCGGTACGAAAAAACCGCTGGTATCCGATCGCCACCGATCGCCGTAAGTGTTGTACCATCGAACGCGGCTCGAGCTCCTCTTTCAAACGACACCCCACACATGGGGCCCACTAGGCACCGTACAAGTACCGTAGGCGGTTTTCATTTTTCATTTTTCAGTTTTAAGTTCTAAGTTCTAAGTTTTCGCGAGGCGAACGTGTCCGCGTGGCGAACACTGTGCGCCCCACACCTTTATCACATCGCAGAAAACATTTCATTACCGCGTTTTAAAAAACTACTAGCGCCATCTAGTTTTGTATACTTAATACCAGTGTTGGGCGTAATTAATTACTTTGTAATTTAATTAATAATTGAACTACTTTTAATTCAATTACATGTAATTGAAATTACATGTAATTGAAATTAACAGTAATTGCAATTACTTTTCCAATTATGTAATTAAGTAATTATAATTCGTAATTCAATTACTCAATTACATTTTGTAGTATGATACATTGCAGTATTGGCATAATAACAAATTTTGACGATTAAAACTTATAATTTTGTCACTAAATTAGTGATGATTGAAAATCTAGTTTTTGTGGTGATTATTAAGTATTCAATCGCTAATTTTGAGTCAAAATTTAAACTAATTTGTAGGTATAATGTAGGTATAAGTACATAATGACTCGGCCGGCTCGGCCCTTCGAATTGCTTGTCAATGGGTCTTTAGAGGTCAGCCATCGGGTCGTAAGGGTTGTTAGGTTTGTAATGGTTCAACGGTTCAGCTGGTCGCAGGATTCTTCGGGTCGTAGGGTTCATCGGGTCGTAAGGATTCAACGGGTCGTAAGTGTTCAACGGGTCCTAAGAGTTCACGAAGAACCCTTACGACCAGAACAACACTTACGACACGAAGAACCATTACGACCCGAAGAACTCTTACGACCCGATGAACTCTTACGACCCGACGAACCATGACGACCCGAAGAACCATTACGACCAAAAGAACCCTTTCGACCAGAACAATGAAACCTTACGACCCGATAAACTTTAACAACCCGATGAACTCTTACGACCCGATGAACCCGTACGACCTGATGAACTCTTACAACGCGATGATCCCTACAACCCGATATACTTACACTAAAAACGAAAGGTTCAAGGAGTGCAAAAGGCCAAGCAATTCTAAGTATTGATTCATGTACTAATCAGCAGCACATCAACCTATCCTTGATACATTACTGTTTTGTTTTTGAATAGAGATGATAAAAACACCTTTTATTTCATCATATTGTTTTGTATGGGTCATTATTTAGAAATAAACACATAGTTAAAAATCCTTTTAGCTGTTATTTATATGGCCCTTGTTCATATGTAATTGAGTAATTTAGTAATTCTAATTACAATTACATTAAAGTAATTGGTAATTGAAATTACTTTTTAAAATTATTAATTGTAATTGGTAATTGCAATTACATACAGTAATTGTAATTTTGTAATTAGTAGTTAATTACAATTTGCCCAACACTGCTTAATACTGCACTGCTAGATCGCTTTAATTTAACCCGTAGCTTGCCGTAGCTTAGACACTTAGTCGGGCGAACCACCTTGCGCAAATAGACTCAAGCTGATATTTATCCCCAACTATTCTGCGAGGATAATCCCCTGAACCGAGTTTGTCTGTTTAGTGCAGACGCGTCATAAACTGCATAGAATATGATACGACAATGGCAGGAGTGCTGGCTATCTGCGACCGACGGGTGATGCCGGTAGGGCTGCCAAACTAAAGGATAACAAACGCAAACAAGTGTTCCACTCCACTGCTGGGAACTTGATTTTAATTATTACACCGTAACGGTCCCGCAACACTCAGATATTTTTATTGATTTATGTACTATATGCTGTCCTCATACTGGTAAAATTATAAAAACTGACTTGTTGAATTGAAAAAATTCTACCTGAGAGTACTGGACACCGGGCACGAACAAGTGGAAGAGACCAACTTTCACTGGTTCTTGACCCAATTCGACCCACTTTCTACCTACCAGAGTGCCCGACACGCTCTTGGCCCGATTCGACCCACTTTCTACCTACCAGAAGGCCCGACACGCTCTTGGCCCGATTTGACCCACTTTCTACCTACCAGAGTGCCCGACACGCTCTTGGGCCGATTCGACCCACTTTCTACCTACCAGAGTGCCCGACACGCTCTTGGCCCAATTCGACCCACTTTCTACCTACCAGAGTGCCCGACACGCTCTTGGCCCGATTCGACCCACTTTCTACCTACCAGAGTGCCCGACACGCTCTTGGCCCGATTCGACCCACTTTCTACCTACCAGAGTGCCCGACACGCTCTTGGCCCGATTCGACCCACTTTCTACCTAACAGAGTGCCCGACACGCTCTTGGCCCGATTCGACCCACTTTCTACCTATATGTTACATGCCGTGAGGTTAACTTCAGAATGTTACATTTAGTGAGGTTAACCTCTATATGTTGTGTGTCCGACTCGCTCTTGACCATTTATCGAGCTACAAAGCTGAAACGGACGTAACCAAACTAGGAACAATCTAGGCACCCTTACTTGGTACTATCGGCAGCACTTGAACCTACCCCAAGCAAGGGCTCACCTAAATACTGGTGTTTTCATACAAACACTAGGAGAGACCAGTTTAAGCTGGCCTCACTTACTGACTGTATGGAGGTGTGCTTCGGTACGAAAAAACCGCTGGTATCCGATCGCCACCGATCGCCGTAAGTGTTGTACCATCGAACGCGGCTCGAGCTCCTCTTTCAAACGACACCCCACACATGGGGCCCGCCATGTACCGTACGAGTACCGTAGGCGGTTTTCATTTTTAATTTTTAAGTTTTAAGTTCTAAGTTCTAAGTTTTCGCGAGGCGAACGTGTCCGCGTGGCGAACACTGTGCGCCCCACACCTTTATCACATCGCAGAAAACATTTCATTACCGCGTTTTAAAAAACTACTAGCGCCATCTAGTTTTGTATACTTAATACTGCACTGCTAGATCGCTTTAATTTAACCCGTAGCTTGCCGTAGCTTAGACACTTAGTCGGGCGAACCACCTTGCGCAAATAGACTCAAGCTGATATTTATCCCCAACTATTCTGCGAGGATAATCCCCTGAACCGAGTTTGTCTGTTTAGTGCAGACGCGTCATAAACTGCATAGAATATGATACGACAATGGCAGGAGTGCTGGCTATCTGCGACCGACGGGTGATGCCGGTAGGGCTGCCAAACTAAAGGATAACAAACGCAAACAAGTGTTCCACTCCACTGCTGGGAACTTGATTTTAATTATTACACCGTAACGGTCCCGCAACACTCAGATATTTTTATTGATTTATGTACTATATGCTGTCCTCATACTGGTAAAATTATAAAAACTGACTTGTTGAATTGAAAAAATTCTACCTGGAGAGTACTGGACACCGGGCACGAACAAGTGGAAGAGACCAACTTTCACTGGTTCTTGACCCAATTCGACCCACTTTCTACCTACCAGAGTGCCCGACACGCTCTTGGCCCGATTCGACCCACTTTCTACCTACCAGAAGGCCCGACACGCTCTTGGCCCGATTTGACCCACTTTCTACCTACCAGAGTGCCCGACACGCTCTTGGGCCGATTCGACCCACTTTCTACCTACCAGAGTGCCCGACACGCTCTTGGCCCAATTCGACCCACTTTCTACCTACCAGAGTGCCCGACACGCTCTTGGCCCGATTCGACCCACTTTCTACCTACCAGAGTGCCCGACACGCTCTTGGCCCGATTCGACCCACTTTCTACCTACCAGAGTGCCCGACACGCTCTTGGCCCGATTCGACCCACTTTCTACCTAACAGAGTGCCCGACACGCTCTTGGCCCGATTCGACCCACTTTCTACCTATATGTTACATGCCGTGAGGTTAACTTCAGAATGTTACATTTAGTGAGGTTAACCTCTATATGTTGTGTGTCCGACTCGCTCTTGACCATTTATCGAGCTACAAAGCTGAAACGGACGTAACCAAACTAGGAACAATCTAGGCACCCTTACTTGGTACTATCGGCAGCACTTGAACCTACCCCAAGCAAGGGCTCACCTAAATACTGGTGTTTTCATACAAACACTAGGAGAGACCAGTTTAAGCTGGCCTCACTTACTGACTGTATGGAGGTGTGCTTCGGTACGAAAAAAAAAACCGCTGGTATCCGATCGCCACCGATCGCCGTAAGTGTTGTACCATCGAACGCGGCTCGAGCTCCTCTTTCAAACGACACCCCACACATGGGGCCCACTAGGCACCGTACAAGTACCGTAGGCGGTTTTCATTTTCCATTTTTCAGTTTTAAGTTCTAAGTTCTAAGTTTTCGCGAGGCGAACGTGTCCGCGTGGCGAACACTGTGCGCCCCACACCTTTATCACATCGCAGAAAACATTTCATTACCGCGTTTTAAAAAACTACTAGCGCCATCTAGTTTTGTATACTTAATACTGCACTGCTAGATCGCTTTAATTTAACCCGTAGCTTGCCGTAGCTTAGACACTTAGTCGGGCGAACCACCTTGCGCAAATAGACTCAAGCTGATATTTATCCCCAACTATTCTGCGAGGATAATCCCCTGAACCGAGTTTGTCTGTTTAGTGCAGACGCGTCATAAACTGCATAGAATATGATACGACAATGGCAGGAGTGCTGGCTATCTGCGACCGACGGGTGATGCCGGTAGGGCTGCCAAACTAAAGGATAACAAACGCAAACAAGTGTTCCACTCCACTGCTGGGAACTTGATTTTAATTATTACACCGTAACGGTCCCGCAACACTCAGATATTTTTATTGATTTATGTACTATATGCTGTCCTCATACTGGTAAAATTATAAAAACTGACTTGTTGAATTGAAAAAATTCTACCTGGAGAGTACTGGACACCGGGCACGAACAAGTGGAAGAGACCAACTTTCACTGGTTCTTGACCCAATTCGACCCACTTTCTACCTACCAGAGTGCCCGACACGCTCTTGGCCCGATTCGACCCACTTTCTACCTACCAGAAGGCCCGACACGCTCTTGGCCCGATTTGACCCACTTTCTACCTACCAGAGTGCCCGACACGCTCTTGGGCCGATTCGACCCACTTTCTACCTACCAGAGTGCCCGACACGCTCTTGGCCCAATTCGACCCACTTTCTACCTACCAGAGTGCCCGACACGCTCTTGGCCCGATTCGACCCACTTTCTACCTACCAGAGTGCCCGACACGCTCTTGGCCCGATTCGACCCACTTTCTACCTACCAGAGTGCCCGACACGCTCTTGGCCCGATTCGACCCACTTTCTACCTAACAGAGTGCCCGACACGCTCTTGGCCCGATTCGACCCACTTTCTACCTATATGTTACATGCCGTGAGGTTAACTTCAGAATGTTACATTTAGTGAGGTTAACCTCTATATGTTGTGTGTCCGACTCGCTCTTGACCATTTATCGAGCTACAAAGCTGAAACGGACGTAACCAAACTAAGAACAATCTAGGCACCCTTACTTGGTACTATCGGCAGCACTTGAACCTACCCCAAGCAAGGGCTCACCTAAATACTGGTGTTTTCATACAAACACTAGGAGAGACCAGTTTAAGCTGGCCTCACTTACTGACTGTATGGAGGTGTGCTTCGGTACGAAAAAACCGCTGGTATCCGATCGCCACCGATCGCCGTAAGTGTTGTACCATCGAACGCGGCTCGAGCTCCTCTTTCAAACGACACCCCACACATGGGGCCCACTAGGCACCGTACAAGTACCGTAGGCGGTTTTCATTTTTCATTTTTCAGTTTTAAGTTCTAAGTTCTAAGTTTTCGCGAGGCGAACGTGTCCGCGTGGCGAACACTGTGCGCCCCACACCTTTATCACATCGCAGAAAACATTTCATTACCGCGTTTTAAAAAACTACTAGCGCCATCTAGTTTTGTATACTTAATACTGCACTGCTAGATCGCTTTAATTTAACCCGTAGCTTGCCGTAGCTTAGACACTTAGTCGGGCGAACCACCTTGCGCAAATAGACTCAAGCTGATATTTATCCCCAACTATTCTGCGAGGATAATCCCCTGAACCGAGTTTGTCTGTTTAGTGCAGACGCGTCATAAACTGCATAGAATATGATACGACAATGGCAGGAGTGCTGGCTATCTGCGACCGACGGGTGATGCCGGTAGGGCTGCCAAACTAAAGGATAACAAACGCAAACAAGTGTTCCACTCCACTGCTGGGAACTTGATTTTAATTATTACACCGTAACGGTCCCGCAACACTCAGATATTTTTATTGATTTATGTACTATATGCTGTCCTCATACTGGTAAAATTATAAAAACTGACTTGTTGAATTGAAAAAATTCTACCTGGAGAGTACTGGACACCGGGCACGAACAAGTGGAAGAGACCAACTTTCACTGGTTCTTGACCCAATTCGACCCACTTTCTACCTACCAGAGTGCCCGACACGCTCTTGGCCCGATTCGACCCACTTTCTACCTACCAGAAGGCCCGACACGCTCTTGGCCCGATTTGACCCACTTTCTACCTACCAGAGTGCCCGACACGCTCTTGGGCCGATTCGACCCACTTTCTACCTACCAGAGTGCCCGACACGCTCTTGGCCCAATTCGACCCACTTTCTACCTACCAGAGTGCCCGACACGCTCTTGGCCCGATTCGACCCACTTTCTACCTACCAGAGTGCCCGACACGCTCTTGGCCCGATTCGACCCACTTTCTACCTACCAGAGTGCCCGACACGCTCTTGGCCCGATTCGACCCACTTTCTACCTAACAGAGTGCCCGACACGCTCTTGGCCCGATTCGACCCACTTTCTACCTATATGTTACATGCCGTGAGGTTAACTTCAGAATGTTACATTTAGTGAGGTTAACCTCTATATGTTGTGTGTCCGACTCGCTCTTGACCATTTATCGAGCTACAAAGCTGAAACGGACGTAACCAAACTAGGAACAATCTAGGCACCCTTACTTGGTACTATCGGCAGCACTTGAACCTACCCAAGCAAGGGCTCACCTAAATACTGGTGTTTTCATACAAACACTAGGAGAGACCAGTTTAAGCTGGCCTCACTTACTGACTGTATGGAGGTGTGCTTCGGTACGAAAAAACCGCTGGTATCCGATCGCCACCGATCGCCGTAAGTGTTGTACCATCGAACGCGGCTCGAGCTCCTCTTTCAAACGACACCCCACACATGGGGCCCACTAGGCACCGTACAAGTACCGTAGGCGGTTTTCATTTTTCATTTTTCAGTTTTAAGTTCTAAGTTCTAAGTTTTCGCGAGGCGAACGTGTCCGCGTGGCGAACACTGTGCGCCCCACACCTTTATCACATCGCAGAAAACATTTCATTACCGCGTTTTAAAAAACTACTAGCGCCATCTAGTTTTGTATACTTAATACTGCACTGCTAGATCGCTTTAATTTAACCCGTAGCTTGCCGTAGCTTAGACACTTAGTCGGGCGAACCACCTTGCGCAAATAGACTCAAGCTGATATTTATCCCCAACTATTCTGCGAGGATAATCCCCTGAACCGAGTTTGTCTGTTTAGTGCAGACGCGTCATAAACTGCATAGAATATGATACGACAATGGCAGGAGTGCTGGCTATCTGCGACCGACGGGTGATGCCGGTAGGGCTGCCAAACTAAAGGATAACAAACGCAAACAAGTGTTCCACTCCACTGCTGGGAACTTGATTTTAATTATTACACCGTAACGGTCCCGCAACACTCAGATATTTTTATTGATTTATGTACTATATGCTGTCCTCATACTGGTAAAATTATAAAAACTGACTTGTTGAATTGAAAAAATTCTACCTGGAGAGTACTGGACACCGGGCACGAACAAGTGGAAGAGACCAACTTTCACTGGTTCTTGACCCAATTCGACCCACTTTCTACCTACCAGAGTGCCCGACACGCTCTTGGCCCGATTCGACCCACTTTCTACCTACCAGAAGGCCCGACACGCTCTTGGCCCGATTTGACCCACTTTCTACCTACCAGAGTGCCCGACACGCTCTTGGGCCGATTCGACCCACTTTCTACCTACCAGAGTGCCCGACACGCTCTTGGCCCAATTCGACCCACTTTCTACCTACCAGAGTGCCCGACACGCTCTTGGCCCGATTCGACCCACTTTCTACCTACCAGAGTGCCCGACACGCTCTTGGCCCGATTCGACCCACTTTCTACCTACCAGAGTGCCCGACACGCTCTTGGCCCGATTCGACCCACTTTCTACCTAACAGAGTGCCCGACACGCTCTTGGCCCGATTCGACCCACTTTCTACCTATATGTTACATGCCGTGAGGTTAACTTCAGAATGTTACATTTAGTGAGGTTAACCTCTATATGTTGTGTGTCCGACTCGCTCTTGACCATTTATCGAGCTACAAAGCTGAAACGGACGTAACCAAACTAGGAACAATCTAGGCACCCTTACTTGGTACTATCGGCAGCACTTGAACCTACCCCAAGCAAGGGCTCACCTAAATACTGGTGTTTTCATACAAACACTAGGAGAGACCAGTTTAAGCTGGCCTCACTTACTGACTGTATGGAGGTGTGCTTCGGTACGAAAAAACCGCTGGTATCCGATCGCCACCGATCGCCGTAAGTGTTGTACCATCGAACGCGGCTCGAGCTCCTCTTTCAAACGACACCCCACACATGGGGCCCACTAGGCACCGTACAAGTACCGTAGGCGGTTTTCATTTTTCATTTTTCAGTTTTAAGTTCTAAGTTCTAAGTTTTCGCGAGGCGAACGTGTCCGCGTGGCGAACACTGTGCGCCCCACACCTTTATCACATCGCAGAAAACATTTCATTACCGCGTTTTAAAAAACTACTAGCGCCATCTAGTTTTGTATACTTAATACTGCACTGCTAGATCGCTTTAATTTAACCCGTAGCTTGCCGTAGCTTAGACACTTAGTCGGGCGAACCACCTTGCGCAAATAGACTCAAGCTGATATTTATCCCCAACTATTCTGCGAGGATAATCCCCTGAACCGAGTTTGTCTGTTTAGTGCAGACGCGTCATAAACTGCATAGAATATGATACGACAATGGCAGGAGTGCTGGCTATCTGCGACCGACGGGTGATGCCGGTAGGGCTGCCAAACTAAAGGATAACAAACGCAAACAAGTGTTCCACTCCACTGCTGGGAACTTGATTTTAATTATTACACCGTAACGGTCCCGCAACACTCAGATATTTTTATTGATTTATGTACTATATGCTGTCCTCATACTGGTAAAATTATAAAAACTGACTTGTTGAATTGAAAAAATTCTACCTGGAGAGTACTGGACACCGGGCACGAACAAGTGGAAGAGACCAACTTTCACTGGTTCTTGACCCAATTCGACCCACTTTCTACCTACCAGAGTGCCCGACACGCTCTTGGCCCGATTCGACCCACTTTCTACCTACCAGAAGGCCCGACACGCTCTTGGCCCGATTTGACCCACTTTCTACCTACCAGAGTGCCCGACACGCTCTTGGGCCGATTCGACCCACTTTCTACCTACCAGAGTGCCCGACACGCTCTTGGCCCAATTCGACCCACTTTCTACCTACCAGAGTGCCCGACACGCTCTTGGCCCGATTCGACCCACTTTCTACCTACCAGAGTGCCCGACACGCTCTTGGCCCGATTCGACCCACTTTCTACCTACCAGAGTGCCCGACACGCTCTTGGCCCGATTCGACCCACTTTCTACCTAACAGAGTGCCCGACACGCTCTTGGCCCGATTCGACCCACTTTCTACCTATATGTTACATGCCGTGAGGTTAACTTCAGAATGTTACATTTAGTGAGGTTAACCTCTATATGTTGTGTGTCCGACTCGCTCTTGACCATTTATCGAGCTACAAAGCTGAAACGGACGTAACCAAACTAGGAACAATCTAGGCACCCTTACTTGGTACTATCGGCAGCACTTGAACCTACCCCAAGCAAGGGCTCACCTAAATACTGGTGTTTTCATACAAACACTAGGAGAGACCAGTTTAAGCTGGCCTCACTTACTGACTGTATGGAGGTGTGCTTCGGTACGAAAAAACCGCTGGTATCCGATCGCCACCGATCGCCGTAAGTGTTGTACCATCGAACGCGGCTCGAGCTCCTCTTTCAAACGACACCCCACACATGGGGCCCACTAGGCACCGTACAAGTACCGTAGGCGGTTTTCATTTTTCATTTTTCAGTTTTAAGTTCTAAGTTCTAAGTTTTCGCGAGGCGAACGTGTCCGCGTGGCGAACACTGTGCGCCCCACACCTTTATCACATCGCAGAAAACATTTCATTACCGCGTTTTAAAAAACTACTAGCGCCATCTAGTTTTGTATACTTAATACTGCACTGCTAGATCGCTTTAATTTAACCCGTAGCTTGCCGTAGCTTAGACACTTAGTCGGGCGAACCACCTTGCGCAAATAGACTCAAGCTGATATTTATCCCCAACTATTCTGCGAGGATAATCCCCTGAACCGAGTTTGTCTGTTTAGTGCAGACGCGTCATAAACTGCATAGAATATGATACGACAATGGCAGGAGTGCTGGCTATCTGCGACCGACGGGTGATGCCGGTAGGGCTGCCAAACTAAAGGATAACAAACGCAAACAAGTGTTCCACTCCACTGCTGGGAACTTGATTTTAATTATTACACCGTAACGGTCCCGCAACACTCAGATATTTTTATTGATTTATGTACTATATGCTGTCCTCATACTGGTAAAATTATAAAAACTGACTTGTTGAATTGAAAAAATTCTACCTGGAGAGTACTGGACACCGGGCACGAACAAGTGGAAGAGACCAACTTTCACTGGTTCTTGACCCAATTCGACCCACTTTCTACCTACCAGAGTGCCCGACACGCTCTTGGCCCGATTCGACCCACTTTCTACCTACCAGAAGGCCCGACACGCTCTTGGCCCGATTTGACCCACTTTCTACCTACCAGAGTGCCCGACACGCTCTTGGGCCGATTCGACCCACTTTCTACCTACCAGAGTGCCCGACACGCTCTTGGCCCAATTCGACCCACTTTCTACCTACCAGAGTGCCCGACACGCTCTTGGCCCGATTCGACCCACTTTCTACCTACCAGAGTGCCCGACACGCTCTTGGCCCGATTCGACCCACTTTCTACCTACCAGAGTGCCCGACACGCTCTTGGCCCGATTCGACCCACTTTCTACCTAACAGAGTGCCCGACACGCTCTTGGCCCGATTCGACCCACTTTCTACCTATATGTTACATGCCGTGAGGTTAACTTCAGAATGTTACATTTAGTGAGGTTAACCTCTATATGTTGTGTGTCCGACTCGCTCTTGACCATTTATCGAGCTACAAAGCTGAAACGGACGTAACCAAACTAGGAACAATCTAGGCACCCTTACTTGGTACTATCGGCAGCACTTGAACCTACCCCAAGCAAGGGCTCACCTAAATACTGGTGTTTTCATACAAACACTAGGAGAGACCAGTTTAAGCTGGCCTCACTTACTGACTGTATGGAGGTGTGCTTCGGTACGAAAAAACCGCTGGTATCCGATCGCCACCGATCGCCGTAAGTGTTGTACCATCGAACGCGGCTCGAGCTCCTCTTTCAAACGACACCCCACACATGGGGCCCACTAGGCACCGTACAAGTACCGTAGGCGGTTTTCATTTTTCATTTTTCAGTTTTAAGTTCTAAGTTCTAAGTTTTCGCGAGGCGAACGTGTCCGCGTGGCGAACACTGTGCGCCCCACACCTTTATCACATCGCAGAAAACATTTCATTACCGCGTTTTAAAAAACTACTAGCGCCATCTAGTTTTGTATACTTAATACTGCACTGCTAGATCGCTTTAATTTAACCCGTAGCTTGCCGTAGCTTAGACACTTAGTCGGGCGAACCACCTTGCGCAAATAGACTCAAGCTGATATTTATCCCCAACTATTCTGCGAGGATAATCCCCTGAACCGAGTTTGTCTGTTTAGTGCAGACGCGTCATAAACTGCATAGAATATGATACGACAATGGCAGGAGTGCTGGCTATCTGCGACCGACGGGTGATGCCGGTAGGGCTGCCAAACTAAAGGATAACAAACGCAAACAAGTGTTCCACTCCACTGCTGGGAACTTGATTTTAATTATTACACCGTAACGGTCCCGCAACACTCAGATATTTTTATTGATTTATGTACTATATGCTGTCCTCATACTGGTAAAATTATAAAAACTGACTTGTTGAATTGAAAAAATTCTACCTGGAGAGTACTGGACACCGGGCACGAACAAGTGGAAGAGACCAACTTTCACTGGTTCTTGACCCAATTCGACCCACTTTCTACCTACCAGAGTGCCCGACACGCTCTTGGCCCGATTCGACCCACTTTCTACCTACCAGAAGGCCCGACACGCTCTTGGCCCGATTTGACCCACTTTCTACCTACCAGAGTGCCCGACACGCTCTTGGGCCGATTCGACCCACTTTCTACCTACCAGAGTGCCCGACACGCTCTTGGCCCAATTCGACCCACTTTCTACCTACCAGAGTGCCCGACACGCTCTTGGCCCGATTCGACCCACTTTCTACCTACCAGAGTGCCCGACACGCTCTTGGCCCGATTCGACCCACTTTCTACCTACCAGAGTGCCCGACACGCTCTTGGCCCGATTCGACCCACTTTCTACCTAACAGAGTGCCCGACACGCTCTTGGCCCGATTCGACCCACTTTCTACCTATATGTTACATGCCGTGAGGTTAACTTCAGAATGTTACATTTAGTGAGGTTAACCTCTATATGTTGTGTGTCCGACTCGCTCTTGACCATTTATCGAGCTACAAAGCTGAAACGGACGTAACCAAACTAGGAACAATCTAGGCACCCTTACTTGGTACTATCGGCAGCACTTGAACCTACCCCAAGCAAGGGCTCACCTAAATACTGGTGTTTTCATACAAACACTAGGAGAGACCAGTTTAAGCTGGCCTCACTTACTGACTGTATGGAGGTGTGCTTCGGTACGAAAAAACCGCTGGTATCCGATCGCCACCGATCGCCGTAAGTGTTGTACCATCGAACGCGGCTCGAGCTCCTCTTTCAAACGACACCCCACACATGGGGCCCGCCAGGTACCGTACGAGTACCGTAGGCGGTTTTCATTTTCATTTTTCAGTTTTAAGTTCTAAGTTCTAAGTTTTCGCGAGGCGAACGTGTCCGCGTGGCGAACACTGTGCGCCCCACACCTTTATCACATCGCAGAAAACATTTCATTACCGCGTTTTAAAAAACTACTAGCGCCATCTAGTTTTGTATACTTAATACTGCACTGCTAGATCGCTTTAATTTAACCCGTAGCTTGCCGTAGCTTAGACACTTAGTCGGGCGAACCACCTTGCGCAAATAGACTCAAGCTGATATTTATCCCCAACTATTCTGCGAGGATAATCCCCTGAACCGAGTTTGTCTGTTTAGTGCAGACGCGTCATAAACTGCATAGAATATGATACGACAATGGCAGGAGTGCTGGCTATCTGCGACCGACGGGTGATGCCGGTAGGGCTGCCAAACTAAAGGATAACAAACGCAAACAAGTGTTCCACTCCACTGCTGGGAACTTGATTTTAATTATTACACCGTAACGGTCCCGCAACACTCAGATATTTTTATTGATTTATGTACTATATGCTGTCCTCATACTGGTCAAATTATAAAAACTGACTTGTTGAATTGAAAAAATTCTACCTGGAGAGTACTGGACACCGGGCACGAACAAGTGGAAGAGACCAACTTTCACTGGTTCTTGACCCAATTCGACCCACTTTCTACCTACCAGAGTGCCCGACACGCTCTTGGCCCGATTCGACCCACTTTCTACCTACCAGAAGGCCCGACACGCTCTTGGCCCGATTTGACCCACTTTCTACCTACCAGAGTGCCCGACACGCTCTTGGGCCGATTCGACCCACTTTCTACCTACCAGAGTGCCCGACACGCTCTTGGCCCAATTCGACCCACTTTCTACCTACCAGAGTGCCCGACACGCTCTTGGCCCGATTCGACCCACTTTCTACCTACCAGAGTGCCCGACACGCTCTTGGCCCGATTCGACCCACTTTCTACCTACCAGAGTGCCCGACACGCTCTTGGCCCGATTCGACCCACTTTCTACCTAACAGAGTGCCCGACACGCTCTTGGCCCGATTCGACCCACTTTCTACCTATATGTTACATGCCGTGAGGTTAACTTCAGAATGTTACATTTAGTGAGGTTAACCTCTATATGTTGTGTGTCCGACTCGCTCTTGACCATTTATCGAGCTACAAAGCTGAAACGGACGTAACCAAACTAGGAACAATCTAGGCACCCTTACTTGGTACTATCGGCAGCACTTGAACCTACCCCAAGCAAGGGCTCACCTAAATACTGGTGTTTTCATACAAACACTAGGAGAGACCAGTTTAAGCTGGCCTCACTTACTGACTGTATGGAGGTGTGCTTCGGTACGAAAAAACCGCTGGTATCCGATCGCCACCGATCGCCGTAAGTGTTGTACCATCGAACGCGGCTCGAGCTCCTCTTTCAAACGACACCCCACATGGGGCCCACTAGGCACCGTACAAGTACCGTAGGCGGTTTTCATTTTCATTTTTCAGTTTTAAGTTCTAAGTTCTAAGTTTTCGCGAGGCGAACGTGTCCGCGTGGCGAACACTGTGCGCCCCACACCTTTATCACATCGCAGAAAACATTTCATTACCGCGTTTTAAAAAACTACTAGCGCCATCTAGTTTTGTATACTTAATACTGCACTGCTAGATCGCTTTAATTTAACCCGTAGCTTGCCGTAGCTTAGACACTTAGTCGGGCGAACCACCTTGCGCAAATAGACTCAAGCTGATATTTATCCCCAACTATTCTGCGAGGATAATCCCCTGAACCGAGTTTGTCTGTTTAGTGCAGACGCGTCATAAACTGCATAGAATATGATACGACAATGGCAGGAGTGCTGGCTATCTGCGACCGACGGGTGATGCCGGTAGGGCTGCCAAACTAAAGGATAACAAACGCAAACAAGTGTTCCACTCCACTGCTGGGAACTTGATTTTAATTATTACACCGTAACGGTCCCGCAACACTCAGATATTTTTATTGATTTATGTACTATATGCTGTCCTCATACTGGTAAAATTATAAAAACTGACTTGTTGAATTGAAAAAATTCTACCTGGAGAGTACTGGACACCGGGCACGAACAAGTGGAAGAGACCAACTTTCACTGGTTCTTGACCCAATTCGACCCACTTTCTACCTACCAGAGTGCCCGACACGCTCTTGGCCCGATTCGACCCACTTTCTACCTACCAGAAGGCCCGACACGCTCTTGGCCCGATTTGACCCACTTTCTACCTACCAGAGTGCCCGACACGCTCTTGGGCCGATTCGACCCACTTTCTACCTACCAGAGTGCCCGACACGCTCTTGGCCCAATTCGACCCACTTTCTACCTACCAGAGTGCCCGACACGCTCTTGGCCCGATTCGACCCACTTTCTACCTACCAGAGTGCCCGACACGCTCTTGGCCCGATTCGACCCACTTTCTACCTACCAGAGTGCCCGACACGCTCTTGGCCCGATTCGACCCACTTTCTACCTAACAGAGTGCCCGACACGCTCTTGGCCCGATTCGACCCACTTTCTACCTATATGTTACATGCCGTGAGGTTAACTTCAGAATGTTACATTTAGTGAGGTTAACCTCTATATGTTGTGTGTCCGACTCGCTCTTGACCATTTATCGAGCTACAAAGCTGAAACGGACGTAACCAAACTAGGAACAATCTAGGCACCCTTACTTGGTACTATCGGCAGCACTTGAACCTACCCCAAGCAAGGGCTCACCTAAATACTGGTGTTTTCATACAAACACTAGGAGAGACCAGTTTAAGCTGGCCTCACTTACTGACTGTATGGAGGTGTGCTTCGGTACGAAAAAAAAAACCGCTGGTATCCGATCGCCACCGATCGCCGTAAGTGTTGTACCATCGAACGCGGCTCGAGCTCCTCTTTCAAACGACACCCCACACATGGGGCCCACTAGGCACCGTACAAGTACCGTAGGCGGTTTTCATTTTCATTTTTCAGTTTTAAGTTCTAAGTTCTAAGTTTTCGCGAGGCGAACGTGTCCGCGTGGCGAACACTGTGCGCCCCACACCTTTATCACATCGCAGAAAACATTTCATTACCGCGTTTTAAAAAACTACTAGCGCCATCTAGTTTTGTATACTTAATACTGCACTGCTAGATCGCTTTAATTTAACCCGTAGCTTGCCGTAGCTTAGACACTTAGTCGGGCGAACCACCTTGCGCAAATAGACTCAAGCTGATATTTATCCCCAACTATTCTGCGAGGATAATCCCCTGAACCGAGTTTGTCTGTTTAGTGCAGACGCGTCATAAACTGCATAGAATATGATACGACAATGGCAGGAGTGCTGGCTATCTGCGACCGACGGGTGATGCCGGTAGGGCTGCCAAACTAAAGGATAACAAACGCAAACAAGTGTTCCACTCCACTGCTGGGAACTTGATTTTAATTATTACACCGTAACGGTCCCGCAACACTCAGATATTTTTATTGATTTATGTACTATATGCTGTCCTCATACTGGTAAAATTATAAAAACTGACTTGTTGAATTGAAAAAATTCTACCTGGAGTACTGGACACCGGGCACGAACAAGTGGAAGAGACCAACTTTCACTGGTTCTTGACCCAATTCGACCCACTTTCTACCTACCAGAGTGCCCGACACGCTCTTGGCCCGATTCGACCCACTTTCTACCTACCAGAAGGCCCGACACGCTCTTGGCCCGATTTGACCCACTTTCTACCTACCAGAGTGCCCGACACGCTCTTGGGCCGATTCGACCCACTTTCTACCTACCAGAGTGCCCGACACGCTCTTGGCCCAATTCGACCCACTTTCTACCTACCAGAGTGCCCGACACGCTCTTGGCCCGATTCGACCCACTTTCTACCTACCAGAGTGCCCGACACGCTCTTGGCCCGATTCGACCCACTTTCTACCTACCAGAGTGCCCGACACGCTCTTGGCCCGATTCGACCCACTTTCTACCTAACAGAGTGCCCGACACGCTCTTGGCCCGATTCGACCCACTTTCTACCTATATGTTACATGCCGTGAGGTTAACTTCAGAATGTTACATTTAGTGAGGTTAACCTCTATATGTTGTGTGTCCGACTCGCTCTTGACCATTTATCGAGCTACAAAGCTGAAACGGACGTAACCAAACTAGGAACAATCTAGGCACCCTTACTTGGTACTATCGGCAGCACTTGAACCTACCCCAAGCAAGGGCTCACCTAAATACTGGTGTTTTCATACAAACACTAGGAGAGACCAGTTTAAGCTGGCCTCACTTACTGACTGTATGGAGGTGTGCTTCGGTACGAAAAAAACCGCTGGTATCCGATCGCCACCGATCGCCGTAAGTGTTGTACCATCGAACGCGGCTCGAGCTCCTCTTTCAAACGACACCCCACACATGGGGCCCGCCATGTACCGTACGAGTACCGTAGGCGGTTTTCATTTTTAATTTTTAAGTTTTAAGTTCTAAGTTCTAAGTTTTCGCGAGGCGAACGTGTCCGCGTGGCGAACACTGTGCGCCCCACACCTTTATCACATCGCAGAAAACATTTCATTACCGCGTTTTAAAAAACTACTAGCGCCATCTAGTTTTGTATACTTAATACTGCACTGCTAGATCGCTTTAATTTAACCCGTAGCTTGCCGTAGCTTAGACACTTAGTCGGGCGAACCACCTTGCGCAAATAGACTCAAGCTGATATTTATCCCCAACTATTCTGCGAGGATAATCCCCTGAACCGAGTTTGTCTGTTTAGTGCAGACGCGTCATAAACTGCATAGAATATGATACGACAATGGCAGGAGTGCTGGCTATCTGCGACCGACGGGTGATGCCGGTAGGGCTGCCAAACTAAAGGATAACAAACGCAAACAAGTGTTCCACTCCACTGCTGGGAACTTGATTTTAATTATTACACCGTAACGGTCCCGCAACACTCAGATATTTTTATTGATTTATGTACTATATGCTGTCCTCATACTGGTAAAATTATAAAAACTGACTTGTTGAATTGAAAAAATTCTACCTGGAGAGTACTGGACACCGGGCACGAACAAGTGGAAGAGACCAACTTTCACTGGTTCTTGACCCAATTCGACCCACTTTCTACCTACCAGAGTGCCCGACACGCTCTTGGCCCGATTCGACCCACTTTCTACCTACCAGAAGGCCCGACACGCTCTTGGCCCGATTTGACCCACTTTCTACCTACCAGAGTGCCCGACACGCTCTTGGGCCGATTCGACCCACTTTCTACCTACCAGAGTGCCCGACACGCTCTTGGCCCAATTCGACCCACTTTCTACCTACCAGAGTGCCCGACACGCTCTTGGCCCGATTCGACCCACTTTCTACCTACCAGAGTGCCCGACACGCTCTTGGCCCGATTCGACCCACTTTCTACCTACCAGAGTGCCCGACACGCTCTTGGCCCGATTCGACCCACTTTCTACCTAACAGAGTGCCCGACACGCTCTTGGCCCGATTCGACCCACTTTCTACCTATATGTTACATGCCGTGAGGTTAACTTCAGAATGTTACATTTAGTGAGGTTAACCTCTATATGTTGTGTGTCCGACTCGCTCTTGACCATTTATCGAGCTACAAAGCTGAAACGGACGTAACCAAACTAGGAACAATCTAGGCACCCTTACTTGGTACTATCGGCAGCACTTGAACCTACCCCAAGCAAGGGCTCACCTAAATACTGGTGTTTTCATACAAACACTAGGAGAGACCAGTTTAAGCTGGCCTCACTTACTGACTGTATGGAGGTGTGCTTCGGTACGAAAAAAAAAACCGCTGGTATCCGATCGCCACCGATCGCCGTAAGTGTTGTACCATCGAACGCGGCTCGAGCTCCTCTTTCAAACGACACCCCACACATGGGGCCCACTAGGCACCGTACAAGTACCGTAGGCGGTTTTCATTTTCATTTTTCAGTTTTAAGTTCTAAGTTCTAAGTTTTCGCGAGGCGAACGTGTCCGCGTGGCGAACACTGTGCGCCCCACACCTTTATCACATCGCAGAAAACATTTCATTACCGCGTTTTAAAAAACTACTAGCGCCATCTAGTTTTGTATACTTAATACTGCACTGCTAGATCGCTTTAATTTAACCCGTAGCTTGCCGTAGCTTAGACACTTAGTCGGGCGAACCACCTTGCGCAAATAGACTCAAGCTGATATTTATCCCCAACTATTCTGCGAGGATAATCCCCTGAACCGAGTTTGTCTGTTTAGTGCAGACGCGTCATAAACTGCATAGAATATGATACGACAATGGCAGGAGTGCTGGCTATCTGCGACCGACGGGTGATGCCGGTAGGGCTGCCAAACTAAAGGATAACAAACGCAAACAAGTGTTCCACTCCACTGCTGGGAACTTGATTTTAATTATTACACCGTAACGGTCCCGCAACACTCAGATATTTTTATTGATTTATGTACTATATGCTGTCCTCATACTGGTAAAATTATAAAAACTGACTTGTTGAATTGAAAAAATTCTACCTGGAGTACTGGACACCGGGCACGAACAAGTGGAAGAGACCAACTTTCACTGGTTCTTGACCCAATTCGACCCACTTTCTACCTACCAGAGTGCCCGACACGCTCTTGGCCCGATTCGACCCACTTTCTACCTACCAGAAGGCCCGACACGCTCTTGGCCCGATTTGACCCACTTTCTACCTACCAGAGTGCCCGACACGCTCTTGGGCCGATTCGACCCACTTTCTACCTACCAGAGTGCCCGACACGCTCTTGGCCCAATTCGACCCACTTTCTACCTACCAGAGTGCCCGACACGCTCTTGGCCCGATTCGACCCACTTTCTACCTACCAGAGTGCCCGACACGCTCTTGGCCCGATTCGACCCACTTTCTACCTACCAGAGTGCCCGACACGCTCTTGGCCCGATTCGACCCACTTTCTACCTAACAGAGTGCCCGACACGCTCTTGGCCCGATTCGACCCACTTTCTACCTATATGTTACATGCCGTGAGGTTAACTTCAGAATGTTACATTTAGTGAGGTTAACCTCTATATGTTGTGTGTCCGACTCGCTCTTGACCATTTATCGAGCTACAAAGCTGAAACGGACGTAACCAAACTAGGAACAATCTAGGCACCCTTACTTGGTACTATCGGCAGCACTTGAACCTACCCCAAGCAAGGGCTCACCTAAATACTGGTGTTTTCATACAAACACTAGGAGAGACCAGTTTAAGCTGGCCTCACTTACTGACTGTATGGAGGTGTGCTTCGGTACGAAAAAACCGCTGGTATCCGATCGCCACCGATCGCCGTAAGTGTTGTACCATCGAACGCGGCTCGAGCTCCTCTTTCAAACGACACCCCACACATGGGGCCCGCCATGTACCGTACGAGTACCGTAGGCGGTTTTCATTTTTAATTTTTAAGTTTTAAGTTCTAAGTTCTAAGTTTTCGCGAGGCGAACGTGTCCGCGTGGCGAACACTGTGCGCCCCACACCTTTATCACATCGCAGAAAACATTTCATTACCGCGTTTTAAAAAACTACTAGCGCCATCTAGTTTTGTATACTTAATACTGCACTGCTAGATCGCTTTAATTTAACCCGTAGCTTGCCGTAGCTTAGACACTTAGTCGGGCGAACCACCTTGCGCAAATAGACTCAAGCTGATATTTATCCCCAACTATTCTGCGAGGATAATCCCCTGAACCGAGTTTGTCTGTTTAGTGCAGACGCGTCATAAACTGCATAGAATATGATACGACAATGGCAGGAGTGCTGGCTATCTGCGACCGACGGGTGATGCCGGTAGGGCTGCCAAACTAAAGGATAACAAACGCAAACAAGTGTTCCACTCCACTGCTGGGAACTTGATTTTAATTATTACACCGTAACGGTCCCGCAACACTCAGATATTTTTATTGATTTATGTACTATATGCTGTCCTCATACTGGTAAAATTATAAAAAACTGACTTGTTGAATTGAAAAAAAAATTCTACCTGGAGAGTACTGGACACCGGGCACGAACAAGTGGAAGAGACCAACTTTCACTGGTTCTTGACCCAATTCGACCCACTTTCTACCTACCAGAGTGCCCGACACGCTCTTGGCCCGATTCGACCCACTTTCTACCTACCAGAAGGCCCGACACGCTCTTGGCCCGATTTGACCCACTTTCTACCTACCAGAGTGCCCGACACGCTCTTGGGCCGATTCGACCCACTTTCTACCTACCAGAGTGCCCGACACGCTCTTGGCCCAATTCGACCCACTTTCTACCTACCAGAGTGCCCGACACGCTCTTGGCCCGATTCGACCCACTTTCTACCTACCAGAGTGCCCGACACGCTCTTGGCCCGATTCGACCCACTTTCTACCTACCAGAGTGCCCGACACGCTCTTGGCCCGATTCGACCCACTTTCTACCTAACAGAGTGCCCGACACGCTCTTGGCCCGATTCGACCCACTTTCTACCTATATGTTACATGCCGTGAGGTTAACTTCAGAATGTTACATTTAGTGAGGTTAACCTCTATATGTTGTGTGTCCGACTCGCTCTTGACCATTTATCGAGCTACAAAGCTGAAACGGACGTAACCAAACTAGGAACAATCTAGGCACCCTTACTTGGTACTATCGGCAGCACTTGAACCTACCCCAAGCAAGGGCTCACCTAAATACTGGTGTTTTCATACAAACACTAGGAGAGACCAGTTTAAGCTGGCCTCACTTACTGACTGTATGGAGGTGTGCTTCGGTACGAAAAAAACCGCTGGTATCCGATCGCCACCGATCGCCGTAAGTGTTGTACCATCGAACGCGGCTCGAGCTCCTCTTTCAAACGACACCCCACACATGGGGCCCGCCATGTACCGTACGAGTACCGTAGGCGGTTTTCATTTTTAATTTTTAAGTTTTAAGTTCTAAGTTCTAAGTTTTCGCGAGGCGAACGTGTCCGCGTGGCGAACACTGTGCGCCCCACACCTTTATCACATCGCAGAAAACATTTCATTACCGCGTTTTAAAAAACTACTAGCGCCATCTAGTTTTGTATACTTAATACTGCACTGCTAGATCGCTTTAATTTAACCCGTAGCTTGCCGTAGCTTAGACACTTAGTCGGGCGAACCACCTTGCGCAAATAGACTCAAGCTGATATTTATCCCCAACTATTCTGCGAGGATAATCCCCTGAACCGAGTTTGTCTGTTTAGTGCAGACGCGTCATAAACTGCATAGAATATGATACGACAATGGCAGGAGTGCTGGCTATCTGCGACCGACGGGTGATGCCGGTAGGGCTGCCAAACTAAAGGATAACAAACGCAAACAAGTGTTCCACTCCACTGCTGGGAACTTGATTTTAATTATTACACCGTAACGGTCCCGCAACACTCAGATATTTTTATTGATTTATGTACTATATGCTGTCCTCATACTGGTAAAATTATAAAAACTGACTTGTTGAATTGAAAAAAATTCTACCTGGAGTACTGGACACCGGGCACGAACAAGTGGAAGAGACCAACTTTCACTGGTTCTTGACCCAATTCGACCCACTTTCTACCTACCAGAGTGCCCGACACGCTCTTGGCCCGATTCGACCCACTTTCTACCTACCAGAAGGCCCGACACGCTCTTGGCCCGATTTGACCCACTTTCTACCTACCAGAGTGCCCGACACGCTCTTGGGCCGATTCGACCCACTTTCTACCTACCAGAGTGCCCGACACGCTCTTGGCCCAATTCGACCCACTTTCTACCTACCAGAGTGCCCGACACGCTCTTGGCCCGATTCGACCCACTTTCTACCTACCAGAGTGCCCGACACGCTCTTGGCCCGATTCGACCCACTTTCTACCTACCAGAGTGCCCGACACGCTCTTGGCCCGATTCGACCCACTTTCTACCTAACAGAGTGCCCGACACGCTCTTGGCCCGATTCGACCCACTTTCTACCTATATGTTACATGCCGTGAGGTTAACTTCAGAATGTTACATTTAGTGAGGTTAACCTCTATATGTTCTGTGTCCGACTCGCTCTTGACCATTTATCGAGCTACAAAGCTGAAACGGACGTAACCAAACTAGGAACAATCTAGGCACCCTTACTTGGTACTATCGGCAGCACTTGAACCTACCCCAAGCAAGGGCTCACCTAAATACTGGTGTTTTCATACAAACACTAGGAGAGACCAGTTTAAGCTGGCCTCACTTACTGACTGTATGGAGGTGTGCTTCGGTACGAAAAAAACCGCTGGTATCCGATCGCCACCGATCGCCGTAAGTGTTGTACCATCGAACGCGGCTCGAGCTCCTCTTTCAAACGACACCCCACACATGGGGCCCGCCATGTACCGTACGAGTACCGTAGGCGGTTTTCATTTTTAATTTTTAAGTTTTAAGTTCTAAGTTCTAAGTTTTCGCGAGGCGAACGTGTCCGCGTGGCGAACACTGTGCGCCCCACACCTTTATCACATCGCAGAAAACATTTCATTACCGCGTTTTAAAAAACTACTAGCGCCATCTAGTTTTGTATACTTAATACTGCACTGCTAGATCGCTTTAATTTAACCCGTAGCTTGCCGTAGCTTAGACACTTAGTCGGGCGAACCACCTTGCGCAAATAGACTCAAGCTGATATTTATCCCCAACTATTCTGCGAGGATAATCCCCTGAACCGAGTTTGTCTGTTTAGTGCAGACGCGTCATAAACTGCATAGAATATGATACGACAATGGCAGGAGTGCTGGCTATCTGCGACCGACGGGTGATGCCGGTAGGGCTGCCAAACTAAAGGATAACAAACGCAAACAAGTGTTCCACTCCACTGCTGGGAACTTGATTTTAATTATTACACCGTAACGGTCCCGCAACACTCAGATATTTTTATTGATTTATGTACTATATGCTGTCCTCATACTGGTAAAATTATAAAAACTGACTTGTTGAATTGAAAAAAAAATTCTACCTGGAGAGTACTGGACACCGGGCACGAACAAGTGGAAGAGACCAACTTTCACTGGTTCTTGACCCAATTCGACCCACTTTCTACCTACCAGAGTGCCCGACACGCTCTTGGCCCGATTCGACCCACTTTCTACCTACCAGAAGGCCCGACACGCTCTTGGCCCGATTTGACCCACTTTCTACCTACCAGAGTGCCCGACACGCTCTTGGGCCGATTCGACCCACTTTCTACCTACCAGAGTGCCCGACACGCTCTTGGCCCAATTCGACCCACTTTCTACCTACCAGAGTGCCCGACACGCTCTTGGCCCGATTCGACCCACTTTCTACCTACCAGAGTGCCCGACACGCTCTTGGCCCGATTCGACCCACTTTCTACCTACCAGAGTGCCCGACACGCTCTTGGCCCGATTCGACCCACTTTCTACCTAACAGAGTGCCCGACACGCTCTTGGCCCGATTCGACCCACTTTCTACCTATATGTTACATGCCGTGAGGTTAACTTCAGAATGTTACATTTAGTGAGGTTAACCTCTATATGTTGTGTGTCCGACTCGCTCTTGACCATTTATCGAGCTACAAAGCTGAAACGGACGTAACCAAACTAAGAACAATCTAGGCACCCTTACTTGGTACTATCGGCAGCACTTGAACCTACCCCAAGCAAGGGCTCACCTAAATACTGGTGTTTTCATACAAACACTAGGAGAGACCAGTTTAAGCTGGCCTCACTTACTGACTGTATGGAGGTGTGCTTCGGTACGAAAAAAAAAACCGCTGGTATCCGATCGCCACCGATCGCCGTAAGTGTTGTACCATCGAACGCGGCTCGAGCTCCTCTTTCAAACGACACCCCACACATGGGGCCCACTAGGCACCGTACAAGTACCGTAGGCGGTTTTCATTTTCATTTTTCAGTTTTAAGTTCTAAGTTCTAAGTTTTCGCGAGGCGAACGTGTCCGCGTGGCGAACACTGTGCGCCCCACACCTTTATCACATCGCAGAAAACATTTCATTACCGCGTTTTAAAAAACTACTAGCGCCATCTAGTTTTGTATACTTAATACTGCACTGCTAGATCGCTTTAATTTAACCCGTAGCTTGCCGTAGCTTAGACACTTAGTCGGGCGAACCACCTTGCGCAAATAGACTCAAGCTGATATTTATCCCCAACTATTCTGCGAGGATAATCCCCTGAACCGAGTTTGTCTGTTTAGTGCAGACGCGTCATAAACTGCATAGAATATGATACGACAATGGCAGGAGTGCTGGCTATCTGCGACCGACGGGTGATGCCGGTAGGGCTGCCAAACTAAAGGATAACAAACGCAAACAAGTGTTCCACTCCACTGCTGGGAACTTGATTTTAATTATTACACCGTAACGGTCCCGCAACACTCAGATATTTTTATTGATTTATGTACTATATGCTGTCCTCATACTGGTAAAATTATAAAAACTGACTTGTTGAATTGAAAAAATTCTACCTGGAGTACTGGACACCGGGCACGAACAAGTGGAAGAGACCAACTTTCACTGGTTCTTGACCCAATTCGACCCACTTTCTACCTACCAGAGTGCCCGACACGCTCTTGGCCCGATTCGACCCACTTTCTACCTACCAGAAGGCCCGACACGCTCTTGGCCCGATTTGACCCACTTTCTACCTACCAGAGTGCCCGACACGCTCTTGGGCCGATTCGACCCACTTTCTACCTACCAGAGTGCCCGACACGCTCTTGGCCCAATTCGACCCACTTTCTACCTACCAGAGTGCCCGACACGCTCTTGGCCCGATTCGACCCACTTTCTACCTACCAGAGTGCCCGACACGCTCTTGGCCCGATTCGACCCACTTTCTACCTACCAGAGTGCCCGACACGCTCTTGGCCCGATTCGACCCACTTTCTACCTAACAGAGTGCCCGACACGCTCTTGGCCCGATTCGACCCACTTTCTACCTATATGTTACATGCCGTGAGGTTAACTTCAGAATGTTACATTTAGTGAGGTTAACCTCTATATGTTGTGTGTCCGACTCGCTCTTGACCATTTATCGAGCTACAAAGCTGAAACGGACGTAACCAAACTAAGAACAATCTAGGCACCCTTACTTGGTACTATCGGCAGCACTTGAACCTACCCCAAGCAAGGGCTCACCTAAATACTGGTGTTTTCATACAAACACTAGGAGAGACCAGTTTAAGCTGGCCTCACTTACTGACTGTATGGAGGTGTGCTTCGGTACGAAAAAACCGCTGGTATCCGATCGCCACCGATCGCCGTAAGTGTTGTACCATCGAACGCGGCTCGAGCTCCTCTTTCAAACGACACCCCACATGGGGCCCACTAGGCACCGTACAAGTACCGTAGGCGGTTTTCATTTTCATTTTTCAGTTTTAAGTTCTAAGTTCTAAGTTTTCGCGAGGCGAACGTGTCCGCGTGGCGAACACTGTGCGCCCCACACCTTTATCACATCGCAGAAAACATTTCATTACCGCGTTTTAAAAAACTACTAGCGCCATCTAGTTTTGTATACTTAATACTGCACTGCTAGATCGCTTTAATTTAACCCGTAGCTTGCCGTAGCTTAGACACTTAGTCGGGCGAACCACCTTGCGCAAATAGACTCAAGCTGATATTTATCCCCAACTATTCTGCGAGGATAATCCCCTGAACCGAGTTTGTCTGTTTAGTGCAGACGCGTCATAAACTGCATAGAATATGATACGACAATGGCAGGAGTGCTGGCTATCTGCGACCGACGGGTGATGCCGGTAGGGCTGCCAAACTAAAGGATAACAAACGCAAACAAGTGTTCCACTCCACTGCTGGGAACTTGATTTTAATTATTACACCGTAACGGTCCCGCAACACTCAGATATTTTTATTGATTTATGTACTATATGCTGTCCTCATACTGGTAAAATTATAAAAACTGACTTGTTGAATTGAAAAAATTCTACCTGGAGAGTACTGGACACCGGGCACGAACAAGTGGAAGAGACCAACTTTCACTGGTTCTTGACCCAATTCGACCCACTTTCTACCTACCAGAGTGCCCGACACGCTCTTGGCCCGATTCGACCCACTTTCTACCTACCAGAAGGCCCGACACGCTCTTGGCCCGATTTGACCCACTTTCTACCTACCAGAGTGCCCGACACGCTCTTGGGCCGATTCGACCCACTTTCTACCTACCAGAGTGCCCGACACGCTCTTGGCCCAATTCGACCCACTTTCTACCTACCAGAGTGCCCGACACGCTCTTGGCCCGATTCGACCCACTTTCTACCTACCAGAGTGCCCGACACGCTCTTGGCCCGATTCGACCCACTTTCTACCTACCAGAGTGCCCGACACGCTCTTGGCCCGATTCGACCCACTTTCTACCTAACAGAGTGCCCGACACGCTCTTGGCCCGATTCGACCCACTTTCTACCTATATGTTACATGCCGTGAGGTTAACTTCAGAATGTTACATTTAGTGAGGTTAACCTCTATATGTTGTGTGTCCGACTCGCTCTTGACCATTTATCGAGCTACAAAGCTGAAACGGACGTAACCAAACTAGGAACAATCTAGGCACCCTTACTTGGTACTATCGGCAGCACTTGAACCTACCCCAAGCAAGGGCTCACCTAAATACTGGTGTTTTCATACAAACACTAGGAGAGACCAGTTTAAGCTGGCCTCACTTACTGACTGTATGGAGGTGTGCTTCGGTACGAAAAAACCGCTGGTATCCGATCGCCACCGATCGCCGTAAGTGTTGTACCATCGAACGCGGCTCGAGCTCCTCTTTCAAACGACACCCCACACATGGGGCCCGCCAGGCACCGTACGAGTACCGTAGGCGGTTTTCATTTTCCATTTTTCAGTTTTAAGTTCTAAGTTCTAAGTTTTCGCGAGGCGAACGTGTCCGCGTGGCGAACACTGTGCGCCCCACACCTTTATCACATCGCAGAAAACATTTCATTACCGCGTTTTAAAACTACTAGCGCCATCTAGTTTTGTATACTTAATACTGCACTGCTAGATCGCTTTAATTTAACCCGTAGCTTGCCGTAGCTTAGACACTTAGTCGGGCGAACCACCTTGCGCAAATAGACTCAAGCTGATATTTATCCCCAACTATTCTGCGAGGATAATCCCTGAACCGAGTTTGTCTGTTTAGTGCAGACGCGTCATAAACTGCATAGAATATGATACGACAATGGCAGGAGTGCTGGCTATCTGCGACCGACGGGTGATGCCGGTAGGGCTGCCAAACTAAAGGATAACAAACGCAAACAAGTGTTCCACTCCACTGCTGGGAACTTGATTTTAATTATTACACCGTAACGGTCCCGCAACACTCAGATATTTTTATTGATTTATGTACTATATGCTGTCCTGATACTGGTAAAATTATAAAAACTGACTTGTTGAATTGAAAAAATTCTACCTGGAGAGTACTGGACACCGGGCACGAACAAGTGGAAGAGACCAACTTTCACTGGTTCTTGACCCAATTCGACCCACTTTCTACCTACCAGAGTGCCCGACACGCTCTTGGCCCGATTCGACCCACTTTCTACCTACCAGAAGGCCCGACACGCTCTTGGCCCGATTTGACCCACTTTCTACCTACCAGAGTGCCCGACACGCTCTTGGGCCGATTCGACCCACTTTCTACCTACCAGAGTGCCCGACACGCTCTTGGCCCAATTCGACCCACTTTCTACCTACCAGAGTGCCCGACACGCTCTTGGCCCGATTCGACCCACTTTCTACCTACCAGAGTGCCCGACACGCTCTTGGCCCGATTCGACCCACTTTCTACCTACCAGAGTGCCCGACACGCTCTTGGCCCGATTCGACCCACTTTCTACCTAACAGAGTGCCCGACACGCTCTTGGCCCGATTCGACCCACTTTCTACCTATATGTTACATGCCGTGAGGTTAACTTCAGAATGTTACATTTAGTGAGGTTAACCTCTATATGTTGTGTGTCCGACTCGCTCTTGACCATTTATCGAGCTACAAAGCTGAAACGGACGTAACCAAACTAAGAACAATCTAGGCACCCTTACTTGGTACTATCGGCAGCACTTGAACCTACCCCAAGCAAGGGCTCACCTAAATACTGGTGTTTTCATACAAACACTAGGAGAGACCAGTTTAAGCTGGCCTCACTTACTGACTGTATGGAGGTGTGCTTCGGTACGAAAAAACCGCTGGTATCCGATCGCCACCGATCGCCGTAAGTGTTGTACCATCGAACGCGGCTCGAGCTCCTCTTTCAAACGACACCCCACACATGGGGCCCGCCATGTACCGTACGAGTACCGTAGGCGGTTTTCATTTTTAATTTTTAAGTTTTAAGTTCTAAGTTCTAAGTTTTCGCGAGGCGAACGTGTCCGCGTGGCGAACACTGTGCGCCCCACACCTTTATCACATCGCAGAAAACATTTCATTACCGCGTTTTAAAAAACTACTAGCGCCATCTAGTTTTGTATACTTAATACTGCACTGCTAGATCGCTTTAATTTAACCCGTAGCTTGCCGTAGCTTAGACACTTAGTCGGGCGAACCACCTTGCGCAAATAGACTCAAGCTGATATTTATCCCCAACTATTCTGCGAGGATAATCCCCTGAACCGAGTTTGTCTGTTTAGTGCAGACGCGTCATAAACTGCATAGAATATGATACGACAATGGCAGGAGTGCTGGCTATCTGCGACCGACGGGTGATGCCGGTAGGGCTGCCAAACTAAAGGATAACAAACGCAAACAAGTGTTCCACTCCACTGCTGGGAACTTGATTTTAATTATTACACCGTAACGGTCCCGCAACACTCAGATATTTTTATTGATTTATGTACTATATGCTGTCCTCATACTGGTAAAATTATAAAAACTGACTTGTTGAATTGAAAAAAAAATTCTACCTGGAGAGTACTGGACACCGGGCACGAACAAGTGGAAGAGACCAACTTTCACTGGTTCTTGACCCAATTCGACCCACTTTCTACCTACCAGAGTGCCCGACACGCTCTTGGCCCGATTCGACCCACTTTCTACCTACCAGAAGGCCCGACACGCTCTTGGCCCGATTTGACCCACTTTCTACCTACCAGAGTGCCCGACACGCTCTTGGGCCGATTCGACCCACTTTCTACCTACCAGAGTGCCCGACACGCTCTTGGCCCAATTCGACCCACTTTCTACCTACCAGAGTGCCCGACACGCTCTTGGCCCGATTCGACCCACTTTCTACCTACCAGAGTGCCCGACACGCTCTTGGCCCGATTCGACCCACTTTCTACCTACCAGAGTGCCCGACACGCTCTTGGCCCGATTCGACCCACTTTCTACCTAACAGAGTGCCCGACACGCTCTTGGCCCGATTCGACCCACTTTCTACCTATATGTTACATGCCGTGAGGTTAACTTCAGAATGTTACATTTAGTGAGGTTAACCTCTATATGTTGTGTGTCCGACTCGCTCTTGACCATTTATCGAGCTACAAAGCTGAAACGGACGTAACCAAACTAAGAACAATCTAGGCACCCTTACTTGGTACTATCGGCAGCACTTGAACCTACCCCAAGCAAGGGCTCACCTAAATACTGGTGTTTTCATACAAACACTAGGAGAGACCAGTTTAAGCTGGCCTCACTTACTGACTGTATGGAGGTGTGCTTCGGTACGAAAAAACCGCTGGTATCCGATCGCCACCGATCGCCGTAAGTGTTGTACCATCGAACGCGGCTCGAGCTCCTCTTTCAAACGACACCCCACACATGGGGCCCACTAGGCACCGTACAAGTACCGTAGGCGGTTTTCATTTTCATTTTTCAGTTTTAAGTTCTAAGTTCTAAGTTTTCGCGAGGCGAACGTGTCCGCGTGGCGAACACTGTGCGCCCCACACCTTTATCACATCGCAGAAAACATTTCATTACCGCGTTTTAAAAAACTACTAGCGCCATCTAGTTTTGTATACTTAATACTGCACTGCTAGATCGCTTTAATTTAACCCGTAGCTTGCCGTAGCTTAGACACTTAGTCGGGCGAACCACCTTGCGCAAATAGACTCAAGCTGATATTTATCCCCAACTATTCTGCGAGGATAATCCCCTGAACCGAGTTTGTCTGTTTAGTGCAGACGCGTCATAAACTGCATAGAATATGATACGACAATGGCAGGAGTGCTGGCTATCTGCGACCGACGGGTGATGCCGGTAGGGCTGCCAAACTAAAGGATAACAAACGCAAACAAGTGTTCCACTCCACTGCTGGGAACTTGATTTTAATTATTACACCGTAACGGTCCCGCAACACTCAGATATTTTTATTGATTTATGTACTATATGCTGTCCTCATACTGGTAAAATTATAAAAACTGACTTGTTGAATTGAAAAAATTCTACCTGGAGAGTACTGGACACCGGGCACGAACAAGTGGAAGAGACCAACTTTCACTGGTTCTTGACCCAATTCGACCCACTTTCTACCTACCAGAGTGCCCGACACGCTCTTGGCCCGATTCGACCCACTTTCTACCTACCAGAAGGCCCGACACGCTCTTGGCCCGATTTGACCCACTTTCTACCTACCAGAGTGCCCGACACGCTCTTGGGCCGATTCGACCCACTTTCTACCTACCAGAGTGCCCGACACGCTCTTGGACCCATTCGACCCACTTTCTACCTACCAGAGTGCCCGACACGCTCTTGGCCCGATTCGACCCACTTTCTACCTACCAGAGTGCCCGACACGCTCTTGGCCCGATTCGACCCACTTTCTACCTACCAGAGTGCCCGACACGCTCTTGGCCCGATTCGACCCACTTTCTACCTACCAGAGTGCCCGACACGCTCTTGGCCCGATTCGACCCACTTACCTAACAGAGTGCCCGACACGCTCTTGGCCCGATTCGACCCACTTTCTACCTATATGTTACATGCCGTGAGGTTAACTTCAGAATGTTACATTTAGTGAGGTTAACCTCTATATGTTGTGTGTCCGACTCGCTCTTGACCATTTATCGAGCTACAAAGCTGAAACGGACGTAACCAAACTAGGAACAATCTAGGCACCCTTACTTGGTACTATCGGCAGCACTTGAACCTACCCCAAGCAAGGGCTCACCTAAATACTGGTGTTTTCATACAAACACTAGGAGAGACCAGTTTAAGCTGGCCTCACTTACTGACTGTATGGAGGTGTGCTTCGGTACGAAAAAACCGCTGGTATCCGATCGCCACCGATCGCCGTAAGTGTTGTACCATCGAACGCGGCTCGAGCTCCTCTTTCAAACGACACCCCACACATGGGGCCCACTAGGCACCGTACAAGTACCGTAGGCGGTTTTCATTTTTCATTTTTCAGTTTTAAGTTCTAAGTTCTAAGTTTTCGCGAGGCGAACGTGTCCGCGTGGCGAACACTGTGCGCCCCACACCTTTATCACATCGCAGAAAACATTTCATTACCGCGTTTTAAAAAACTACTAGCGCCATCTAGTTTTGTATACTTAATACTGCACTGCTAGATCGCTTTAATTTAACCCGTAGCTTGCCGTAGCTTAGACACTTAGTCGGGCGAACCACCTTGCGCAAATAGACTCAAGCTGATATTTATCCCCAACTATTCTGCGAGGATAATCCCCTGAACCGAGTTTGTCTGTTTAGTGCAGACGCGTCATAAACTGCATAGAATATGATACGACAATGGCAGGAGTGCTGGCTATCTGCGACCGACGGGTGATGCCGGTAGGGCTGCCAAACTAAAGGATAACAAACGCAAACAAGTGTTCCACTCCACTGCTGGGAACTTGATTTTAATTATTACACCGTAACGGTCCCGCAACACTCAGATATTTTTATTGATTTATGTACTATATGCTGTCCTCATACTGGTAAAATTATAAAAACTGACTTGTTGAATTGAAAAAATTCTACCTGGAGAGTACTGGACACCGGGCACGAACAAGTGGAAGAGACCAACTTTCACTGGTTCTTGACCCAATTCGACCCACTTTCTACCTACCAGAGTGCCCGACACGCTCTTGGCCCGATTCGACCCACTTTCTACCTACCAGAAGGCCCGACACGCTCTTGGCCCGATTTGACCCACTTTCTACCTACCAGAGTGCCCGACACGCTCTTGGGCCGATTCGACCCACTTTCTACCTACCAGAGTGCCCGACACGCTCTTGGCCCAATTCGACCCACTTTCTACCTACCAGAGTGCCCGACACGCTCTTGGCCCGATTCGACCCACTTTCTACCTACCAGAGTGCCCGACACGCTCTTGGCCCGATTCGACCCACTTTCTACCTACCAGAGTGCCCGACACGCTCTTGGCCCGATTCGACCCACTTTCTACCTAACAGAGTGCCCGACACGCTCTTGGCCCGATTCGACCCACTTTCTACCTATATGTTACATGCCGTGAGGTTAACTTCAGAATGTTACATTTAGTGAGGTTAACCTCTATATGTTGTGTGTCCGACTCGCTCTTGACCATTTATCGAGCTACAAAGCTGAAACGGACGTAACCAAACTAAGAACAATCTAGGCACCCTTACTTGGTACTATCGGCAGCACTTGAACCTACCCAAGCAAGGGCTCACCTAAATACTGGTGTTTTCATACAAACACTAGGAGAGACCAGTTTAAGCTGGCCTCACTTACTGACTGTATGGAGGTGTGCTTCGGTACGAAAAAACCGCTGGTATCCGATCGCCACCGATCGCCGTAAGTGTTGTACCATCGAACGCGGCTCGAGCTCCTCTTTCAAACGACACCCCACACATGGGGCCCACTAGGCACCGTACAAGTACCGTAGGCGGTTTTCATTTTTCATTTTTCAGTTTTAAGTTCTAAGTTCTAAGTTTTCGCGAGGCGAACGTGTCCGCGTGGCGAACACTGTGCGCCCCACACCTTTATCACATCGCAGAAAACATTTCATTACCGCGTTTTAAAAAACTACTAGCGCCATCTAGTTTTGTATACTTAATACTGCACTGCTAGATCGCTTTAATTTAACCCGTAGCTTGCCGTAGCTTAGACACTTAGTCGGGCGAACCACCTTGCGCAAATAGACTCAAGCTGATATTTATCCCCAACTATTCTGCGAGGATAATCCCCTGAACCGAGTTTGTCTGTTTAGTGCAGACGCGTCATAAACTGCATAGAATATGATACGACAATGGCAGGAGTGCTGGCTATCTGCGACCGACGGGTGATGCCGGTAGGGCTGCCAAACTAAAGGATAACAAACGCAAACAAGTGTTCCACTCCACTGCTGGGAACTTGATTTTAATTATTACACCGTAACGGTCCCGCAACACTCAGATATTTTTATTGATTTATGTACTATATGCTGTCCTCATACTGGTAAAATTATAAAAACTGACTTGTTGAATTGAAAAAATTCTACCTGGAGAGTACTGGACACCGGGCACGAACAAGTGGAAGAGACCAACTTTCACTGGTTCTTGACCCAATTCGACCCACTTTCTACCTACCAGAGTGCCCGACACGCTCTTGGCCCGATTCGACCCACTTTCTACCTACCAGAAGGCCCGACACGCTCTTGGCCCGATTTGACCCACTTTCTACCTACCAGAGTGCCCGACACGCTCTTGGGCCGATTCGACCCACTTTCTACCTACCAGAGTGCCCGACACGCTCTTGGCCCAATTCGACCCACTTTCTACCTACCAGAGTGCCCGACACGCTCTTGGCCCGATTCGACCCACTTTCTACCTACCAGAGTGCCCGACACGCTCTTGGCCCGATTCGACCCACTTTCTACCTACCAGAGTGCCCGACACGCTCTTGGCCCGATTCGACCCACTTTCTACCTAACAGAGTGCCCGACACGCTCTTGGCCCGATTCGACCCACTTTCTACCTATATGTTACATGCCGTGAGGTTAACTTCAGAATGTTACATTTAGTGAGGTTAACCTCTATATGTTGTGTGTCCGACTCGCTCTTGACCATTTATCGAGCTACAAAGCTGAAACGGACGTAACCAAACTAAGAACAATCTAGGCACCCTTACTTGGTACTATCGGCAGCACTTGAACCTACCCCAAGCAAGGGCTCACCTAAATACTGGTGTTTTCATACAAACACTAGGAGAGACCAGTTTAAGCTGGCCTCACTTACTGACTGTATGGAGGTGTGCTTCGGTACGAAAAAACCGCTGGTATCCGATCGCCACCGATCGCCGTAAGTGTTGTACCATCGAACGCGGCTCGAGCTCCTCTTTCAAACGACACCCCACACATGGGGCCCACTAGGCACCGTACAAGTACCGTAGGCGGTTTTCATTTTTCATTTTTCAGTTTTAAGTTCTAAGTTCTAAGTTTTCGCGAGGCGAACGTGTCCGCGTGGCGAACACTGTGCGCCCCACACCTTTATCACATCGCAGAAAACATTTCATTACCGCGTTTTAAAAAACTACTAGCGCCATCTAGTTTTGTATACTTAATACTGCACTGCTAGATCGCTTTAATTTAACCCGTAGCTTGCCGTAGCTTAGACACTTAGTCGGGCGAACCACCTTGCGCAAATAGACTCAAGCTGATATTTATCCCCAACTATTCTGCGAGGATAATCCCCTGAACCGAGTTTGTCTGTTTAGTGCAGACGCGTCATAAACTGCATAGAATATGATACGACAATGGCAGGAGTGCTGGCTATCTGCGACCGACGGGTGATGCCGGTAGGGCTGCCAAACTAAAGGATAACAAACGCAAACAAGTGTTCCACTCCACTGCTGGGAACTTGATTTTAATTATTACACCGTAACGGTCCCGCAACACTCAGATATTTTTATTGATTTATGTACTATATGCTGTCCTCATACTGGTAAAATTATAAAAACTGACTTGTTGAATTGAAAAAATTCTACCTGGAGAGTACTGGACACCGGGCACGAACAAGTGGAAGAGACCAACTTTCACTGGTTCTTGACCCAATTCGACCCACTTTCTACCTACCAGAGTGCCCGACACGCTCTTGGCCCGATTCGACCCACTTTCTACCTACCAGAAGGCCCGACACGCTCTTGGCCCGATTTGACCCACTTTCTACCTACCAGAGTGCCCGACACGCTCTTGGGCCGATTCGACCCACTTTCTACCTACCAGAGTGCCCGACACGCTCTTGGCCCAATTCGACCCACTTTCTACCTACCAGAGTGCCCGACACGCTCTTGGCCCGATTCGACCCACTTTCTACCTACCAGAGTGCCCGACACGCTCTTGGCCCGATTCGACCCACTTTCTACCTACCAGAGTGCCCGACACGCTCTTGGCCCGATTCGACCCACTTTCTACCTAACAGAGTGCCCGACACGCTCTTGGCCCGATTCGACCCACTTTCTACCTATATGTTACATGCCGTGAGGTTAACTTCAGAATGTTACATTTAGTGAGGTTAACCTCTATATGTTGTGTGTCCGACTCGCTCTTGACCATTTATCGAGCTACAAAGCTGAAACGGACGTAACCAAACTAAGAACAATCTAGGCACCCTTACTTGGTACTATCGGCAGCACTTGAACCTACCCCAAGCAAGGGCTCACCTAAATACTGGTGTTTTCATACAAACACTAGGAGAGACCAGTTTAAGCTGGCCTCACTTACTGACTGTATGGAGGTGTGCTTCGGTACGAAAAAAAAAACCGCTGGTATCCGATCGCCACCGATCGCCGTAAGTGTTGTACCATCGAACGCGGCTCGAGCTCCTCTTTCAAACGACACCCCACACATGGGGCCCACTAGGCACCGTACAAGTACCGTAGGCGGTTTTCATTTTTCATTTTTCAGTTTTAAGTTCTAAGTTCTAAGTTTTCGCGAGGCGAACGTGTCCGCGTGGCGAACACTGTGCGCCCCACACCTTTATCACATCGCAGAAAACATTTCATTACCGCGTTTTAAAAAACTACTAGCGCCATCTAGTTTTGTATACTTAATACTGCACTGCTAGATCGCTTTAATTTAACCCGTAGCTTGCCGTAGCTTAGACACTTAGTCGGGCGAACCACCTTGCGCAAATAGACTCAAGCTGATATTTATCCCCAACTATTCTGCGAGGATAATCCCCTGAACCGAGTTTGTCTGTTTAGTGCAGACGCGTCATAAACTGCATAGAATATGATACGACAATGGCAGGAGTGCTGGCTATCTGCGACCGACGGGTGATGCCGGTAGGGCTGCCAAACTAAAGGATAACAAACGCAAACAAGTGTTCCACTCCACTGCTGGGAACTTGATTTTAATTATTACACCGTAACGGTCCCGCAACACTCAGATATTTTTATTGATTTATGTACTATATGCTGTCCTCATACTGGTAAAATTATAAAAACTGACTTGTTGAATTGAAAAAATTCTACCTGGAGAGTACTGGACACCGGGCACGAACAAGTGGAAGAGACCAACTTTCACTGGTTCTTGACCCAATTCGACCCACTTTCTACCTACCAGAGTGCCCGACACGCTCTTGGCCCGATTCGACCCACTTTCTACCTACCAGAAGGCCCGACACGCTCTTGGCCCGATTTGACCCACTTTCTACCTACCAGAGTGCCCGACACGCTCTTGGGCCGATTCGACCCACTTTCTACCTACCAGAGTGCCCGACACGCTCTTGGCCCAATTCGACCCACTTTCTACCTACCAGAGTGCCCGACACGCTCTTGGCCCGATTCGACCCACTTTCTACCTACCAGAGTGCCCGACACGCTCTTGGCCCGATTCGACCCACTTTCTACCTACCAGAGTGCCCGACACGCTCTTGGCCCGATTCGACCCACTTTCTACCTAACAGAGTGCCCGACACGCTCTTGGCCCGATTCGACCCACTTTCTACCTATATGTTACATGCCGTGAGGTTAACTTCAGAATGTTACATTTAGTGAGGTTAACCTCTATATGTTGTGTGTCCGACTCGCTCTTGACCATTTATCGAGCTACAAAGCTGAAACGGACGTAACCAAACTAAGAACAATCTAGGCACCCTTACTTGGTACTATCGGCAGCACTTGAACCTACCCCAAGCAAGGGCTCACCTAAATACTGGTGTTTTCATACAAACACTAGGAGAGACCAGTTTAAGCTGGCCTCACTTACTGACTGTATGGAGGTGTGCTTCGGTACGAAAAAACCGCTGGTATCCGATCGCCACCGATCGCCGTAAGTGTTGTACCATCGAACGCGGCTCGAGCTCCTCTTTCAAACGACACCCCACACATGGGGCCCACTAGGCACCGTACAAGTACCGTAGGCGGTTTTCATTTTTCATTTTTCAGTTTTAAGTTCTAAGTTCTAAGTTTTCGCGAGGCGAACGTGTCCGCGTGGCGAACACTGTGCGCCCCACACCTTTATCACATCGCAGAAAACATTTCATTACCGCGTTTTAAAAAACTACTAGCGCCATCTAGTTTTGTATACTTAATACTGCACTGCTAGATCGCTTTAATTTAACCCGTAGCTTGCCGTAGCTTAGACACTTAGTCGGGCGAACCACCTTGCGCAAATAGACTCAAGCTGATATTTATCCCCAACTATTCTGCGAGGATAATCCCCTGAACCGAGTTTGTCTGTTTAGTGCAGACGCGTCATAAACTGCATAGAATATGATACGACAATGGCAGGAGTGCTGGCTATCTGCGACCGACGGGTGATGCCGGTAGGGCTGCCAAACTAAAGGATAACAAACGCAAACAAGTGTTCCACTCCACTGCTGGGAACTTGATTTTAATTATTACACCGTAACGGTCCCGCAACACTCAGATATTTTTATTGATTTATGTACTATATGCTGTCCTCATACTGGTAAAATTATAAAAACTGACTTGTTGAATTGAAAAAATTCTACCTGGAGAGTACTGGACACCGGGCACGAACAAGTGGAAGAGACCAACTTTCACTGGTTCTTGACCCAATTCGACCCACTTTCTACCTACCAGAGTGCCCGACACGCTCTTGGCCCGATTCGACCCACTTTCTACCTACCAGAAGGCCCGACACGCTCTTGGCCCGATTTGACCCACTTTCTACCTACCAGAGTGCCCGACACGCTCTTGGGCCGATTCGACCCACTTTCTACCTACCAGAGTGCCCGACACGCTCTTGGCCCAATTCGACCCACTTTCTACCTACCAGAGTGCCCGACACGCTCTTGGCCCGATTCGACCCACTTTCTACCTACCAGAGTGCCCGACACGCTCTTGGCCCGATTCGACCCACTTTCTACCTACCAGAGTGCCCGACACGCTCTTGGCCCGATTCGACCCACTTTCTACCTAACAGAGTGCCCGACACGCTCTTGGCCCGATTCGACCCACTTTCTACCTATATGTTACATGCCGTGAGGTTAACTTCAGAATGTTACATTTAGTGAGGTTAACCTCTATATGTTGTGTGTCCGACTCGCTCTTGACCATTTATCGAGCTACAAAGCTGAAACGGACGTAACCAAACTAAGAACAATCTAGGCACCCTTACTTGGTACTATCGGCAGCACTTGAACCTACCCCAAGCAAGGGCTCACCTAAATACTGGTGTTTTCATACAAACACTAGGAGAGACCAGTTTAAGCTGGCCTCACTTACTGACTGTATGGAGGTGTGCTTCGGTACGAAAAAACCGCTGGTATCCGATCGCCACCGATCGCCGTAAGTGTTGTACCATCGAACGCGGCTCGAGCTCCTCTTTCAAACGACACCCCACACATGGGGCCCACTAGGCACCGTACAAGTACCGTAGGCGGTTTTCATTTTTCATTTTTCAGTTTTAAGTTCTAAGTTCTAAGTTTTCGCGAGGCGAACGTGTCCGCGTGGCGAACACTGTGCGCCCCACACCTTTATCACATCGCAGAAAACATTTCATTACCGCGTTTTAAAAAACTACTAGCGCCATCTAGTTTTGTATACTTAATACTGCACTGCTAGATCGCTTTAATTTAACCCGTAGCTTGCCGTAGCTTAGACACTTAGTCGGGCGAACCACCTTGCGCAAATAGACTCAAGCTGATATTTATCCCCAACTATTCTGCGAGGATAATCCCCTGAACCGAGTTTGTCTGTTTAGTGCAGACGCGTCATAAACTGCATAGAATATGATACGACAATGGCAGGAGTGCTGGCTATCTGCGACCGACGGGTGATGCCGGTAGGGCTGCCAAACTAAAGGATAACAAACGCAAACAAGTGTTCCACTCCACTGCTGGGAACTTGATTTTAATTATTACACCGTAACGGTCCCGCAACACTCAGATATTTTTATTGATTTATGTACTATATGCTGTCCTCATACTGGTAAAATTATAAAAACTGACTTGTTGAATTGAAAAAATTCTACCTGGAGAGTACTGGACACCGGGCACGAACAAGTGGAAGAGACCAACTTTCACTGGTTCTTGACCCAATTCGACCCACTTTCTACCTACCAGAGTGCCCGACACGCTCTTGGCCCGATTCGACCCACTTTCTACCTACCAGAAGGCCCGACACGCTCTTGGCCCGATTTGACCCACTTTCTACCTACCAGAGTGCCCGACACGCTCTTGGGCCGATTCGACCCACTTTCTACCTACCAGAGTGCCCGACACGCTCTTGGCCCAATTCGACCCACTTTCTACCTACCAGAGTGCCCGACACGCTCTTGGCCCGATTCGACCCACTTTCTACCTACCAGAGTGCCCGACACGCTCTTGGCCCGATTCGACCCACTTTCTACCTACCAGAGTGCCCGACACGCTCTTGGCCCGATTCGACCCACTTTCTACCTAACAGAGTGCCCGACACGCTCTTGGCCCGATTCGACCCACTTTCTACCTATATGTTACATGCCGTGAGGTTAACTTCAGAATGTTACATTTAGTGAGGTTAACCTCTATATGTTGTGTGTCCGACTCGCTCTTGACCATTTATCGAGCTACAAAGCTGAAACGGACGTAACCAAACTAAGAACAATCTAGGCACCCTTACTTGGTACTATCGGCAGCACTTGAACCTACCCCAAGCAAGGGCTCACCTAAATACTGGTGTTTTCATACAAACACTAGGAGAGACCAGTTTAAGCTGGCCTCACTTACTGACTGTATGGAGGTGTGCTTCGGTACGAAAAAACCGCTGGTATCCGATCGCCACCGATCGCCGTAAGTGTTGTACCATCGAACGCGGCTCGAGCTCCTCTTTCAAACGACACCCCACACATGGGGCCCACTAGGCACCGTACAAGTACCGTAGGCGGTTTTCATTTTTCATTTTTCAGTTTTAAGTTCTAAGTTCTAAGTTTTCGCGAGGCGAACGTGTCCGCGTGGCGAACACTGTGCGCCCCACACCTTTATCACATCGCAGAAAACATTTCATTACCGCGTTTTAAAAAACTACTAGCGCCATCTAGTTTTGTATACTTAATACTGCACTGCTAGATCGCTTTAATTTAACCCGTAGCTTGCCGTAGCTTAGACACTTAGTCGGGCGAACCACCTTGCGCAAATAGACTCAAGCTGATATTTATCCCCAACTATTCTGCGAGGATAATCCCCTGAACCGAGTTTGTCTGTTTAGTGCAGACGCGTCATAAACTGCATAGAATATGATACGACAATGGCAGGAGTGCTGGCTATCTGCGACCGACGGGTGATGCCGGTAGGGCTGCCAAACTAAAGGATAACAAACGCAAACAAGTGTTCCACTCCACTGCTGGGAACTTGATTTTAATTATTACACCGTAACGGTCCCGCAACACTCAGATATTTTTATTGATTTATGTACTATATGCTGTCCTCATACTGGTAAAATTATAAAAACTGACTTGTTGAATTGAAAAAATTCTACCTGGAGAGTACTGGACACCGGGCACGAACAAGTGGAAGAGACCAACTTTCACTGGTTCTTGACCCAATTCGACCCACTTTCTACCTACCAGAGTGCCCGACACGCTCTTGGCCCGATTCGACCCACTTTCTACCTACCAGAAGGCCCGACACGCTCTTGGCCCGATTTGACCCACTTTCTACCTACCAGAGTGCCCGACACGCTCTTGGGCCGATTCGACCCACTTTCTACCTACCAGAGTGCCCGACACGCTCTTGGCCCAATTCGACCCACTTTCTACCTACCAGAGTGCCCGACACGCTCTTGGCCCGATTCGACCCACTTTCTACCTACCAGAGTGCCCGACACGCTCTTGGCCCGATTCGACCCACTTTCTACCTACCAGAGTGCCCGACACGCTCTTGGCCCGATTCGACCCACTTTCTACCTAACAGAGTGCCCGACACGCTCTTGGCCCGATTCGACCCACTTTCTACCTATATGTTACATGCCGTGAGGTTAACTTCAGAATGTTACATTTAGTGAGGTTAACCTCTATATGTTGTGTGTCCGACTCGCTCTTGACCATTTATCGAGCTACAAAGCTGAAACGGACGTAACCAAACTAAGAACAATCTAGGCACCCTTACTTGGTACTATCGGCAGCACTTGAACCTACCCCAAGCAAGGGCTCACCTAAATACTGGTGTTTTCATACAAACACTAGGAGAGACCAGTTTAAGCTGGCCTCACTTACTGACTGTATGGAGGTGTGCTTCGGTACGAAAAAACCGCTGGTATCCGATCGCCACCGATCGCCGTAAGTGTTGTACCATCGAACGCGGCTCGAGCTCCTCTTTCAAACGACACCCCACACATGGGCCCACTAGGCACCGTACAAGTACCGTAGGCGGTTTTCATTTTTCATTTTTCAGTTTTAAGTTCTAAGTTCTAAGTTTTCGCGAGGCGAACGTGTCCGCGTGGCGAACACTGTGCGCCCCACACCTTTATCACATCGCAGAAAACATTTCATTACCGCGTTTTAAAAAACTACTAGCGCCATCTAGTTTTGTATACTTAATACTGCACTGCTAGATCGCTTTAATTTAACCCGTAGCTTGCCGTAGCTTAGACACTTAGTCGGGCGAACCACCTTGCGCAAATAGACTCAAGCTGATATTTATCCCCAACTATTCTGCGAGGATAATCCCCTGAACCGAGTTTGTCTGTTTAGTGCAGACGCGTCATAAACTGCATAGAATATGATACGACAATGGCAGGAGTGCTGGCTATCTGCGACCGACGGGTGATGCCGGTAGGGCTGCCAAACTAAAGGATAACAAACGCAAACAAGTGTTCCACTCCACTGCTGGGAACTTGATTTTAATTATTACACCGTAACGGTCCCGCAACACTCAGATATTTTTATTGATTTATGTACTATATGCTGTCCTCATACTGGTAAAATTATAAAAACTGACTTGTTGAATTGAAAAAATTCTACCTGGAGAGTACTGGACACCGGGCACGAACAAGTGGAAGAGACCAACTTTCACTGGTTCTTGACCCAATTCGACCCACTTTCTACCTACCAGAGTGCCCGACACGCTCTTGGCCCGATTCGACCCACTTTCTACCTACCAGAAGGCCCGACACGCTCTTGGCCCGATTAGACCCACTTTCTACCTACCAGAGTGCCCGACACGCTCTTGGGCCGATTCGACCCACTTTCTACCTACCAGAGTGCCCGACACGCTCTTGGCCCAATTCGACCCACTTTCTACCTACCAGAGTGCCCGACACGCTCTTGGCCCGATTCGACCCACTTTCTACCTACCAGAGTGCCCGACACGCTCTTGGCCCGATTCGACCCACTTTCTACCTACCAGAGTGCCCGACACGCTCTTGGCCCGATTCGACCCACTTTCTACCTAACAGAGTGCCCGACACGCTCTTGGCCCGATTCGACCCACTTTCTACCTATATGTTACATGCCGTGAGGTTAACTTCAGAATGTTACATTTAGTGAGGTTAACCTCTATATGTTGTGTGTCCGACTCGCTCTTGACCATTTATCGAGCTACAAAGCTGAAACGGACGTAACCAAACTAAGAACAATCTAGGCACCCTTACTTGGTACTATCGGCAGCACTTGAACCTACCCAAGCAAGGGCTCACCTAAATACTGGTGTTTTCATACAAACACTAGGAGAGACCAGTTTAAGCTGGCCTCACTTACTGACTGTATGGAGGTGTGCTTCGGTACGAAAAAACCGCTGGTATCCGATCGCCACCGATCGCCGTAAGTGTTGTACCATCGAACGCGGCTCGAGCTCCTCTTTCAAACGACACCCCACACATGGGGCCCACTAGGCACCGTACAAGTACCGTAGGCGGTTTTCATTTTTCATTTTTCAGTTTTAAGTTCTAAGTTCTAAGTTTTCGCGAGGCGAACGTGTCCGCGTGGCGAACACTGTGCGCCCCACACCTTTATCACATCGCAGAAAACATTTCATTACCGCGTTTTAAAAAACTACTAGCGCCATCTAGTTTTGTATACTTAATACTGCACTGCTAGATCGCTTTAATTTAACCCGTAGCTTGCCGTAGCTTAGACACTTAGTCGGGCGAACCACCTTGCGCAAATAGACTCAAGCTGATATTTATCCCCAACTATTCTGCGAGGATAATCCCCTGAACCGAGTTTGTCTGTTTAGTGCAGACGCGTCATAAACTGCATAGAATATGATACGACAATGGCAGGAGTGCTGGCTATCTGCGACCGACGGGTGATGCCGGTAGGGCTGCCAAACTAAAGGATAACAAACGCAAACAAGTGTTCCACTCCACTGCTGGGAACTTGATTTTAATTATTACACCGTAACGGTCCCGCAACACTCAGATATTTTTATTGATTTATGTACTATATGCTGTCCTCATACTGGTAAAATTATAAAAACTGACTTGTTGAATTGAAAAAAAATTCTACCTGGAGGGTACTTGACACCGGGCACGAACAAGTGGAAGAGACCAACTTTCACTGGTTCTTGACCCAATTCGACCCACTTTCTACCTACCAGAGTGCCCGACACGCTCTTGGCCCGATTCGACCCACTTTCTACCTACCAGAAGGCCCGACACGCTCTTGGCCCGATTTGACCCACTTTCTACCTACCAGAGTGCCCGACACGCTCTTGGGCCGATTCGACCCACTTTCTACCTACCAGAGTGCCCGACACGCTCTTGGCCCAATTCGACCCACTTTCTACCTACCAGAGTGCCCGACACGCTCTTGGCCCGATTCGACCCACTTTCTACCTACCAGAGTGCCCGACACGCTCTTGGCCCGATTCGACCCACTTTCTACCTACCAGAGTGCCCGACACGCTCTTGGCCCGATTCGACCCACTTTCTACCTAACAGAGTGCCCGACACGCTCTTGGCCCGATTCGACCCACTTTCTACCTATATGTTACATGCCGTGAGGTTAACTTCAGAATGTTACATTTAGTGAGGTTAACCTCTATATGTTGTGTGTCCGACTCGCTCTTGACCATTTATCGAGCTACAAAGCTGAAACGGACGTAACCAAACTAAGAACAATCTAGGCACCCTTACTTGGTACTATCGGCAGCACTTGAACCTACCCCAAGCAAGGGCTCACCTAAATACTGGTGTTTTCATACAAACACTAGGAGAGACCAGTTTAAGCTGGCCTCACTTACTGACTGTATGGAGGTGTGCTTCGGTACGAAAAAACCGCTGGTATCCGATCGCCACCGATCGCCGTAAGTGTTGTACCATCGAACGCGGCTCGAGCTCCTCTTTCAAACGACACCCCACACATGGGGCCCACTAGGCACCGTACAAGTACCGTAGGCGGTTTTCATTTTTCATTTTTCAGTTTTAAGTTCTAAGTTCTAAGTTTTCGCGAGGCGAACGTGTCCGCGTGGCGAACACTGTGCGCCCCACACCTTTATCACATCGCAGAAAACATTTCATTACCGCGTTTTAAAAAACTACTAGCGCCATCTAGTTTTGTATACTTAATACTGCACTGCTAGATCGCTTTAATTTAACCCGTAGCTTGCCGTAGCTTAGACACTTAGTCGGGCGAACCACCTTGCGCAAATAGACTCAAGCTGATATTTATCCCCAACTATTCTGCGAGGATAATCCCCTGAACCGAGTTTGTCTGTTTAGTGCAGACGCGTCATAAACTGCATAGAATATGATACGACAATGGCAGGAGTGCTGGCTATCTGCGACCGACGGGTGATGCCGGTAGGGCTGCCAAACTAAAGGATAACAAACGCAAACAAGTGTTCCACTCCACTGCTGGGAACTTGATTTTAATTATTACACCGTAACGGTCCCGCAACACTCAGATATTTTTATTGATTTATGTACTATATGCTGTCCTCATACTGGTAAAATTATAAAAACTGACTTGTTGAATTGAAAAAATTCTACCTGGAGAGTACTGGACACCGGGCACGAACAAGTGGAAGAGACCAACTTTCACTGGTTCTTGACCCAATTCGACCCACTTTCTACCTACCAGAGTGCCCGACACGCTCTTGGCCCGATTCGACCCACTTTCTACCTACCAGAAGGCCCGACACGCTCTTGGCCCGATTTGACCCACTTTCTACCTACCAGAGTGCCCGACACGCTCTTGGGCCGATTCGACCCACTTTCTACCTACCAGAGTGCCCGACACGCTCTTGGCCCAATTCGACCCACTTTCTACCTACCAGAGTGCCCGACACGCTCTTGGCCCGATTCGACCCACTTTCTACCTACCAGAGTGCCCGACACGCTCTTGGCCCGATTCGACCCACTTTCTACCTACCAGAGTGCCCGACACGCTCTTGGCCCGATTCGACCCACTTTCTACCTAACAGAGTGCCCGACACGCTCTTGGCCCGATTCGACCCACTTTCTACCTATATGTTACATGCCGTGAGGTTAACTTCAGAATGTTACATTTAGTGAGGTTAACCTCTATATGTTGTGTGTCCGACTCGCTCTTGACCATTTATCGAGCTACAAAGCTGAAACGGACGTAACCAAACTAAGAACAATCTAGGCACCCTTACTTGGTACTATCGGCAGCACTTGAACCTACCCCAAGCAAGGGCTCACCTAAATACTGGTGTTTTCATACAAACACTAGGAGAGACCAGTTTAAGCTGGCCTCACTTACTGACTGTATGGAGGTGTGCTTCGGTACGAAAAAACCGCTGGTATCCGATCGCCACCGATCGCCGTAAGTGTTGTACCATCGAACGCGGCTCGAGCTCCTCTTTCAAACGACACCCCACACATGGGGCCCACTAGGCACCGTACAAGTACCGTAGGCGGTTTTCATTTTTCATTTTTCAGTTTTAAGTTCTAAGTTCTAAGTTTTCGCGAGGCGAACGTGTCCGCGTGGCGAACACTGTGCGCCCCACACCTTTATCACATCGCAGAAAACATTTCATTACCGCGTTTTAAAACTACTAGCGCCATCTAGTTTTGTATACTTAATACTGCACTGCTAGATCGCTTTAATTTAACCCGTAGCTTGCCGTAGCTTAGACACTTAGTCGGGCGAACCACCTTGCGCAAATAGACTCAAGCTGATATTTATCCCCAACTATTCTGCGAGGATAATCCCCTGAACCGAGTTTGTCTGTTTAGTGCAGACGCGTCATAAACTGCATAGAATATGATACGACAATGGCAGGAGTGCTGGCTATCTGCGACCGACGGGTGATGCCGGTAGGGCTGCCAAACTAAAGGATAACAAACGCAAACAAGTGTTCCACTCCACTGCTGGGAACTTGATTTTAATTATTACACCGTAACGGTCCCGCAACACTCAGATATTTTTATTGATTTATGTACTATATGCTGTCCTCATACTGGTAAAATTATAAAAACTGACTTGTTGAATTGAAAAAATTCTACCTGGAGAGTACTGGACACCGGGCACGAACAAGTGGAAGAGACCAACTTTCACTGGTTCTTGACCCAATTCGACCCACTTTCTACCTACCAGAGTGCCCGACACGCTCTTGGCCCGATTCGACCCACTTTCTACCTACCAGAAGGCCCGACACGCTCTTGGCCCGATTTGACCCACTTTCTACCTACCAGAGTGCCCGACACGCTCTTGGGCCGATTCGACCCACTTTCTACCTACCAGAGTGCCCGACACGCTCTTGGCCCAATTCGACCCACTTTCTACCTACCAGAGTGCCCGACACGCTCTTGGCCCGATTCGACCCACTTTCTACCTACCAGAGTGCCCGACACGCTCTTGGCCCGATTCGACCCACTTTCTACCTACCAGAGTGCCCGACACGCTCTTGGCCCGATTCGACCCACTTTCTACCTAACAGAGTGCCCGACACGCTCTTGGCCCGATTCGACCCACTTTCTACCTATATGTTACATGCCGTGAGGTTAACTTCAGAATGTTACATTTAGTGAGGTTAACCTCTATATGTTGTGTGTCCGACTCGCTCTTGACCATTTATCGAGCTACAAAGCTGAAACGGACGTAACCAAACTAAGAACAATCTAGGCACCCTTACTTGGTACTATCGGCAGCACTTGAACCTACCCAAGCAAGGGCTCACCTAAATACTGGTGTTTTCATACAAACACTAGGAGAGACCAGTTTAAGCTGGCCTCACTTACTGACTGTATGGAGGTGTGCTTCGGTACGAAAAAACCGCTGGTATCCGATCGCCACGGATCGCCGTAAGTGTTGTACCATCGAACGCGGCTCGAGCTCCTCTTTCAAACGACACCCCACACATGGGGCCCGCCATGTACCGTACGAGTACCGTAGGCGGTTTTCATTTTTAATTTTTAAGTTTTAAGTTCTAAGTTCGCGAGGCGAACGTGTCCGCGTGGCGAACACTATGCGTCCCACACCTTTATCACATCGCAGAAAACATTTCATTACCGCGTTTTAAAAAACTACTAGCGCCATCTAGTTTTGTATACTTAATACTGCACTGCTAGATCGCTTTAATTTAACCCGTAGCTTGCCGTAGCTTAGACACTTAGTCGGGCGAACCACCTTGCGCAAATAGACTCAAGCTGATATTTATCCCCAACTATTCTGCGAGGATAATCCCCTGAACCGAGTTTGTCTGTTTAGTGCAGACGCGTCATAAACTGCATAGAATATGATACGACAATGGCAGGAGTGCTGGCTATCTGCGACCGACGGGTGATGCCGGTAGGGCTGCCAAACCGAAGGATAACCACGGCCTCTGCTATTTTTTAGTCATTGTAATCAGTGGCGTATACAGCTTCAGATTGTGGGGGAGGGGGGTCACAGCACATAACATACACGTTTCGCGAGCGAAGCGAGCCCGACATTTCGCGTTAAAAGGGCATGAAAAGACATACCGTGTTGCACTATTACTACACGTTTCGCGAGCGAAGCGAGCCCGACATTTCGTGTGAAAAAGGCATGTGAGGAGACACACCGTTGTGCCCCATCACTACACGTTTCGCGAGCGAAGCGAGCCCGACATTTCGCGTTAAAAAGGCATGTAAGGAGACACACGTGCTGCACCATCATTACACGTTTCGCGAGCGAAGCGAGCTCGACAATTCGCGTTAAAAAGCATGCGAGGAGACACACCGTGCTGCACCATCACTACCACGTTTCGCGAGCGAAGCGAGCCCGACATTTCGCGTTAAAAGGCATGCAAGGAGACACACCTGCAGTTTCACTACTACAAGAATTGCGAGCGAAACGAGCTCTACATTTCGCGTCAAAAATGCATACCTACGAAGAGACACACCGGCGAGCTCGACATTTCCCGTTAAAAAGGCATGCGGAGGACTTCGTCCTACATCAGTATTACAAGTATTGCGAGCGAAGCGAGCTCGACATTTCACATGAGAAATGGTGGTAATAACCGTCAGATAACCGTGATGATATTATATTATCTCAGTATAAGAATTCTTGGTGAGTGGGAATCATGACCCCTACGACCCCTTTGTATACCTACGCTATTGATTGTAATGCCAGCGATACTCCACTGTCACAAAATGTTGTTCTCAAACTGAATATGAATCTACCAAAACCATCCAACTGACTTGCAATCGATATTCAAGTGAAACGATTTTCATTTAGCAGACTCTGGGCTGGGCCCAGTAGTCTGTAAAGTCCTGACATTTTTATTTAATTTTATTTTTATTATATAATTCTTAGGAAGACTAACAGCACAACATTTATACATGGTAACAATTTTGAATAAACATATGCTAATAATTAGTCCCCCTTTATAACATGTAGAAAACCTTCGGACAAAACGATAACTAGATTTTTAGATAAGCTGGTTGAAAAACGTCCACCCGCAAGAGATAAAGGCGTGACGTGAGTTCATCTGTCTGATTGGAATAATTATAATTTTGGGCAGAATCGACTTATTTTCTGTCGAAAACCTGTTTGAAAAACCGGACATCTGCCAACCATAGCCGGTTATCCGTGTTTCCGGTGCGGGTGGCGATAACCGTACGGTAATAAGAAGTCAATATTAGCGCGCTGGGCGGGCGGATTTCAACCGGATACAACAACGCTGTGGAAGTGTGGAGACGGCTTATAGTAAAAGTTGTAGTTTTTCATGCGATATAGGTGACGAAGTTATAAAATTGCACGATAACCATAAAGTAGGTAATAAGAATCATGAGTATTAGCGCACTGGGCGGGCGGGTTTCAACCGGATACAACAACGCTGTGAAGGTATGGAGGCGGCTTTTAATAAAGTTTTCATTTCGTCTGGCTCACGATGATGACTTAATAACAGCAAAAAAATTGCACCCCCTTTCACATGTAGGTATGGGAGGGGTCCAAAAATATGTAATTCAATTAAATTCTAACATTTCTAAAGTGTCAACACGATCTATGTTTACACTGATGTCGATCGGTCCAAAACTGACGGGGCGCGACATGCAGACAGACTTGACGAAATGAGAAGGGTTTCTATTTTTTTAGTTTATTACCTGACAGCCGATATGGCGCAGTGGTTAGTATGACTGCTTGCCAGGTTCCGGGTTCAATTCCCGGTGAGGTCACTCACAAAGTTGATATTTATCACTTTGTGAATTTATTCCCAGTCTGGTTAGGAAATTGCAGGCTGAACCACCCGATTGTCCGAAAAGCATGATGGTTCCGTGCTTCGGATGGGCACGTTAAGTAGGCGGTTGAAAAACTCTGACACCAGGGTTCATCGGGTCGTTTAACGACTCGATGTCCCACACGAAGGGAGAGAAGAGAGTTTATTACCTAGGTATTTGCTTGATCTTGACTCTAGATGGTGCCTCTGATGGCAAATGAAGCTGAGACAGAGACTGACAGTTAAAGATGGAGCGAGCTTATTCAATGATAGAACTGACAACAGAGTAAGTACCGATGTTATTTGAGCAACTAACGGTTGAGGTGTATAGTTTTTTTGTGACCCCATATCATAGCATTATGTATATTAAGCTACTTACTTGTTGATTATTTGGTAGAAGGCTACACCTTCTAGTGATACTTGTTCGTTTAATAATAAAACCTCATAGCATGATTTTGACAGCTGTTAAATATGGACTATTCAAATGACCGTACTGTAGGAGACTCCATCTCCACACTAACGTAGCCCAGTCACCGCCGCCGGCAGTCCGATAGCGGGTTTACACAGCACCAATTAGACTCGCCCGTGCCTCTGCGGGACAACGCGATGTTTTCTCACGCTAATTGTGCACTGTCTACCCTCAGGGTACCCTCACCTCACGCTCTTCTGTATGAAAAATATGTGCAACATGTATAAAATTAACATTTGTGTTCGAAAGGCCTGTACTTTCGCATTTTAAGCATCACTATTTTGTTGGACAATTTGTTCGTGAATGTCCAAAACTGCCGCATTTGAAGCAAAGTTATTTATGAAATTGGAAACTCCTGTAAGAATAGGCCAGGCCAGACTGCGAAATATTAATTGCTAAGTAGATAGGTATTTAGGTATATCTATTGTTATGAACAAGACAAAGTTTTGTAACGCAAATCTTTGCAGTGTCAATTCTAAGTGTAGAGAGGGTAGCCCAATACCTAATAAGAATTTGAAAAGAATTAGCAATGGATTTTCTTATTGGCCTCGGTAACATTTTTTGATCATCATGGAACAGTAGGTACAGACAAGGAATTGGAGAACGTATCTTATCTGCAGGAGAAGTAGGTAAATAGCTAGCTACCGTAGTATAGTCTTGACGTTGTATGCCTTGTATTGCCCGCTTAGCATCACCCCATATCTTCCCCGTAGGTGTCGTAAGAATCCACTAACGAATGAGAGTTGATGTTCTTGCAATTTTAGGCGACAAGACAACCTGTCACTATCAGTGTCGCTGTGGTGATACAGTCTTCTGAATGACTCCCAAACTTTTGTCGGACGTGGTGAAAATGGCGAAATTGTGTGTGTGTATAACTCGACTTTTCAATTCAATTCAATTTCTTGTTTTGTGGCGTTTTCATTGTGATTTCGCTTTTACAAATGTGCGTATGGAGCCGTCAAAATTGTTAGGTGTAACTGTCAAACTCTTTTGTCAGTTCCATACGCAGAGTCGTAAAAATCGAGTGAGGTAGGTATACGTATGTAAGAGGAGCTTTTGTTTTGCATTCATCTCATCACCACCACGTGTCTTATATTCAATGACAGACCCCTCCCACCGGCTGGGTGGCCCATTGATCCACTCGAATCACAAATTGGCAATGCAATACCCGTTTACCGGTCATGAAGCTATTGTGCGCGCGCCATTGTTCAACCTTAGATCCAAGATGGCGGACAAAACGGCGGGAAACGCTCATTGTTTCAAACGTCTCGCATGTCAACTGCGTTTTGATGTTGACGGTGTTTGTGCGTTTGGTTTCATGTCATGTCAGAAGATCGGAGAGAAGGTCTATAAGACAGAACAACGAACAACCAGAATGAAGCCTATTTCTGTCTTTGGGTGTAGTAAGGTAGGTAAATGAGGGATGAATGTAGGAAATGGGGGCAGTAGCATTCCCTGTAAATATAGCACCAAGTTTAGGAACATGCCCATAATCTAGCTGTGGACTGCTTTGGCTGTTCGTTTTCTTAGGTTCTTTTGTTCATACAATAACAAATAACATAGGTAAAATTCTGTTATATTTATAGATTCCTGTAAAAAGCAGGTGTTTTAGTGCATTTTCGTACCAATAAGTAGTTGTATTTTACCGTTCGCCGTACTAAATTTCAATGAGATGACTTATACTTAGCTTCGTTCTGGTTATGTTTTGTATAACCCTATAGGTTGCCCTCAGATACATTATCTTGCTCAGCGTTCAGAAGGGGTTATTCCAGTTCCAGAAACGCACTGTAAATGGACTGAACAATCTGTCAGATGTGTAAACTTAGCGCTCTTTGTTTGTCTATGTCAGTGTGCCGCCTTCGGCGAGGAGATGCCAGGGAGTCCGAAATCCTTTGCCGTGTGGTACCAGCTTAGAATAGCATCACCTCATTTCTATCAGAGACGGATAGTGTATTATGTATGATTTCTCCGACTGATTTCTCCCACGGCGACCACTTCTACCTACTCCTACCTAATCAAGTCGGCGCTGATGCGCCCGTAGGTGGCTATTGTAGCCGATACTCGTAGTAAGAGGTGACTAAAGGTATCGAATTCATTGAATAAGCGGTGGTGTTCCTTGTGAATGTAACACCCTGCATTCCAATCGGTATACCGGGAGTAACGGAAAGGGTATTAAAAAGCCGAAAGGAGGGCAAGGTAGGTACTTTTTGTTTTTTTAATATTTCGACCCATGTTCCATGGGGAAAGTTGTTAAGTTTCATGAGTACCTTGACATCCTTTCGGCTTGTTATACCCTTTCTGTTACTCCCGGTATAGTCAATGTATAGTAGGTAGATAGTAGTGCCTGACGAGGGGCCAAGGCTAGGTACGCGTTGAAACCAAAAAAATTTGTGTGAAAATTTCTATCTTCTTAATTTATTTAAATTATTTCCCATACATACATATGATGTCTATTTCCCTTGCAGGCTAGACAGAGCGTAAACGGTTATACAAACGGCCATTTACGCTTCGTTATCTGACAAAAGTTTGAGAGTCATTCAGAATACCTTCTCTGTTTGTCAGCCTGTCGCCTAAAATTACAATAGGTACACATCAACTCTCAAATCCCTTTATTGTTTCTCACGACACCCATGGGAAGATTTAGGGTGATGCTATTTTAAGTCGGCACCGTACGGCAAAGTTTAATTTACCTACATGAAATCAGATTTCAGATTCTGATTAAGAGTTATCCACCCACGGCAATCCGTAGTCGTTGCTCACTAGAAAAACTTTCAGTGCAAATTTTATAACGCCTGTAAATTACCAGCTAGCAATACAGGTAAACACTAATAATGTAGGCCGTAAAGATGAAAACATTAGACTAAAGGAACTAAAGATATGTTTTCGCCGCCGATCTCAACCATGTCAGAGCTACTTCTTCTTCTATCGGAGGTTGTAGTAGGCAGTTGAAAAACTCTGGCATCAGGTTTCATCAGGTAGGAAGACTTTACCTTGCTATTCTGAGAGCACCCTTTATGGTAGCCCTAGAGACCCTACTGTACGGTCGTTCGAATAGGCCAAATTTGACAGCTGGCAAAATCATGTTGCTATGACAGAAGGTCTATTTTACTTTGTTTTTTCTGTTCTAGTATGGGTTTGACAGCTGTCAAATATGGCCTATTTGGACTGTACAGAAATAAGGAATATTTCTTTCGATACTTTCACTTTCGTCTCTAATTTCTTTTGATCTAAGCTTCATTGAGTAATGTATGGAGATTGTTTGGTCTGGTGAGACGTATGGTAGAGATTGGGGCATCAGGAGTGGTGAGAGACGGCTGATTTGATGTGATGATGGACTGACTGGACGTTTGAGCACAGGTTTAAATAAATAAGTAAGTAGATATATTGGTGAAGGATGGGGTGCGTGGTTTATCGATAGATTCATGATGACATACTTACTGTCACTAGTATTTAATCGGGTCATTGCGCAACTCGGTGCCCCACACGAACAGACAGAGAGAGAGAGAGAGAGAGAGAGAGAGAGAGAAAGAGAGAGGGTTGCTGCTATTCTGACAGCACCCCTTAAGGTAGCCTAGAGACCCTAGAGTAGATAGATGGTATTTATTTTGATACTTCCACTTTCGTCTCCAATTTCTTATAATCTAAACTCCAGTGAGTAATGTATGGAGATTGTTTGGTCTGGTGTACTGTATGGTAGAGATTGGGGAAAAGTAGCCCAAAAGACCCTAGAGAAGGTAAATGATATTTCTTTTGCTACCTTCACTTTCGTCTCCAATTTCTTATGGGCATTTCTACAGAAACAGTATTTTTTTTGTCTGGCTTCATAAATCGCCTTTTAAGACTAGATAAAAATTTCAAAAAAAAATACACATACTCCCATATGCATATACTTGTTGGAGAACATAATTTTTTTTCCGTAGTTATATTCGTTTTTACAAAAATAATTTTTGAAGTCAAGAAATTGGTGAAATTTCGTTAGTTTACCCCTGTCCCGTTGCCGAAATTGAATGAATTTTGTTTTGTAAAATAATAAATCGCACAGTTTTCTTTAATGTTTTACTGTTCACGTATGGAGAGAAATAGAGTGAAGAGGTGTAGCTCATGAAAATTTCATTAAATATATATTTGAATATCTTTTCAGATATTCAAAAATTTGTCCCACAGGTTAGCTTTTTTCAGTGTTTCTCATATTACTTTGAATATTTCATGAAATATTTACAATTTGCATGTTGTCAATAGATTCACGTAAACTAGGCATTGTTCCCATGAGGACTAATTAAGTAAAATTGCGTAATTTTACAGATTTTTACGATTATTAATAGGTAGATTATGGTGCCGATTTTTGGTGCAGGGTGTTTTCTCAACTCCGGATCGTCAATATTTTCCAAACTATTTATGTTTATGAGTTTATTCTTTGCCTAAATATAGTTCGCCTGAATATAAGTACAGAAGTCTTAATAAGTTTGTCGCAAGTTAAAAAGAAAATGAGATTTTCCTGATAGTACAACATTTTCTCAACTCCGTAACCTCAACTCCGTGTACGTTTTGTACTCGGAGTTGAGAAAATTGCACACGGAGTTGAGACTTTAACACTAAATTAAAGTTTTTTATGTACTTAATATTCAAATAATAGTTTATATAGTATAATAATGCACAGGAATATACATTTGCCGTTTCCTAATAGTTATTTTCACGATTTTACATTAGCTACATCAAATTAACAAAACAGCAAAAACAATCAACTAAGTGTTTGCAAATGTGCTGTTTGTAACTTGACTTGATTTTTTGGTTAATTTTCTTTACTTTAAATATTATTTTACCTTAATATTTCTCGGAAAAATCAAATTAACAAAACAGCAAAAACAATCAACTAAGTGTTTGCAAATGTGCTGTTTGTAACTTGACTTGATTTTTTGGTTAATTTTCTTTACTTTAAATATTATTTTACCTTAATATTTCTCGGAAAAATTAAATAATTTCGAAAATTCTCAACTCCGTGACCAATTTTCTCAACTCCGTGACAATACAAATTCTAAATCTGATTCTAGTAAAGCAATTAGTGGCCAATTAGCACCATTTCATCAAACACATTTTTTGGCAATTTTTCATTCTTGTTTACACCAGAAAAGGTGATAAAAAAATTTGTTCACGGAGTTGAGAAAATTTCACCATAGCTGTAGAAGTGCCCTTATAATCTAAGCCCCAGTGAGTGATGTATGGAGATTGTTTGGTCTGGTGAGACGTATGGTAGAGATTGGGGCATCAAGAGTGGTGAGGGATGGTTGATTTGATGTGATGATGGACTGACTATACCTATAGACGCTTGTGCTCTGCCTAATTTTAGGCGCCAGGCTGACAACCTGTCACTATGGTGATTATTGGTGATGCAAATTCTTCTGAATTACTCTCAAACTTTTGTCAGACGTGGTGTAGATTGCCGTTTTTTGCTGTCGTTTGCGCTCTACCTACCCCAGCGATGTATGTGATGTGTGTTCTTGTAATCTAAGCTTCAGATAGTAATGTATGGAGATTGTTTGGTCTGGTGAGACGTATGGTAGAGATTGGGGCATCAACAGTGGTGAGGGACGGCTGATTTGATGTGACGATGGACTGACTATATGTTGAAGGAGGTTTATGCTCCTGTCAGTAGGTAATGCCCATAGCCATAGTCAGTCAGTGTCAGACATGACATGATGACATGACATGTAAAACAAAACTGGTAGACATCACTTGTATTGTGACACAGAAAAAGTTCTGTCAATGTTGTGCTCGATATTATAGTTTATCTCTGTTTATTCTCGTCTATTTATTTTTACCATTCAATATTCCACGCGCTTACTCTAGTATGGTTCTCCATACTACTTTAGGTTATTAGGTCCCTTGTGAATTGGTGAATATAATTAGAAATATGCAGAGTACTCCGAGCATAACAAAGCTATGCGGGCAGTCAAACTATGCCTCATGGAGCTTCGCGATGGAGATGTTTCTCATCGACAACGACCTGTGGGTTTGTGTTTTAGCCGAGGAAGGCTATGATTTAGATGACGCAGCTACCAAAAAGCGTGACGCTAAAGCAAGGTCGAAAATATGTCTGATGATCTCGGAAAACATATTTCCGCTTGTCAGCTCGGCCAAAACCGCAAAGGAGACATGGGATGCATTGAAAAAGGCGTATGCCGATAGCGGCCTGCTACGCCGGCTCACTCTTCTACGGAAATTGTTTGGCCTCAAGCTTGAAATGTGCAACTCCATTGAAAACTATGTGACGGAAGTACAATCTACCAACCAGGCCCTACAGGCCATCAAGTCTGGACTGGATGACGAGTTTCTCGCGGTAGTAATGCTTGCAGGATTGACGGAAGACTTCAACCCGCTAGTGATGGCTTTAGAACATTCGGCCAAAAAGCTTACGACTGAACTTGTCATCTCGGCCCTGTATAAGGAAGGGCAAAGGACGCGCACAGGTAACGTGACTGGAGACTCAGTTCTAGCTGCGGCGTCCAGGAGTTCCAGCAGCGGTGGTGGCGGTGGTAAGAATAAAATGATCTGCCATTTCTGCAATAAAGCAGGACATATGAAGTGGCAGTGCAAGCTTTTGAAGAAGCAACTTTCTAAGAAAGACAGTGGTGCTAGTGATAGTAGGAATAGGAACGCTAATGCTAGGAGTGATACTGGCAATATAGCCACAACTAGTTTTTCTTTACTATCTAACGTCTGTAACAAGGATAATTGGGTTGTTGACTCTGGTGCGTCATCGCATATGACCGCATCCGGTGATCAATTGGTCGATGTTAAGGAAGAACATACGACGATCACCACAGCCAACAACCATAAGGTAGATTCAGATAGGAGAGGTACTGTTAAGCTTCTTGAACACGATGTTCAACTCGAGGAAGTGTTACATGTTCCTGACCTTTTAACTAACCTTTTATCCGTAGGTAAGGCGTGCGATAAAGGCTGCTGTGCAGTTTTCGACGACAAACAGTGTCGTATTGTTCTTAAACAAAATGTTATTGTAAAGGGCAAACCAATTTTGTCGGCAACGCGCAAGGACGGGTTATACTTAGTCGAATCAGGGTCCAAGGCGTTGGCTATTCCGGGTGAATCGGCAGCTACAGATGCATATGAATTGTGGCATCGTCGGTTAGGGCACCTTTCCATGGAGCAAATGAAGAAGCTCAAGGGATTAGTCAGCGGGATGCAGTTCGGAAGCGTGAATAATACCCCGTGCGCGCCGTGTCTTTAAGGGAAGCAGGCAGTGAAGAAATTCCCAATGCGGAAGAATAAACGAGCCAAGGACATCTTGGAGCTGGTCCATTCAGACCTTATCGGCCCAATGGAGGTGGAGACTTGGGGCGGAAATCGATATTGTATCATTTTCGTAGACGACTTTTCAAGAAAAGTATTTGGCTGCCTGATAAAATCGAAGACAGAAGTACTTGATAACTTTAAGCTCTTTAAGGCTTTTGCTGAAAAGCAAACTGGTAAGCCTATAAAGCGCCTTCGAAGCGATAATGGAACCGAGTACATGAACGAACCTTTCAAAAAGTACTTGCAAGATAGCGGCATACATCACCAAACCACTATACCACATACCCCACAGCAGAATGGTATTGCTGAGCGGACAGTGCGCACCATCACTGAGAAAGCGAGGTGCATGTTGCAGGATAGTGGCTTAAGCAAGAGACATTGGGGTGACGCTATGCTATGCGCTATTTATCTAAAGAACCGATCGCCGACCATGGCCCTGACAAATAAAGTGCCAGAGGAAGCTTGGTCGAATGAAAAGGTGGATCTTTCCAACCTGCGGGTCTTTGGAAGCAAGGCTCATGTGCTAATAAAAAGTGGAAGGAAGAAGCTGGATCCCAAATCGGTCCCTATGACCTTTATAGGATACAGCGAAACGCAGAAGGGCTACCGCTTTGTTGACGTTAACAAACCTTTGAAGGTTGTCGTTGCTCGTGACGTAGTCTTTGACGAGTCAACTATCCCTGCGGTCTCTCCTGTTAGGCCACTAGTGATCAATTCACCTGGTAGTGACCAGACAGTTGGAGGACAGGATAGGACAACCACAGCGGACATAGTTCCTTTACCGTATGATCCTGCTCCACAAGCTCAAGTTGAAGTTCCATTAATGCCTAGACCGAGTGACAGCACTGCTTCAGTTCAAATACCCTGCCAGTCGGGAGTACCAGTTGAACAAAATGATGCAGTACGCGGTGAAATTGATGTTAGACAAGAGGACAGCGATGTTGAGGGAAATATTGCTGATGGTCCCCCTACAGTTCCAGATGTTGAAGCTGAAGTACCAGAACCAGTGGATGTTATTCCGGCTCCTGCAGAAACAAGACGTTATCCTTCGCGAAATAGACGACCTCGTATAGATGAGGACATGGTCTATAACTTTGCGACCTTGAGTACCGACGCTGATGGTGATCCCATTTCGGTCAAGGACGCTATGTCTCGCGGCGACAAGGATCTGTGGCGTAACGCGATGCAGGAAGAGTACGATTCCTTAATGGAAAATGGTACCTGGGAACTTGAAGATCGCACAGACAAGAAGAATGTTGTCAAGTGCAAGTGGGTCTTCAAACTTAAAAGAGGAGCGGATGGCAAGGTGCAACGCTATAAGGCACGACTAGTGGCGAAAGGCTACTCTCAAGTGTACGGCCAAGATTACTTTGAAACCTTTGCGCCAGTTGTCAAAATGTCATCGATCCGCACCCTAATAGCCCTTGCAGCAGAAAAAGGCCTAGAAATAAGACATATTGATGTCACTACAGCCTTTTTGAACGGTGACTTAAAAGAAAACATCTATATGGAACAACCCGAGTGTTTTATACAAAAAGGACAAGAGAGGAAGGTGTGCAAGCTTGTGAAATCCCTTTATGGATTGAAGCAAAGCCCCAGATGTTGGAATGAAAAAATCCATAAACATCTACAGGACATTGGGTACACGTCCTCATCGTATGACCAGTGTGTGTATCTAAACAAGAACGCAAAACGCTTCATAGCTATAGCGCTATACGTGGACGACTTCTACATCTTTGCGGAAAAAGTCCAGGATGCACAGGCACTTATAAAAGATATTGCTAAAAGGTTTCGCATTAAAGACCTGGGAGAAGCGCGGGATTGCCTCGGTGTGCGCATTTCAAGAGACAGGCAGAAAGGCGAAATATACCTGAGCCAACAAAATTATGTTGAGAAACTGTTGGAGAAAAATTTGGGATGCAAGACTGCAACTCGGCTAAAACGCCAATGGAGTGCAACCTGAAGTTAGAAAAGAGCGAGAAGCCTGTAAACAGCACGTTGTACCAGGAAATGATCGGGTCCTTAATGTACCTGGCGTGCTACACAAGGCCTGACATTGCGTATGCAGTATCGTACCTAAGTCAATTTAATGTATGCAATGGGAGCGTGCATTAAGCGGCCGTTAAAAGGGTTCTACGATACCTCAAGGGCACAGCCGACTATACCCTTCGGTATCGGAGGACGGGGAAACCCCTTATAGCCTACGCCGATGCCGACTGGGGGGAAATTCGGATGGGCACTCTTTTACGGGGTATGCGCTCGTCCTTGCCGGTGCTGCCATTTCGTGGCAAGCTCGAAAGCAGCGGTCAGTAGCTTTGAGCACAATGGAAGCGGAATATGTTGCCATTTGTGACGCTGCTAAAGAAGTACTGAGTGTGCAAGGACTCCTTACCGAACTGACTAACGAAAAGGTTACTGTAACCATTCATAGTGATAGCCAAAGCGCTAGTAAGTTAGTTTACAGTCAATCGATCGGGAAGAGGTCCAAGCATATTAACATTAAGTATCACTTTGTGAGAGAGCTGGCCCAAAACAATGTTATATGTATAAAATATTTGGACACAAGTGCTATGCCAGCTGATATGCTCACAAAAGGGCTTAGTCGCCCAAAGCTGATATCCTGCACTACGGTTATGGGATTAAGTGGGGGTGTTGAAGGAGGTTTATGCTCCTGTCAGTAGGTAATGCCCATAGCCATAGTCAGTCAGTGTCAGACATGACATGATGACATGACATGTAAAACAAAAGTGATACACATCACTTGTATTGTGACACAGAAAAAGTTCTGTCAATGTTGTGCTCGATATTATAGTTTATCTCTGTTTATTCTCGCCTATTTATTTTTACCATTCAATATTCCACGCGCTTACTCTAGTATGGTTCTCCATACTACTTTACTATACGTTTGAGTAAATAAGTAGGTATATCGGTACGTTTAAGGTGGGGTGCGTCGTTTATCGATAGAGTCATAAGTAATGTCATAAGCAGGTACTTTTAAAAATAAAATATTTTTTAATTAAGATAATTTTTTTTAACGGTGTGTTCTACTCATAAAGATGCGCTTCGCCACTCGCTCATCCGCCATCCGGGATACGTGACCGCACCACCGAAGCTGTCGACGCATTAAGTAGGCTTCAATGCCACCAACATTGGCTCGTCTTAGAACTTCGGTGTTTCGCACTCGGTCGGACCATCTGATCTTCATGATGGTGCGAAGGCATTTGAGGTGGAATCGATCCAAAGTGCGTATGTGGTGACGATACACACACCAGGTCTCGGAAGAGTACAGAAGGTTTGGCAGTACAATCGCCATATATACAGATATTTTTGTGGCTAGTTTAAGGTCGTGCGAGCTAGAGGAGGGCAAGCGAAAGCATGGCGGTCAACTCCTCCGATTTAAACATGTTCAGAAGAGACACATGAAAAGATGCAATATCGAACCCTCTCAATTTGAGGTTTTGGCAGCACAACGGCCAGAATGGCGCGGTCTTGTAAAGAGGCGAATCCGCGACTTCGAGGAGCAGCGTAAAGCAGACCTTGACGCTAAACGCGATGAACTGAAGGCCCGTCCTCCCGCCGCCATTAACTACAATTATATCAATGGCAAACTCACGTGCCCACACTGTGCACGGGAGTTCACTGCCAAAATAGGCTACAATAGCCACATACGAGCGCATCAGCGCCGACTTGATTAGGAGTAGAAGTGGTCGCCATGGCCGAAACCGGCCGGAAAGATCATCATCATCATCATCATCTACTCATAAACCTGAACAACTTTTATTAGATACTTCTCTGAAATGCGAAGAATGTAAATTTGGACTTTCCATACTAAGAGACTAACTGTTTCAACACATTTGTATGGGAGGGCCAATTATTTTTCATCTATTGGAAGAAAAGTTTTTAATAAAAGATCTTTAGTTTTGTGAGTATAAAGATTGTTTGGTCTCGGCGTGTCCACATACCTCCGGCACGGCGCCGGCGCCGTGGAACGTCACGGTGTACGCCGTGGCACGGCACGACGTCGTGTCGTGCCCCGCCACGGCGCAATGCCGAACCACGACGCCGTGCCGTGGCAATCCACGGCGTGACACAATTCTCAGTCACCAAAGAGATTGGGTCCCTCAAAAAGAGAAATAATTATTGGTATGCCATAAATTTCGGTTGGCAAAAAAAAGCGACTTACGAACTATTTGGGCAACAATGTAATTACTTAGTCCGAAAAATAACATTGGGGCTGCAAATAACATTAAGTGATTATGGGGGCAGCAAAATAATAATTTGTCTCAAAGCAGCAAAATAATCTCTTATTTCTTCTATCCTACCCATAGACATAGAAACGATAGACGAACATAGTGTGCAAAAGAGAAGAAAATGATTTATGGAAACTCAGTAAGATAGAAAAGAGTAGCGAACCTTATGTCACTGTAACCTGTTTTGTATGACAGATCGTCCCAATTCAACCCGCTGGTTTTTACTTGTACATTATTTTGGTGTTTTTTTCAGAAATCCTGATTTATTTTTATAATTTGATTAGTGTGCAACGATGGTTATGTATTCAGGATGCGAATTTGATGCGAATCTTCACATTTACCCGGAAAACTGCACATTTTACAGGTAAATTCTCAGAAAGTCGTCACTGGGATTACACGTGAATTTTTTGTTTAAATGTGCCTTTTTTTGTAAGTAAAATAATAAAATACGCAAACCCTTATATTTCCTTTCGTATTTTCGATATGTAAAAGTGTATTAGTTAGTAATTTTCATAATATTTGGGGATAAAATAATTACGCAATTAGGCCAGGGATTGACTGCAATTTATCGACAAAGTTATCGATAGTTACCTAGAAGTACCTTACATACTTTGAATAGTATGACAACAAAAAATATGCAAATTTTAAAGATTCGCTAAATAGTTACTTGAACAATTCAGACATAGTTTTTTACAAATACATATAACATTATTTTCAACTACATCCAACAGATACACTTTAGATCCAGTTATTAGAGATCGACTCGGTGACTCATGCGAAATACTTATTAATACCTATGTTTTTCAGGGTCGTATTAACGAGAGATTCGCATCATCGTACGTAAACCGTGACATAGGCCCATCTACGTCTCAACATTGAAGGATGAAGAAAGATGTGTTTGACCACCGGCGATCACTTGTCTGACAGATGTCATTCTATTTCTGGTTTCGCACGTCTTATTTGTGAAAATAGCGCCTATTGACCAGGATTCTTACGAACAACCTTCTCAGCAAATTCTATAAAGAAACCTACGTAGGAAATACGCTGACTGCAAAAAAGGAAATGACCCGCCGCAGCAAAGAAAGCATTATGTCAACATTTCAATTGAACAAATAAATAAAGTTGAAAACTTCATACCATTTTTTATTTGAAATTATCGACAACCCTCCAAATTGAATAATGTACATCACTAGCTGAGGTAAGCGCGCCAAAACCAAAATTGGTCACGCGAGATCGAGCTGTCAGTTGGTCTATAAACGCTAGTTTATATATATAAGTCTATGATCCTACCTAAGGTACATTAGGTCAACGAACGACTTGACGAACCCTGATACCAGGAGACCTGTCAAGGTTATCTCAACGTTGACAAAGCCTCTAATACGGTAAAGTAGGCCTCCGACATGATTAAGTACATGACAGAGGCCTGACTTCTGGCATATTTACAGTCCATCAAAAAAGAGTAGAAATTAAATAAAATGGAACTAATAATTTTTCATACTATAAATTGTTGCCATTCATAGTCAATGTTGCCATATAATTTTGAAATTTCTTACACAGTGGCGCCCTTATTTTTTGTCTAATCTTTTTTGCTGGACTGTAAGTATAGTTGAGCACGCCGATTGACATGATTAACATGGCCTCTGACACGGATAATATTGTACTTAGCAAGTACTTTGGCTTTCGTTTTATTAGGACGGAAGAGGAAGACTGCCGTAAGCAATTAAAAACACTACAATTGTGTATTTTTTTGATGCTCAACCTCGACATATTTGGCTGATTATTGAATTTCTATTTAAATTTTTAAAAAATATTTACGACGTGTTGTGTAATCGCATAACAAAATTTTTATACGTATGACACGCTCATTGGAGTTTTTTTACTACCTATGTTCACATGTCTGATGAAATATATTGTTGTTCAGAAATATTTACTATCCAAGAGTTGCTTAACGAATAGCAATAACAAAGTCAATTTTTGGCATCACGAATAGCATTTTTTTGCTGACTGCTTAAATAACACCCGAAATATCTTGTGTTTCGCACTCGGTCGGACCATCTGATCTTCATGATGGTGCGAAGGCATTTGAGGTGGAATCGATCCAAAGTGCGTATGTGGTGACGATACACACACCAGGTCTCGGAAGAGTACAGAAGGTTTGGCAGTACAATCGCCATATATACAGATATTTTTGTGGCTAGTTTAAGGTCGTGCGAGCTAGAGGAGGGCAAGCGAAAGCATGGCGGTCAACTCCTCCGATTTAAACATGTTCAGAAGAGACACATGAAAAGATGCAATATCGAACCCTCTCAATTTGAGGTTTTGGCAGCACAACGGCCAGAATGGCGCGGTCTTGTAAAGAGGCGAATCCGCGACTTCGAGGAGCAGCGTAAAGCAGACCTTGACGCTAAACGCGATGAACTGAAGGCCCGTCCTCCCGCCGCCATTAACTACAATTATATCAATGGCAAACTCACGTGCCCACACTGTGCACGGGAGTTCACTGCCAAAATAGGCTACAATAGCCACATACGAGCGCATCAGCGCCGACTTGATTAGGAGTAGAAGTGGTCGCCATGGCCGAAACCGGCCGGAAAGATCATCATCATCATCATCATCTACTCATAAACCTGAACAACTTTTATTAGATACTTCTCTGAAATGCGAAGAATGTAAATTTGGACTTTCCATACTAAGCGACTAACTGTTTCAACACATTTGTATGGGAGGGCCAATTATTTTTCATCTATTGGAAGAAAAGTTTTTAATAAAAGATCTTTAGTTTTGTGAGTATAAAGATTGTTTGGAGAGATTGGGGAATCAAGAGTGGTGAGAAATGGTTGATTTGATGTGATGATGGACTGACTAGACGTTTGAGTAAATAAGTAGGTATATCGGTACGTTTAAGGTGGAGTGCGTCGTTTATCGATAGAGTCATGATGACAAAACTGACACTAGTATTTCATCAGGTCATTGAGCGACTGATCTTATCGACACAGTACGTCAAAAGTAAAGGCATCGAATACCGATTATAATATTTTCTTTGAAAGTAGTTCTAGTTCTTCTTATTTTCGAGTGGGACATCGAGTCGTGCAACGACCCGGCGAATGCTGCATCAATGTGGGAAGATAGCTCCATCAAATAGAAGATTAATTAAGTACTTTTTTTGGAGTTGCAACTGACTTCATCAAAACCTGTTTAATATACATAGATAATTAGATACCTTCTTTCGGGCTATTAATGAAGTGTTTCCTAACTACAAGTTAGGTACCTACTTGTTTCCCTTTCTATCGATACCGTTCTTCCTTTTATCCAACACTACACCAGAATTTAGCTCACCGTTCCTGTCCAGTTTACCTCAGGTCTATGTTTTTAATTCTTCCCCTTGCTTGTTGGCTGTATGGGCCGTCTGCCCGTTGCCCGCCGAGGATCAATTTAAAAAGCAAAAAACGCACTAATGGCGCCATTTCCTTTCCCGCCTTTTTACAATCTGACGGAATCTTTTTTGGTTTAGTTCGAATAGTTTTGTGTAATTGTTGTCTTGTCTTGACAACTTAGATGTAGGAAAACTAAGTAATGATTTGTTTGTGTTGTATGATGGTTCACGATCACGGTAGTGTTTTTTTAATTTGAAACTAGGTTTTCAGTAAAGAATCTTTGTCGTATCTTAGAAAAGCAGTTTCATTCATTCAACCCTTCATAAAACTGAAATTTGATAATTATTTATTACCAATATTGAGTCTTCCTAATATGAGCGAGGAATAGAGTTTCAGAGCGTGGAAAGTATTTTCTCCTTCATTGTGGTTGCAGAATTCTTTTCTACCTAGAAGGTGTAAAAAAATCAACTGCAAATATTTTAAGGGGTGAACCAGCCCGTGAAACTGAACAACTTTCCCCAAGGAACATAGGTCGAAACATAAAAAAAATTTGGGCCTCCCATACAAAATGTACCAGCCGGCCGAGTCAATTTGTATGGAAGGCCAAAAAAATTTTTTTTTATATTTCGACTTCCTTATGTTCCATGGGGAAAGCTGTTCAGTTTCATGGGCAGATTCACCCTCTAAAATATCGGGTGAAATTTTACTAGTGACCGATAGCGAAAACTCAGAACTGGCTGGTCATAAGGAACAACTTTCCCCAAGGAACATAGGTCGAAATACGAAAAAAAATTTTGGGCCTCCCATACAAAGTTGCCGATCAGCTGATTTGAATTACTATGGGAGGAGGTCAAAATTTTTTTTCGTCTTTCGACCTATGTTCCTTAGGGAAAGTTGTTCCTTATCACCAGCCGATTCTGAGTTTTCACTATCGGTCACTAGTAAAATTTCACCCTATATTTGCAGTTGATTTTTTTACATCCTGTACATGTAGTTCAAACCCTAGACAATGGAAACCATGGAGACAGTTTAAATCATTAAACTAAGTACATCAAACATGCGGTCAATTGTCGTGGTTGGCGGCAAGAGCAATTGTTTGGCGCCATTAGGGCTATTAGTTTATTAGCGCCACAGATGATAGATACAGCAATACTAAAGAAGAAAATTAGGTAGTAGTGACGTGTATCGCCCTAAGATTTGTGAAATTGACATGTTTATTCTTAGGTAGGTACTCCTACTTGTATTAAGAGCAATCCATAGAACCAAATTTTCATACAACAAACCTATTTCCCTGATGATTTTCTGGAGAAGATTTTTGAAGTGAACCAGTCCCGAAAATTAGGCATATTTTCGCTACAATTTTCGCTTAAATCAGATCAAAGGTGTCAACAAATTGGCTCTCCTAGGTATAGGTACCTAGTCCAAAAATAAGTCCGAAAGGCAAGAATTGAATAAGTTGTCTGTATTATTGAAATACTTACCTACAGTTCTAGCACAAAGTAAGTTTTGGATGTTCTAGTAAAGCACAGTAAACCTAAAATCGTGGGCTCGAATTAAATTATTGTTTAATGGTTTTATTTTTGTACTTATATTTTCATGTAAGTAGATAATATTTCTAAAAAGTTTATAATATGAGAAAAACTAGACGTCTCTATTACACCCTGATTACAACTCAACCCATCAACTCATATATTTAACGACTAAGCTTTGAACTTACCGAAACTTGTAACAAAATTCATATTTCCGTTTAGCCTAGAAAATTCGCCCTTATTGCCATAGAGCTAGGAAAGCTTAGAATGGATTCAATAGACAGGGACAGTTGGTGATCCCCTAAATGGCAATATCACTATTTGCGAACAGACGAAACGACGGACAATAACATAAAGGAATCGATAGCAGATACAAATGAATAATCTATAAATGCGTTTAAGACATTGATTGGTAGAGCTAGGAAGATATTAGAATTGGCTGAAAATATTATTTGATGTTTTTTGTAAAACATATGCAATGCATATGGATACTTTACGATGTGGATAGATGTCCTAGAATTAAAGTAGGTACCCATAAATTTTCTATTATAGAGCTGTCTAACTCAACTTCAAACGAAAGATTAGCATATAATGAAGATATTTTGTGTTGATTCAAAAATCGAAGAAAAAGAACATCGTTTTGCCTAACTTTTCTGTGCTACTCCAAAAGCTAAATCTTCTTTAGCTTTCCTACAAAAAATGCAGATACCTAGATGTAGCATTTTTTTGTGATTAAAGATAGGTCATAATCACTAAGCAAAATGTAAGTATTTTATCGAATTATATTAAATATTCGTACCTATTGTTTTCTTTCTTCAAATTAGAAGATTAACCACACAATAAACGACTTGAAATCAGATCAAATGTTGGGCGATGAGTTGGACCCTTTCTGAATGTCCCTGTCCAAAAACTCCTAGCTCTACCCCAAAAGTTAATACGGTTCTGTTATTAGGAGCATAATAAGTCGGCATACGCTGTGCTGAGCCCGTTTTAGCGATGCTATCTACAGCATTTTTATTTTATTCATAGATCGCCATGTTTATACCCTTGTTTACCAGGGAGGTCGCTGCAAAAAGATCTTTGAGTATCTATATCATTGTTTCATTTGTCTACTTACTCTTTGTACATTGTTTTAGTCTTTTTGTTACAGAATCTAACGTAAAGGGTATAAGATGGGTTCCTTAGGTAAAGATTTGGATAGATATCTATTACCTTACCTATGTCAGTTCTTTTTTTGCGTTATTCTAAGACTTATGCCAAAGAATACTTACAATATGTATACAACGAGTAATCATTGCTTACAGTTAAGTAACTAATCTAAAATATGTTAAAGCCTAGAGTTAAGATCATTAATATAAATAGAAAGGTATTGCAGGGTATCCATGCTGGATCCATTCCTTAACCATACTTTTCGTTTCTTTTGGTAAAACAATTCGTATTTTTATTAGCAGAAAGATCCTCCTTCGAGCAACTACGACTAGCGAATAATTTAGATTCGGTTAAGGGTTTTGATAAATTCGCTCATTCACGTACGTAGGTATTATAATATTGCAATCTACAGAGCTACTAGACTGCTCACATTGGATGGTCAGCACAGTTTTATCTGCTGTAACTTTCCATGGTAAAATATTGTCTTGTTTCCAAATTATGTATTGGCAAACTGTTGATGATACCTAAGCTTAAAGTATAGGGGATATTAAACTGGCAAGGAAGTATTTGATGAAAGCAGACAATGTGCATATAACCCACATGTATTGTTAGTTCCATAAGGTTGAGGTATAACAGTTCATCTTCGGCGTGTCGGTTCTTTTGATCTGTTGCAATTACATATTCAATGTTATTCTAGTAACAGTTTTATACTAGTTCTCAATTCATCTCTCGTTAGAGCAGTCCTGTTTTTTGGTATGGATTTTGGTAAAGCTTTTGATAGATTTAAGCACGATCTAATTGAACTCTCTCGATTCACAAAAAAATAATTTCAAGAGGTACTGGAAACTTAATCAAAACATACAGGAGACCGAAAAATAAGTAATCAAGAATAATTTAGATACTTGTTGAAAATGAGGGTAATACCTAAGATGCATGTAAACATAAGAACTACTGAGTTTATCTAAAAGTAAGTAAGTTGAATGGTAAGACGAACAATGAAAAAAGGTACCTAAACTTAAACCTATCGTTAGGTTTGTCCTACTACAGGTTTTTTAAAAAAAAAAACAATGTTTACGTTAATGGTACAGCTGGCCATCAATGGAACTTAAAATCAAACTTTCTTTATAATCCACCAACAAATACGAGAATCGGGCAGCCATTTCACCGCGCTCGTAAACAGGGGAGCGGTCAGGTAAGCCCCATTGTTGTTTTTTAACCCTCCGACTTTTTTTACATTATAGCTGCACCATAGAACAGAGCGTTTGGGAAATTAGTTCCGATATTATTGAAGAAATCCAGAAGTTTTGAGTCCACGCCAAGAAAGGTGTCCCGCTGAGAAAAAAAGTCCCATAACAATATACCCTCTATCAAGTGAGATAGAGTTTTGAATAGTGTTATTTCAAGCGATGATGACAGAATCTTATTTGGATGACATCGTGGCACGGACTCTGCAGATGGTAGCGGCGCCCTTTGCAAAATTTCTGATTTAGTTTTTTACCGTTCGAATCTTCGCCTTTATCGTCGTCCCTTTCTACAAAATTTGGGTCCAAGTTATGCCGAAACATAAAAATGTTACCGATCTTAATTAAAGAGACCTCGGCGATTCGTTTTTTTGTGCGAATCGGAACGTTGAACGCTAATTACGAAACTGGACCTAAATTACAACCTTGCGGTACTTCTCAAAACTTTGCAAAAAGTTAACTAAGTATGCGAGTGGTTTTAGAGCCTTATCTTTACTCACTAGCGGTTTGTGTGATAATTCATCGCAGACGAACGGTGGGTACCTACTACCGGCGGTATTTGTACCAAAACGCTGCAAATAAGCTATGCGTCCGCGTAGAATTCGCTGAGCATCCGCTCGCAAACCACTTGTATGATAAAGCTCATAATTATGTTAATATGTGATGTGTGGGACATTGAACAGATAAACAACCCGATATTAGTAGAGTAGGTACCTAATTTCTTAAAGAGGTGTCATTTCCGCTGTAAATACGTATACCACTGTTTTGCTAAATTATCAGACTTTGCAAAGGATTTTTGTAGATAAAGCGAATTATTGAGCTTTCAAAAGCTTACCCTTTCGCTTAAAGCTTAACCCTTCACTTTCAATCTCTTTCTTTCTCTGATTATTTTTATAACAACAATTTACCTTCATAAAATCATGTTAAAAAGTTAGCCTACGTTGATTCCGTCAATAAACAACATCAAAAGATCATTTTGAGTCAATCCATGCTCAGCGAAACTTATTTTGATCATCGATTCGTTTTAAAATGATAATATTTTTGCGCATTACCTACGCACGACGACATAAGCCCGTAAGTGATGGTCTCGTGGATAAGTGGCAGCTTTTTGTATTTTTTCATGTCTCTACCTTTTACCACGGTATCTCGAACGCAGGTGAGATCGCGAAAAATATGAAGGATTCTCGTGATTTCACCTTTGATTCTTTGTGGTTGGCGAAATCGTCATACGTGTGGTGTACTTGTGTAACCTATGGTAAGGGTATGGAAGGATGAACTCGTGCAATGTTGCATCTACGCCCTACACCGACCCTTCCCCAGCGAATCCTATGGAATACTTACAAACGGCTTAGCAAGCCAGTCTGGTTTTGTGTTCCAAAGCGCGCGGTGCTGGCGCGTTGACGCACGGCCCTAAAATCTTTCATCGAGAAAAGATTCATCGCAATCGAACCTTTTTGAAAATACTTTTTAAACTAGCCAGTTATGTGTTCTGTTTTTGCATTTTGCGAACGCCGGTTCTCAAACTTTGTAGAGTTTCGAAGTTTGTTTTGAAAGTTTTCGTTTTTTAAGTTATTTTCGGTTTGCACTTCGGAAATGTTTTGTGATCACATTGTTATGTTGTTCAGTTATGTGGTTATTGTTTAGTGTCTCGGTTATGTTTTGAGGTTTTCGGTTTATTTTGGATTTTGCGGTGTGTGTGGTGTGGTTTGCTGGTTTAACTATCTCGTGTTGGATCGTTGGAGTGTAAAGTTGAGCACGATGAGTCTTCTTTGGAAAGTTCTGTGCTCTCTTCTGCTGCTGATACAAGCGGTTATGTGCAATTGGTGGTAAGTTTACTATTATTAGATATAACTATTTTTAGCACTTTCAAAAGTTTAAGTACGTAATTTACCTTTGTGAAAATATGTTACATTTGATTTTTAAGGTTTTGTGGTTATTATCACTAAAACTATAATACACTCTAGGAAAATTTTACATCTCTCTACTTTTAATTCCATTCCATAAAAATATGGTAACTTATTATTAAGAACATTCTCATCTCTTCAACTGAACTCATCAATTTAGTTTTTATGCATATAAGTAAATTAAGTACATTGTTACTTTTTTTGCAAAGTAACGACTTATTTTGGACAAAGGTAACTACTGTAATAAAATAAATAGGAATGCACATAATTAGAAGAAAATATTCCGCAACTAGTTTATTCCATACGTTTAACATACGATTACTTGCAAATAAGGCGTAGAGCTTTTAGTCCGAGTGCTTCATGCTCGTATAACTTTTTTTTTTTTTTTATCTAAGATGGGCTTACTCTTGACCCCAATCTTACCCTAGAGCAGAGATGGGATCTACGGTGGAGCGAGCTTGCCCAGAAGATGCCTATTCACTCTAGACTTAAAGAGATTCAGGTTATATGCACTCGGAAATACAGACGCAGGCAGGGAATTCCATTCTTTAGCCGTGCGCATAATGAAAGATGATTTGAAGCGCTTAGTGCGTAATGTGGGTATATCAACTAAGAACGGATGGTAGCCGGCCGTGCGTCTGGATGTCCGATGGAAGAAAGGAGACGGTGGTATGAGCTCATGCAGCTCACGCGCACACTCTCCGAAGTACAATCTGTAGAAGACCGATAGGCAAGCAACCTTGCGGCGGTGAGCCAGGCTGTGAAGCTTGGTCGCCACCAGTTTTTTATCGCCTATTAATCTCTTGGCTCTGCGTTCCACCGAATCCAGTGCAGCAAGTTGGTATTTAGCCGAGCCATCCCAAAGGTGACAGCAGTACTCCATGCAAGATCGGACTTGAGCTTTATAAAGAGTTAGAAGCTGTTCAGGCGTGAAGTACCGCTTGACTTTATTCAGGACGCCCAACTTTCTAGCTGCAATTTGAGCCTTGGACTCGATGGTGGTGCCGAAGTTGAGGTCAGAGGACAACTCCATGCCAAGGAGTTGAAGAGTGTTGGTCACTGGAACAGATGTACCCCGAAAAGTAGGAGAAAAGGTGAAAGGACTCCTTTTTGCGGAGAAAAGACACGCCTGCGTTTTTGAAGCATTGAAGCTGACGAGATTGTCTTCGCCCCACTGGGAGACGTTACTTAACGTCAGGCTCGTACGCTCCATCATAGCCTTTCTCAATCTTTGGATTTCATCACCACTGGCTCCTGCGCCGGACAGATATTTCTCGGTGACAGTACTGTCATCTGCGTACCCAACAATTCCTGAAGATAGAAGGTCATTGATGTGCAGCAGGAAAAGCGTCGCGGAGAGTACAGACAACTTTCATCGAAGTGTCTAATAAAATACTAGTAAGTGAGCCACTTGAAAACTATTTTTAATGTATGTAGGTATGATTATGTTGGCATAATAAATAAATGTATGACAAGAAAATAACTTTTCTCAGTAATTTAAGAAAAATATAACAAAAATTTGCTTTAAAAACCAATATTTAAAAATAATGAAAACTTACTATGGGTATTATCAAATTTAATAATAGTGGTTCCTTTTAGACGGATATGTTATTAATTATTATTGATTGATTGATTAAATGATTTGTTTTGTCTTTTTAGTGATTTTCTAATTAATAAAGAACTATAAGTACCTACGTATGAAAATCTAATAAGTACCTAGGTACAAACACTTCATAGGAAATGGCTTACTGAATTTAAAAGTTCTTCATTTGATTTATTGTACAGTCGGCGAAAGAAAATCGTGGCAATATAAAATAAATCTTAAGATTGAGATTATTTTGTAATCGTAATTTTTATTAAGCTACAAGCTGTATGAAAATTAGATTGCACTGTTCAGTAGGGACCTACAAAATTATTGATTATGGAAATGTTTAACAATTTACTGTCACAAAAGTCACAATGATGCATTGGTCCCGAGTTAAAGTTCCGGTAGGAAATTGTGATTTTATTATTATTTATTTTCAATATTTAACTTATTTCACAAGTTTTATTGCACTGACTGTACACCAGTGATGGATAGCAAACTCTTAACTTATCTGGCTTTATTTATTCATCAACACCATTTTTCTCATAAATCCCGAGTGCATCGGCACTGGCAACTTTTTGGGTTAAAGATTTAAAAATAGAACAGTTTCGTAGAAGATAAATAGCGTATCTGTTTACATTTGCATTGTACTAAACGGTTTTGTTTGACAGACGCCGACGTGAGCCGCCGCGCGCTGACTGATGTGTTTCTTTAAAAATTTATACTCTGTGAAAAGCTGTTGAAGTTTTCTTTACACAGAATTCGTGGGATAGCTTTCGCCTCTTCAGAACGGAACTGCTGATATACAGAACAGAGTTTGATATAATTTTATGGTTTATGGCACCCAACAACAGACTTAAAACTGAGCTTAAGATTTTGGTATAATTTTAAACTAATCATTTTATTGTCTATATGAACTTTAAAATATGATACAAGACTATTTATAATGCAAAACTATTAATAATCCTCTTTGTAAATAAAAAATCAAACAAATCAAATGCACATCCAAATGCAGGCAAAAGTTTGACATGCACTGGTCTCTCATTAGAAAAAGTGTGACATCAGTTTCATTTGTTTTTTTTATCTTATCTATCAGCCAGTATGTCTAGATGCTTATCTTAACCTAGGTACCTAGGTAGGTACTTAATGAAATGAGAATCGCAATTTTAATAGAAAATCTTAATCTTTACTCTTCGATTTTTTCTTAATTTAAGGATTTTTTTCAGTTCCTTATGCTCTTTTAAACTAACGTAGGTATTATCTATTAGTACTCAGTTGGTAGAGTAAATGGTGCCAGAGTTTTCAACAAATCCACCCACCCATTTAACCGACCAGGTTATTCTGGTTTTTCGTACAAATACTAAGAAAATCCATTCCATGTCGTTCCCTTAAATGGGTAGATGGATTTTCTGGCGATAGAACTTCTTATTTTTCGATTTCTCATTTAAATCTTAAAGTTCGTTAACATATTTTTTGTAACAATTCCAAAGGTTTAAAAACTAATAAGTTACTAATTAAAATACTAATTTGGCATTGTGTGGGTGAGATGTTTCGTTAAGTTTTATAAATTAGTCATAAACGAAACGTTAAGGAACGGATATGGCATAAATTGTCTTGATTGCACCTTAATTCGGTAGTTTAAAACAATAACTTATGGAAATTATGTCTATGGTTTGAGTTATGTTTCTATGAATAAGAATACATCAATATCAATCAAATTCTATCATATTTAGGGACATATATATAAGTGATCTGGGTATCATATCAATCTGTTGGTCGGTCGTGGAATTTTCAAACTCCTTCTAAACCACGCAACGGATTATGATGCGTTTTTATGAACAGATAGAATGTTTCAAAAGTAAGGTTTATATTATAACACATGCCGGGAAAATGAATTTCAGCGGGTGAGTTCGTTAATGGGCCGCTAGATAGCTAGCAGACAAATGCTATTTCAAAAAAATATCTTATTTAAAAATAAAAAACAAAGAGATCACTTGAACTATGTTTTTGTTTTTGTCTGTTTTGTCTCTGTTTTTGACTGTTTGTGTCTGTTTTGTATTTGTCTGAATATAATGATTAGTATGACGAATAATTTGTAGGCAGAATCGGCAGTGTTCTTTAACTTCATAGAAACGAGATTTAAGTTTATTTTGTATTGCTTTGCCTACTTTAATAATGTAGGGGGCCGAAATTCAAATTCTAAAGGTCACCGCGCACCACCACCGCACCGTTTCTATAATTAGGGCCGGCGCACACGACAGATGTTCGCGCCGCGCCGTTAACTTCAAACGGACCGCGACCGAACGATTTTACTCGGAATATGTTGTGTTTGTGTGCTTGCTTTTGTTTTAGCGGATGAGGATGACAGTGTACTTAGCGTTTTGTGACCATAGACTTATATATATAAACTAGCGTTTATTTGTGACAGAATCCTGGGTGAATCATCTCATAAACGAAACTGAACAACGTCTCTCAGTAAAAATCAAAAATAATGCTTTTTCCTTGAGAAGACAGTGTATCGCCAGATTGAGGGGTTGTCAGTCTCTCGCCTAAAATTACAATACACATAAACTCTCAAATCCCTTAGTCGCATCTTACGATACCCACGACAAATATATGGATGGGGTGATGCTATTCTAAGCCAGCACCACACGGCACGAAACAAAACATAATTTTAAGCATTGTCTTATCTAAGTTGAAGATATTCGCTGTCAGTTTTAGTTAACACACATTCTACTTAATAAGTTCTTCAGAAGAGCTTAACAGATGTTTGCTACTTTACTGGACCGAGCCAGTGGGTTGTAAGTTAACTAAGTTACTAGACAACTTGATTACTTAAGCTGGTTAAACGAAGTTAAGTGTAAGAAAGGAAGGGATTTGAAAAATAAAGTTCAGTTCTAGACTTAAGAGATGTGAGGTCAGCGTATTTTGTAAAAGATTATGAACGAGTTCAAATTGATTATATGAAAATTCAATATTTCCGCACGACACATTTAATTTTTTTATAAGTAAGTTCAAAATTGTATCAATAATCGCCCGTTTAAATAGTATCCATTGAAAATTATAAGTAATAGTTTCCTGTTTGATGTGTAGTCGCCTTTAGCTTCTGAGAAAGTCTGCAAAATTGAACTGAAAAGTGTAAAAAATAATAATATTATTGTATTGTATCCTAATCCTCATATCTCAAAATTCTATTTAATCAATATCAGTTCAGTAGTTTTCAAAGCACGGACTTAAACAGTTATATAATATTTTGATAAATTACGACCTTTTTTTCTGCCGGTATCCAATTTGCATACTTATCTTTGTATCAAAATCTCCCTACCAAACAAAATACGGAAGGTAGATAAGACCACTTAGCATGTAACTGTGAATCGTTCATTGAAATAATGAATGCATTTTCTCACCACGCTTGGCAGGCGGATTGGCGAGCGCAATTCATGATGTTGCATTCACAGGGAATGCTGCGCTGCCCATGCCCTGGATTACTTTTCGATTTGGGGTGATGTTAATCTAAGCCGGCATCACAGATAAGACCATTTAGCACGTAACTGAATACGTTTTCGGTCGAAGCTTTTAATTACATTGCCTTGTTCACTTTAGTATTTTTACAGCATCATGACCTATAGAATTTAGCTTTGGGGCAGCGCCGCTGTTAATGATTTTTTCTACCCAGCAACTACTTTTGTAGAATTATCTTTGTATCAAAATTAAACAAAATAGAGAAGATAAGACCACTTAGCACGTAGCAGTGAATCGTCCAATGTATTATGAATGCGTTTTCGGTCGAAGCTTTTACTTAAATTGCTATACCTTTTAATCTTCAAGTTTTGCACAGAATTATGCCCTATAGAATTTAGCTTTGGGGCAGCGCCACTGATAACAAATCAATGTTTTATAGGTAACCAAACCACAAATTTTAAGGATTATCTTTGTATCAAAATTTAACAAACAAAATACGAAAGATAAGGCCACTTAGCACTAAGCTGTGAATCGTTCATTGTATTATGAATGCGTTTTCGGTCAAAGCTTTTAATTCAATTGCTTGATAGCCATCTACGGTTGTGTACAGACCGAGTGCCTGCAAAAGGAAACATTTTGTTTTAGTAGCATTTTGACACGTGGCACTTTTCACTTTAACGATTTTCAACTTTTAAATTTCATAGGCTTTGTCATGTGCCTTGGTCATTTGCCATTTGAATTTTTATAATTATGTACCTACTCAAACGAACCATTTCACCACCCATTTAAAATTTTAAGGCATTTACTTAGATACATGATTTTCCATGTAAGAAAGTTTTGTCGTGGTTGCCGTAGGTTGTATCTTTAGCTTCCGATCTAAAGTAAAATTGGAAAATATTTTTTGTAAATTTCGACTTTCATTTGCATCCAACTATTGATTGAGTATGAATCTGTTTTTAATAATTACTTAGTAACTTAATATTATGCAAAGGGTAGAGATAGATAGAGAGTTCTCATAGTATGCACAAACCCAACGCATGGGAGAGTTTGTGCGTTCCGTTATAACAAATTTGTCCGCGTTTCGTTACACAAATTTGTCTGCATACAATGGAGGTGATAATGTAATTAACGTACAGTGATAGATCACTTCCCTGCCTGTCTGATTGTTTGTTTGTTCGTAAGTTGTTCAAAAATGGGTCAGTAGCAACGGAGCGTTACAAAACAAAATACCTAAGTAATCCTTCATGGAATAACGAAGATAAACATGTTTTTTTTCTTTTGCTAAAATTACTTTCCTATTTACCAGACCATCCCATCAGACCATGTCACTTGAAGTTAGCACCACCCAGAGGCCTTCTAGTAGGCAGTAGTGAAAAACTCTAAATCAACAGAAGGGGCCAGTTGCTAAGTCCAAAACAGTCCAGTTCAAGAAGTACCTAAGTCTAATATCACGACAGTTGAATCAGATACTATATATAACTTTGATATTTTTTTAATACTTACGATCGTTTTTACAACTAATCAAAGGGAGGACTTAGTGCGATTTTTCACTGGGTTGTCCTGGACTTATTGACTTTTGCAATTGGGCCCTTCTGTTTCATCGGGTCGTTCGATAAATTAAATGTCTCTCACACGATAAAAGATCCACCCAACACCTCAAGTGTAGGTACCCATTCGCCTACAATATCAGTTTAGTCAGTCCGTTTTAACTACTAGGCATTGACTAATGCAGGGCCGTAGTAGATACAATATCTATTGAGGCCTAAGCTCATCTCGCAAATTCCCCAAAATGCAAAACCAACAGAGTGTCAATTACCATTACCTCCGACTATCGTCCACGCACAGGCCCTTATAATAAACAGTTGGCTAGAGGGCTGCCAGCCTCCTGAATTTCTACTAAAATGGGGGTAAAAAGGATTTACTACATTTCTACTAAAAAAAAGGGTACACGTAGTTTTTGATTTTGCTTACATAGCTGGCGATTCGGGTACACTGGATACACATTCTTTTTACTAACCTTAAATTATTGCTCTCACTTTTCGTCAAATAGGGTAAAAAAGGGATAGGATATTATGATCGCGACTAAAAAAGTCTCAAGTCTCAAGGTCAAAACAATGACAACTAAATTGACATCATATTTAAATATGGTGACGTGGTATCAACACTCCTGACCATGGAATTTGTAGGTGACTACTGACTATGCAGCTCCTGCCGTCGTCAAATATCGTCGTCCCCGTTGGAAAATTTGTTTGTTTGTTGACAACGCAGATGGCAGCACTGAACTATAGTAAACAGTGGCAGTTTGCACACGACATGTAGTGCCCACCCCGTAGCGGCTTTAATTTACAACCTAATTATTATTTAATAGCCAAAGGGCTGAATATTACGCCGGATATTATGGCAGGCGACACGGGGTTTTGGATATTGTATGGTCGATTGGAAACGAAATTGACATAGAAAAATGTTGATCGTAGCAGCAAAGAATACAAAGTTTTTTTTAAATAAAGCTATCCCACTAGAAAAAAAGATTACCAAATCCAGTCCAATCTAACAGAATAGAAAGAACAATAAGAAGATAATTGTTTAAGTTTTGATCCACTTTCAAAGATTTCAAAAACCCCAATATGTTTCTTTTTCTTTTTGCTTTCTTTAGACAAGCTATTTTCATTCCGTAAAATCTAGCCTATTTATTCCAGGTTCATTAAATGTAAATAGGTACTACTTCTTCTTCTTTTTCGAGTGGGACACTAATTCGTCCAAAACGACCCGATGAACTCTGGTGTCAGAGGTTTTCAACCGCCTATTGCATTTTTACTTCCCTACTTAGGTACTTTATCTAATCGCCCGTTGAAGTTAGAACTAGTAGGAAATCATCAACATAGATACCTGGTACTAATTATTTATTCAATTTATACAATTTTCTCGATTTGGAGTCGAAATCTGAACCACTACAAGTTTATATTCAAGATCTATCGATTTCACTGTTGAAAAGTTCTAACCTAAAACATTCAATCACGCTTCCTTCGTCAAGTTACAATGTTTATTGTTTACAACAAGCATTTGAGTGTTGATTGATGTGAAACAAAGGTCACACATTCACACACACTTCAATTCTTACAAGCAACATTGTAAGTTGAAAGTGAAACCTGTGATGAAGCTAAATGTAATTTCGGTGTAAGTATTTTAGGAGGTTGAAGGTTAAGAATGTTTTGGGAATTTGACGATGCCATTATAATAATTATGTTTTTGCATGTGTTGGAAAGCGCAGGGTACCTACCTATAGAAAAGACTGTCAGAGTCGGACTCGGAGTTTATGATCTGGACATCCCTGAATCTGAAAGTTGCTGTAAGGGGAACTGAAAAGATTATTTTTCGTGCAACAAGCCCAAAATGATGAAATTTTTTTAGGGTGATAAAAGCTCAATGGAAAAAAAAGATTCAGCAAAATCCAAAACATCTCGAATGTGTTCAGACTGTTTTTCAGCTGTACCTAAACTCTTTTGATGCCACCTTTTTTATCTATATGTTACTAGAAAGGCTATCAGCAGTCTTGAATTCCGTTCGTATTTTATTGCCTTCATCATCTAGTGCTCTATGATGGGGTAATAATCACCCCATCGCCCCAGAGTTTAGACTTTAGACACATCTAGACATAGGATGTATCTTCTTTTAAAAACTATCAAAATTTTCCACCACAAGTAAGAATCAAGCCTGCAGCTTTCGCTATTAGTACCTACTACTGGCGACACCTCTTCTTTCTGTGTATCTTTATCTTTCCGAAGTCAAGAAGAAAGAAATTGGTATACCTAGTGCGAATAAGACTAACCAGTACCTCTACAACTTTGTCTTGCACTCGTATTTCCCCATTATTGCCCTCATCTAGTGCCCTATCATAGGCAGAGGTGGCATCACCCCATCGCCCCACAGTTTTGACATAACATTCAGATAATGTAAGACAAATAAGAAGACTAAAACGCCAGTTTTTATTTACATACTCTTTGTAAGAAGACAACCGAGTATCTACTTCTTCTTCTTTTTTTGATTATGGCTTTTGCCAATAAGCAATTCAGCCAGTGTCAGTGAAAGTAGATCATCACGTCAAAAAGAAATATTAGGTGGGAGCCACCCGGTACCTCTACAACTTTGACTTGCTCTCGTATTTCCCCATTATTGCCCTCATCTAGTGCCGTATGATAGGGTGGCATCACCCCATCACCCCACAGTTTTGACATAACATGCAGATCGCCGGCGGCTTACACACACGGCCGATAAATAAACACGCGCCGAAAGGGGTGAAATCAAATATTCATACGGATAGTGATAGATACATACATACATACATCACGCCTTTATCCCTTGCGGGGTAGGCAGAGCGTCAACGACCGTAAAAGTACGGTCGTTATCGCCACGTCTGACACATATTTGAGGGCCGTTTTAGCTATTGTCGTGTATCGCTATAGTGACAGGTTGTCAGCCTGTCGCCTAAAATTGCAATACACATGATACCCTCGAGTCCTTTAGTCGCTTCTTACGACACCCACAGGAAAGAAATGGGGTGATGCTATTCTAAGCCGGCATCACACGGCCATACGGATATATACGGATATATACGGATAGTGATGGGCGTGGATTTTATCGATATTTGGGTTATAGTCTTCCTGTGTGGTGCTGGGTTGGGGGGATAGCATCACGCCTTTTTTTCAGTGGCTTACACACACGGCCGATAAATAAACATGCGCCGAAAGGGGTGAAATTAAATATTCATACGGGTAGTGATGGGCGTAGATTGTATCGATATTTATATTGAAGTTATTGTGCTACTTGTGTGGTGCCGGGTTGGATTCGCATCACGCATTTTTTCAGTGGCTTACACACACGGCCGATAAATAAACACGCGCCGAAAGGGGTGAAATTAAATATTCATACGGGTAGTGTTGGGCGTGGATTTTATCGATATTGGGGTTATTGTGCTACTTGTGTGATGCTGGGTAGGAATAGCATCACGCCACTTTTAGTCGGCTTACACCCACGGCCGATAAATAAACATGCGCCGAAAGGGGTGAAATTAAATATTCATACTGGTAGTGGTGGGCGTAAATTATATCGATATTGGGGTTATTGAAGTTATTGTGCTTCTTGTGTGGTGCTGGGTTGGAATCGCATCACGCCACTTTTAGTCGGCTTACACACAAGGCCAATTATTAAACTAGCGCCGAAAGGCGTGAAATTAAATATTCATACGGGTAGTAATGGGCGTGGATTTTATCGATATTGGGGACATCGTTAATTAATGCCGTCTGGTACCGTTATAGTGCTTCAGTAATATAAATGTGTGTATAAAGCCCGCACACACCTACCTAAAGTATTTTATTTTCATGTTACGACACATGTTCCGTAGGGAAAGTTGTTCAGTTTCATGAGTACCTTGACCTCCATTCGGCTTGTTATACCTTTTTCGTTACTCCCGGTATATCGTTTATCGATATCGATAATAAAGAAAGTACATCACTAAGACAGTCCAATATCGTAATAGGCAGACTAGAGAGTGACACTTGTTATTTGTTTCTATGACATCGATCGATATCGATAACAAGGAAGGCACGTCACTAAAGCAGTCCAATATCGTAATAGGCGGACTAAAGAGTGAGACTTGTATAACATGACCAAATTAGCCGCGTGTGAGTCCGTCCTAAGGGCACGGCAGGGTTGACACATTCAATAAGCTTCGTCGTTAGTTTTGTATAAAAGTAACTATCGATAAATCAGTTCCTGCACGTTACTAAGACTGTCTTATTTTGCTAAAGGTTACCAAATTAAAAAGAACATAAAAGATGTATTTGCTATGAGGTCACTTTTATTCCAATATTTATACCGATAAGACGAAGGTACATCACTAAGACAGTCCAATATCATAATAGGCAAACTATAGACTGAGACTTATTATTCTTTTCTATGACATCGATATCGATACTTTCTTAACAGCACATCACTAAGACAGTCCAATATCGTAATAGGCAGACTAAAGAGTGAGACTTGTATAACATGACCAAATTAGAAACTTCTAACAATATCGATGTCGATAACATAGTAAAGGTACAACACTAACACAGTCGCAATATCGTAATAGGCAGACTAAAGAGTGAGACTTGTATAACATGACCAAATTAGGATGACTAAGAGATTACTGTTAGTTTATCGATATCGATACCTTCTGAACAGCACATCACTAAGACAGTCCAATATCGTAATAGCAGACTAAAGAGTGAGACTTGTATAACATGACCAAATTAGCCGCCGCCCTAAGGGCACGCCAGGGTTGACACACTGAACAAGCTACGTCGGTATTCAGTATACAAGTGAATATTGATAACTATGGAACCATACTTCACTGAGAAAAATGATAGGCAAAATAAAAAGCGAAACTTACACAAATCGCTCAATGATTAAATTAGCAGTACTTAGAAACGGATGATAGTTTTCTTTCCTAAACCGTTTATCGATATCAATGTAACAGTCAAATTACATCACTAAAACAGTTTAATATCGTAATAGGCAGACTAAAGAGTGACTGTAGAAATCAAACTCCAATAATATCCAGTAAATCACTTTTATATTTGCACTGCACTTTATTACAATATACACTTCATATATTATATTCAAGGTATATTATATTTTATTCACACATATTATGTAAATGTACACATAGAACTGACTTGACTGACCGCAGTGGCGGCTGGCGTACGACTGGCCCCCACTCCAGGCTAGCCGGGGTATATCAAGGCTAGCGCCGCCAGTGGGCTGACCGTGCGTCAGCGCCGCCTGCGCGCTACTACAGAATCGATTCGCAACTAATATTGAAATAAAGAACATACTGTATAAGTAAATACATGAACTAATATTCTAGAAAATAATTATTAATATTAAATAATATATTTAGACCTATAGCTATACTCTACATCTCTCCCTCCTCAAAATGTTTTTGTTGTACCTTTAATCAGAGAATACATTTTAATAAATTAGTTACAAGCAAAATCATAGGTAACTGAAAAATAATGTTTATATATTTTCCTCAGAATCCATTACAGAACTTTGTCCGTGAAAATCCCCAGAACTAACAGGATCACTACCATTTGCATCATTATCAGAGTCTAGCCTATCATTATTAGCTATTTCCCATCTCCCTCCTATTTTCTTTAAATGAACAATGTTCCTACGAAATTGTTGCCCAGTCTCATCATTACGTACGTCAACATCCCCAGACCCTTGACTAGTTCTAACAACTGTATGCGGAGCCGGTGAAAAGTTAGAGGACAGTTTGTTATCTTTAGTAAACTTTCTTACAAATACCTTATCCCCTTCAGAAAGTGTATGATCAGCTGCTCTCCTCTTCCGGTCACTGTATGTTTTCCCAGCATCTTTGTAAAGCCTGTCTTTGTCCCTTGTTTCTGCATCAAAATCATTGTCACCTATGTCAATACCAACAGCAGATGGAATTTTATCCCTGAATTGCCTTCCGTAAAACAATTGCGATGGTGACTTACCTGTGGCAGGATGAGGTGTACTATTGTACATCATCAAATAACGAAGCAAATCATCTTTCCAGTCCTTTTTCTCTACCTGACTTATGCGAAGTCGCTTTAGTATGCTCCTGTTTTGTCTCTCGACCTCGCCATTCATTTGAGGCCAGTATGGGATAGTATTAAATAATTTTATGCCACACTCACCGAAATAAGACTTAATCTCCTCACTTGTAAATTGCTTGCCATTGTCAGCTGTAACTGAGAAAGGGAAACCTAACCTCGAAAAAATTTCTTTCAAATTTTTTATGATTTCAGCGGATGTTATAGACCTGATGGTTTTAAGTTCCTTATAGCGACTGTAATAATCTATCAGCACCAAAATATAATCATTTGAAGGTAATGGACCAAGAAGATCCATCGCAACATCTACCCAAGGCTGAGAAGGCAGTTCGCGACGTTTCATTGGTACAGGTGGATTTGGCGCAGATACAAGGGTACAACTTCTACAATTTCTAACCATTTTTTCCGCATCTTTGTCAATTTTGGGCCACCATACTTTTGTTCTTAGTCTTTGTTTCATTGCCACAATACCTGGGTGTCCTTCGTGTGCTGCTTCTAATACACTTTGACGCAATTTCTCTGGAATAACTATCTTATTTCCTCTCAGCAGTATGTTATCGCTAAAGCAAAGTTCAGTTTCAAATACTTTGTAGCTGTTCACAGAAGGATCCCAGGTGTGCTGGTAAATACCTTCCCTTACCTTTGCAATTTCAGCATCATTAGCGGAATGAGTTTCTATGTTTTGAAGAGACACTGCCACGGAACTGCATACTGTACTATTTGGTTAACATAACTTACCTCTCCAAAATTTTGAGCATAGGTTTGTTTACACAACCTTGATAGTGGGTCAGCAATGTTGGTTTTCCCAGGTCGGTAGATCACTTTATATTTAAAGGATTGCAACCGTAATACCCACCTTTCGATTCGAGCACATGGTTTCGAGTTCGTCCCAAATATAACTTCTAATGGTTTGTGGTCGCTGATAAGTTCAAACTCCTTACCATATAAGTATATTCGGAAGTGTTCGACCGCCCATACTAAAGCTAAAGCTTCCTTCTCGGTCTGGCAATATCTCCTTTCGCAATCAGTCAAACTTTTGTTGCCATACGCAACAATACGTGAACCATCAGCGTCAGTTTGAATCAAAACAGCTCCTATCCCCACTGGACTAGCATCTGCTACGACTTGCGTTTTGTCTGCTGGGTCATAGTAGCCAAGGGTTTTAATATTGCTTAAACTGTTTTTTAAATCATCGAACGCACGTTCTTGATTCGTGGTCCAATACTTGGAAATAGGAGAGCTTTTACCTATCTTTAATCGTAGCAGCTGTCTCAGAGGTTCCGTCAGGGTAGCTAAATTAGGAATCCACTTACCGACATAATTTACTAGGCCCAAAAAACTTTGTAGCTCGTCGATTGTAGTAGGGACTCTAAACTGTTGTATAGACTTGACGTATTTGTCTAAAGGCTTTGCTCCATCTGCTGATAACTCATGGCCCAGAAATTCAATTTTTTGAACACCGAATAAACATTTAGATTCATTTAAAAGAACATTGTTTTCTTTTAAGACTTTTAGAGTTTTTTGAAGGCGAAAATCATGTTCTTCTTTATCTTTACCAAAAACAATGATGTCGTCTATAAAATTAACAGTTCCTTCACAACCCAAAAGGATTCTCTCTAAAGTTTTTTGAAATATTTCTGGTGCGCATGAAATACCAAACATAAGTCGCTTGTACCGGTACATACCCTTACTAGTAATAAAGGTCGTGATGTGACGTGAATCCGGGTGAATTTCAAGTTGATGGAAGGCATCTTTGATATCAATACGAGAAAAATATTTAGCTTTTCTAAATTTTGGTAGCAATTGATCCATTGTGGGTAATGGATGATTTTCACGGACAATTGCTGTATTGGCTCTTCTCATATCAATACAGACTCTTACATCACCGTTTTCTTTAAGAACTGGAACTATAGGAGAAACCCACCGAGAAGGCTCACGTACCTCTTCTATAATATCCGACTGCACCAGCTCCTCAATTTTTTTATTTACCTTTTCTTCAAGCGGGATTGGAACTTTCCTGCAGGGTTGACAAACCGGTTTTACTTTCTCATCAATCGGGATTTCGACCAAGACATTTTTAAATTTGGGTAAAATACTTACTCCAGGTACTTCGTTTTTATTTACTTTACTTACATTGTTAACCTGAAGTCCAACATGTAATAACCCCATTTTCCTAGCAAGCTCTTTTCCCAACAGGTCTTTGTTTCCGTGTTTTATGACATAAAATGTACCAATTTCTTCTTTGTCTGCTACTTGAATCGAGGCTGTGAATGTTCCTAATATAACCAAAGGTGTGTTACTGGCATACGGCAGGAACACTTTTTCTGTGGACTTAGATTGATTAGACACTTTAACACCTGATGATTTTAATTGATTCCAAGTCTTTTCGCTCAGTAAATTGCATTTACTACCGGAGTCAATTAGAAGATTCACTTTAACTCCACCAAGCGTAAATTCAATTTTACAGTCGTCATCATCATCATCAGTCGTCATTTGAAAAATATAATCCACATTGTCACTTACACAATGTACTTTTTCAGCATTACCTTTGGATTTTTTCGGAGGAGGCTGCGCTGTCTTGTCTTGGGATGTGGCTGGTCGTTTAAATCTAATGCTGCGGCACTGCTTCATGAAATGACCTTTAAAACCACACCTACGACATACCGCATTAAACGCTGGACATTTCGGATCCTTCGATGTGTGTTTGAAATCTCCACACCTAGTGCATTGTACTTTCCTTGCCCTAGCTCCCTGATTTTGACCTGAAAATTCTTTCGTATATACTTTATTAACCGGGCTTGGCGCTGGTTTTCCATCAAACTCTTCAATCTGACGGTTAACACACTCTAAAGCATTAGCCTCCTTGATAATATCCTGTAAAGTAAAACTGTCACCTTCTTTCAGAATTTTCTTGCGTAATTCCGTAGATGCACACTTCTCGACAATCTGATCGATAATGCTTTCATCTTTGACATCGGGGTACTTAAATCCACATTTGCTAGCTTGATGCCTCAAACGAACCAAAAACTTTTCAAACTTCTCACCTGCTTCTTGTTTTACTGACCTGAGTACATGTCTTTCATATACCCGGCATTGCTTTGGCGCAAAATACTCGTTTAATTTGGACAAAGCAATATCATAAACGTCGAGGTCCGCTGCTTCGTCGCTGTCCTCATCGATATGAGCACCTGGAATATTATGGTAGATTTCTTGCAACCCCAAACCTCCAGTATGTAGTAATATGGCCCTTTTTGTAAAAGTGTCCTCAATTTCTGCAGCCCTCAAGTATATTTGAAGGCCACGCTTCCACTTCTCCCACCTTATTCCCAGACTGGCTGGATCTCCTTCACAATCAAATGATTCGAGTGGTGCTATATTTGAGGCCATTATGTCTAGGTATTCTGAAAGAATATAGCCAAGTATCAGATGAGAAAGAAAAAGAGTATAGAAAAAGAGTATATTTCAGAAAAATTAAGTCTTTACGTTTAATAATCTTTCTCTCTGTTAAAACGTTATAATATATAATACATATGTCTGGTGAATCAACAATAGTATGATAATTGCACTTAATTCCATATCAAATCCATTAATTTTAACAGTTATTTACTTGTAAGTACAGAGTAAATTATCTCAAAATTTAAGCAGATGCTTTACAAGACCGTCTCAATTTCCGAGTGTCCTTTTTTATTAGACCATCTACATATTTGAGTGTCCATTTTAGACCATCTCGGTTTTTTATTGAGTGTCCCTTGTATAGACCTTTTCGATTTTCGAGTGTCCCTTGCATATTAGACCGTCTCAATTTTGAGTGTCCATTGCGTTATAAGACCTTCTCGATTTTCGAAAGTCTTCTTGAAATTAAAACATCTGAAGTTGTACATTTTAAAGTAAAATTACAAAAGAAATATACACTAACTGCTGTTTATTCACCAAACACAAAGTATTTTAAAATTAAATTCAAATAAGATTGATCTCCAAATTTCAGAAATAAAATTCAATAATAATACTCACAGTTTATCCTCGTCGCCACTTGTAGAAATCAAACTCCAATAATATCCAGTAAATCACTTTTATATTTGCACTGCACTTTATTACAATATACACTTCATATATTATATTCAAGGTATATTATATTTTATTCACACATATTATGTAAATGTACACATAGAACTGACTTGACTGACCGCAGTGGCGGCTGGCGTACGACTGGCCCCCACTCCAGGCTAGCCGGGGTATATCAAGGCTAGCGCCGCCAGTGGGCTGACCGTGCGTCAGCGCCGCCTGCGCGCTACTACAGAATCGATTCGCAACTAATATTGAAATAAAGAACATACTGTATAAGTAAATACATGAACTAATATTCTAGAAAATAATTATTAATATTAAATAATATATTTAGACCTATAGCTATACTCTACAGTGACAACATGACCAAATTCGTCACTTCTAACAATATTGAAATTTTCGATTCGATACCTTCTGAACTGCACATCACTAAGACAGTGCAATATCGTAATAGGCAGACTAAAGAGTGAGACTTGTTATTTGTTTCTATGACATTGATATCGATAACACAGTAAAGGCACAACACTAAGACAGCCCAATATCGTATTAGGCAGACTAAAGAGTGAGACTTGTATAACATGACCAAATTAGCCGCGTGTGCGTCCGCCCTAAGGGCATAGGGTTGACACACTGAACAAGCTACGTCGTTAGTTTGTAGAGTACGGGCCACGAACGGGCCAAGCTCCACAGAGTAGACACGCAACATGACCTTATTTTTATTTTATTGTGTATTAATATAGACTTCTACCCATCTAGGGTAATTCTGCCAGTGTCAGTAGGTATAATAAGTTCCAGCGCTGCTGCGCCGGACGATTGGTGGCTCAAGCAGAAAGATGATAGAGTCTTCTACCTACAGGAACCACCGACGTCCTCTTGATACCATCCGGAAATGTAGACTAGTCTCTTCAACTCCAAATTTCCATTCTATGTTCACATTTGGGCACGTCACTGACTAAATTACAATACAATCAGTAAAAGTACAATTAACTTAAAATAAAAAAAAAATTGACAATGCGTCTCCCATTGACAAGCGATCCTCAGCCGTTATCGATGGGACGCGTGTCTGACGTGTGTAGCTTTGTTTCTTATGTGTCTTATGGAAATGATCTCAAGCGTCGCGATGTCGCACTTCTCACGTCTCCGATAATCACTCTTTTGACAGATGCCATCTAATCTACGTCTCACGGCTACTCTTGGAGCTTGCGCCTAAAGAGTTCCGCAGAATCTTGTCGATCTTGAAAAGCAATCTGAGAGCCGCCTCGATTTCATCTATAAGTATCTTATGTTTTGATAGATGAATCTCCGTACTAGCAACATTTTATGATAATTTACATGGAAAAATATTGATTCTTTTTTAAGGACCCGAGAATTTTTGATTCACATTCATGAGTGAGTGTCGTTGGCATTACAATTTTAGAAATTTTACAATAGCTAAAATAGCAGACTTAGGGCCCGGGTAGTTTACCAACTTGATAGTCTATATGCAGAATATTGGCTATAGCTGACAACCCTAAAAATTGTAACGAGATGCAAATGTTTTCTGACGCGTTTACAAATGATTTTGTCCGTCGTGTTTTGTGTGAAATATTACGATGCCAAATTGAATTAGTCGCAATCTGAACGAGCCTCTATGGTGCAGATGGGATACTCTACTCCCCCGGGTAATATGGTTATTACGAATAATTTGGGGACTCATAAATTGAAAACTGCGGAGTAAAAGGGGTAAGATTTATATGAAAACATGTTAAAAATTAAAATTGATTGCGCGATTATCTTGTCTCGATGGAAGTTTAAAGTTATCTCGATGGAAGTTTAAAGTTAACAAAACATGAAATCCTCAAATAAAAAAATAGTGTTAGGGAATGGGAAATACCTACGAAAGATGCACGTTGTTCGAAGGGAAATAGGTACATAGGGACCTAGGTAGGTACTAGGTTTGACGTTATACTGGTTGATTATCAAGGAAAAAATAAAAAAATAGGTACCTACTTAATTATTAAAAACAAAATAAGAAATAAAAACTGTTTTTTATTTTTATTTTCTGGCGAACACATTTTACACAAAGTGGTAAAATATCCAAAGGTATTTGTACGTGCATATTTTTTCTTCGTTCACGAATCGGTCTACAGTTATTCAATCAAAACAATCGCCGAAGTGCATACTCGATAGCTTGATTGACAAACCAACAAACAATTTGTATAGCGAAGCGACCTAGTAGAAGAATAGGTTATCCGTTCCATCCGGGACCAATTTTTAACAACGTTTTGCCAGAGGCCGTTATTGAAAAAATCATAGAGCTACACAAATAGGTACGAAAAGTACCTACCTACCTATCTTTTCAGACTTTCAGAATGCTGTGTGGTGCCGGCTTGGAATATCATCACACTATTTATATCCATGGGTGTCGTAAAAGGCGTCTAAAACTATCCAGGGAATGGGTGGGAAATGCTACTTAGCGTTCCCTGTGAATATCTGCAACACCCTGAACTGCGCTCGCAAATCCGCCTGCCAAGCGTGGTGAGTATGGCAATACCCAGCAGGCATACATATACGATGTCCAGCAGTGGACTGTTGTAGCAGTTGTAGTAGTAGTAAAAGTAGTAATAGTTTCAGACTTTATATTATAGGTACCTGTAATTTAATTGTAATCGGATGTATCGCCTCAACTCAAGCAACAAGGTATAAGTAGATCCACGAAACAAAAAGAGAAAAAAACAATCCGAAATCCCGTAACGGAAAACTGGAATGCCAAAAGAGGTAAAATTACACAATAGTGATCGAAATTAGGTATAATAAATTCCTTGACTTGAAGTTTACTTTCGCAACAAAACGGTTTGAAAACTCGTATTTATCGAGGCAAGGAAAGGAAAGGAACGGAGCGATCCAAAAATATTGGTCTAGTCGAGAAGTTTCTGTTTGCGCGGGAAACTTTTGTTCGACGTTCAAACTGTTTGACTTATTCCTAGTTTTGTATTTCGAAAGGTTTAAAATTCAAAATGGCGGTGAAGGGGTGACGGGGTGAAAAAGAAAGAAATAATTTTGTAAGAAAGAAGTGATATTTCTACCAAAATTTGCTACGATGGCCACCTACGGGCGCATCAGCGCCGACTTGATCAGAAGTAAAGTGGAGAGATCATCATCACAAAAATTGTTAACAGAAAATCACTCGACCATTTTAGGATTTTCGCGATTGTTACTTGTTACATAGTCAGGGTTGCTATTGTCAAAAATCTCGAAGTATAAGAATATCAAAACAAAAAATCTGATACAAGAACGTACATACCTTAGGTGTGATTCTGAGCCAATTCGCTACTTGACTGACAGGTTAAATGAGCTACTTTTTAAAACGACCGAAAACGATATTTTGCATGAAATTACTGTGACTGTGTGTGTGATATGACGTCATAATTCAATATTTTGGATGAATTTTCTCGCAATATTGCAACCTAGTTCAGCTTAAAAACGCCAATTATATTCAGAAACACAACACTGTGTATTCAAAGATGGCCGACATTCTCACGATGTTCCGGGAACTGTAACCCGGGAGTTCTTTTAGCGGTAAAACTTTATTAGCGAGAAACTGAAAGGGATATCTATATTTGCGACGTTTTATTTTATTTATATTTTATTTTGCGGTTTATTCCAGGTTGAGAAGCCACAATTCGGGAATTAAACTTTCTTAACTTACATTAAATTTGTGTTGTCACTTTCTGTCAAATAGGTTTAATAGTAAAGTACAGGAGATGATTACGACTAAAATTGTCTGATCTGTCAAAATAAGGCCACGGTGAAATGGCGAAGAACCCGAAATGAAACATGTTTCCTGTCATTTCCCGTGGTGAAAACAGCCCTATCTACTACCTACCTACCTATCTCAATCTGAAGTAGGAACATTATCTTTAAAGACAAGCGGTTTTATTTGTATTAAATGTAAGTTTGTACCTAATGTATGTATTTACAACTTTCAAAGCGTATGATCATATTAAAAACCAATCTGGTATTTTCGCTGAGACTCTTCAATGTAATGTGTTTTAATATCAGTTTTGCATACATTACTAGCTTTAATGGAAACGTGATGGGTTCTTTGAGTGAAAAGCGTCTTGTCTCATTAACTTTGAAATTACTCGGTATAATATGCTATCGCAAATACCCATCTAGGTCCTTATGCAGGTCATCATTTCATTCAACGCCTGTACGTACAAAAGAAGAGGAGACAAAACGATACCCTGATTAACACCAGTGGCACCCAGTGGTAATAGCTGTTCACAAGGTAATAAAATGGTGGCAATGTACAAAGCGAATATTGCTCACCTTTTGCCCGTATTAGGGTGAGAATCCACCAGAGCTGTGCGAGGTAGCGAGGCGGTGAGCGAGGAAAAAATCCACCAATAGAATCACTTCATTTTCCTAGCCTCGCTCAGCTCAGCTCTGGTGGAATAGGGTTGAGCGAAGCGAGGCCATTCTACATACAAAACAAGCGAGAAATGTGTGCGAGGAATGTGTAGCGAGGAATGTGTAGCGAGGAATGCGTTGCGAGGAATGCGTTGCGAGAAATGTGTTGCGAGGTTTCCACTACATCGCATTCCCCCCGCTCACACATTTCACAGCTTCGCAACGCATCCTCGCTCCGCACATTAATGCGCATTTTGACAGCTCCGCTACGCATCCTCGTACGATGCGTAAGAAACGTTTTCAGGTTCAAATCTCGGCGGGTCACTCATAAATCTGATATTCTTCAAGATTTGTTGATAAGCCATTATGTTTTGACAGCCATACTACAATAACATATATCAACAAAGAAAAATAGACATGTTATAGAAATAACGTAATTTTGACTGCTGTCAAATATGGCCTATTCGAATGGCCGTACTGTAGTAGTTTGAGGGTTTATTTCAAAAATTCCTGGGTTCAATTCCTGGTAGCTACCTGCTAAGGCTAACTAAGGCTGTCAACCTGTTCCTATGGTGATACACAGTCATCTGAATGACTCTCAAACTTTTGTCAAACATGGTATAAATGGCCGTATTGTCACAGCCGTTTAAGCTCTGCCTAACCCGCAAGGTATATAGATGTGATATATTGTATGTATGTAAGCAATTGTACAGTCTCTTTAACAGTTTGTCGGCGTACAACAGCTGGTATTAGTTTTGATAACTTCCGCCGGCAATTATTGACGTGCTGGGACTACGCGTCTGGGAACTAACTGAGGACAAATTTGTTTGCGTAAGTGACATGTCATGTCACTTACGCAAACAAATTGTGTTTCAAGAAGAGAAACGGCTGATGCAGCGCAGATGGTTCCAGGCTGCGAGAATACAAACCCTGATGTAGCACAGACAACTTATCAATATGTAACTCGCAAAATGTCCAAAATCGCAACATGTCCAAAGTCGCAAAATGTCCAAAGTCACAAAATGTCCAAAGTCGCAAAATGTCCAAAGTCGCAAAATGTTCAAAGTCGCAATATAGACGTGATAAATATACATGTTTGCATGAATGTATAATTTAAACAATTGAGCGATTTTACAGACTCTTCAACAGTTTGTCGGCGTACAACAGCTGGTATTAGTTTTGATAACTTCCGTCGGCAATTATTGACGTGCTGGGACTACGCGTCTGGGAACTAACTGAGGACAAACTTGCGTAAATAAATGTGTTTCATGAGGAGAAATGGTCGATGAGGCGCAAATGGTTCCGGGTTCGATTCTCGGTGGGTCACTCACAAAGTTGATATTGTTCAAACTTCGGCCATTCAAATAAGCCATATTTGACAGCTGTCAAACCCATACTAGAAAACATGTAAACAAAGAAAAATAGACATGTTATAGAAATAACGTGATTTTGACTGCTGTCAAATACGGCCTATTGGAATGGCCGTACTGTAGTCTTGATTGCACGCACAATTCTCGGGTTCAATTCCTGGTAGCTACTTACTTAGGCTAACTAAGTCAGACAACCTGTCATTATGGTGATACACAGTCTTCTAAATGTCTCTCAAACTTTTGCCAGATGTTAAATGGCTGTTTTTTCACAGCCGTTTGAGCTCTGCCTACCCCGCATGGGATATAAGCGTGATGTTATACTAAAACAATTCAGCATTGTACAGTCTCTTTAACAGTTTGTCGGTGTACAACAGCTGGTATTAGTTTTGATAACTTCCGTCGGCAATTATTGACGTGCTGGGACTACGCGTCTGGGAACTAACTGAGGACAAATTTAATTTGAGGACATGTCATGTCACTTACGCAAACAAATTGTGTTTCAAGAAGAGAAACGGCTGATGCAGCGCAGATGGTTCCAGGCTGCGAGAATACAAACCCTGATGTAGCACAGACAACTTATCAATATGTAACTCGCAAAATGTCCAAAATCGCAACATGTCCAAAGTCGCAAAATGTCCAAAGTCACAAAATGTCCAAAGTCGCAAAATGTCCAAAGTCGCAAAATGTTCAAAGTCGCAATATAGACGTGATAAATATACATGTTTGCATGAATGTATAATTTAAACAATTGAGCGATTTTACAGACTCTTCAACAGTTTGTCGGCGTACAACAGCTGGTATTAGTTTTGATAACTTCCGTCGGCAATTATTGACGTGCTGGGACTACGCGTCTGGGAACTAACTGAGGACAAACTTGCGTAAATAAATGTGTTTCATGAGGAGAAATGGTCGATGAGGCGCAAATGGTTCCGGGTTCGATTCTCGGTGGGTCACTCACAAAGTTGATATTGTTCAAACTTCGGCCATTCAAATAAGCCATATTTGACAGCTGTCAAACCCATACTAGAAAACATGTAAACAAAGAAAAATAGACATGTTATAGAAATAACGTGATTTTGACTGCTGTCAAATACGGCCTATTGGAATGGCCGTACTGTAGTCTTGATTGCACGCACAATTCTCGGGTTCAATTCCTGGTAGCTACTTACTTAGGCTAACTAAGTCAGACAACCTGTCATTATGGTGATACACAGTCTTCTAAATGTCTCTCAAACTTTTGCCAGATGTTAAATGGCTGTTTTTTCACAGCCGTTTGAGCTCTGCCTACCCCGCATGGGATATAAGCGTGATGTTATACTAAAACAATTCAGCATTGTACAGTCTCTTTAACAGTTTGTCGGTGTACAACAGCTGGTATTAGTTTTGATAACTTCCGTCGGCAATTATTGACGTGCTGGGACTACGCATCTGGGAACTAACTGAGGAGAAACTTGCGTAAATGTATTTCAAGAAGAGAAACGGCTTCAAGAGAAACGGTTCCAGGTTCAAATCTCGGCGGGTCACTCATAAATCTGATATTCTTCAAGATTTGTTGATAAGCCATACTAATAATAGACATCAACAAAGATGTTATAGAAATAACGTGGTTTTGACTGCTGTCAAATATGGCCTGTTCGAGTGGCCGTACTGTAGGTAGTTTGAGCGTTTATTTCACAAATTCCCGGGTTCAATTCTTGGTAGCTACTTACTAAAGCTAACTAAGGCTAACAACCTGTCCCTATGGTGATACACAGTCTTCTGAATTCACTCTCAATCTTCCGTTTCTGGCGGTCTTTTCGTCACTCTGGGACTACGCGTCTGGGAACTAACTGAGGACAAACTTTGTTGATAATACTAATTGAATAGACATTACAAAGATGTTATAGAAATAACGTGGACAAATAACTGCTGATCATAATGGCTACTGTAGATGGCCGTACTGTAGGTAGTTTGAGCGTAGTCACTACTTACTAAAGCTAACTAAGGCTAACAACCTGTCCCTATGGTGATACACAGTCTTCTGAATTCACTCTCAATCTTTTATGAAAGAAATGGCCGCTTTTACCCACCGCTTACGCTCTGCCTACCTCGCAAGGTATATAGATGTGATATTATGTATGTATGTAAGCAATTGTACAGTCACTTCAACAGTTTGTCGCTGTACAACAGCTGGTATTAGTTTTGATAACTTCCGTCGGCAATTATTGACGTGCTGGGACTACGCGTCTGGGAACTAACTGAGGACAAACTTGTGTAAATAATTAGTGATTAAACGAACTTACCTAAAGTGAAGTTCTATCATAATTATACTTCGCGCCTCGTCCGAAGAGATAAGTAACCCTGTAAATAAATTCTGTTAGGTATTATGGTACAACTGTAGTCTCGCACTAGTGATCGCCACAACGCACTATTTGAGATGTAGCTTAGTAGCTTGTTTACATCTGCTCTTTTTTTTTTTGTGGGTAACTTTATATATTTCTCGCACGACCGCTCGGCTCAACCCGGCGGTGGCAGGATATTCATTAGTTTAGAGCTCTCTTCTCCAGAACTTCCTATTTCCAGAACATAGAGATTGGGTTTGGGGGGGTGGGTGATAGTTACTTATCTCTTCGGACGAGGCGCTCGTATAATTATGATAGAACTTCACTTTAGGTAAGTTCGTTTAATCACTAATTATACTTCGCGCCTCGTCCTCAAGATAAGTAACCCTGTAAATAAATTCTGTTAGGTATTATGGTACAACTGTAGATTTTGAGAGTGTGTTCTGGAAATAGTTTTAAGATTTTAAAACAATTGCGAAGTTGTTTTAGTTGGTTATAGAACAACCAATAGCATTGAATAGTATTTATCAAAATTCAAATAGTTAAACTCGGTACGATAAGATCATCACGATTTACTGTTATTTAAAGGTAACAGAAATTGTAATTTGTTATTTTCTTCCACAAGAAGAGAATCATTTCTGTTTATAATATTTTAATTATTAAGTTAGAAGTTTTAGTTTTCCTAATTATTTCGTTTCCAAATTCTTTAATGAAAGCACCACTATATTGCGATTGATATCGTTCAATAAGTAAATAAATATCCAATGTCGACTTGTATGTTATGCATCTGTGGATGTAAGGAGTTAAGTGTTTTTACTGCATAAAAATTAAAAATGTGTACTGTTGAAAGTGTACTTCCTTGTTCATAAGGTTAGTGGTCCAGGTACGATGCTGGATACGTCCTTTGATACTGATCTTCCTTCATATAGCATTGGCCCAATTAGGTATGAATAATATGAATTGTGTGATGGGTGATGACGATCTGCAACAGTTCAAATTGATATGTTAACTGCAGTTATTACTAGTAAGTGAATCAAGGTTCATAGATTCGTTTGCTGATCCGATATGGATGGGTAATCAACTGTTTTATTTAAGATACTTTTAAGATGAAATGGTCTTTCAAACGAAGGCTTCGCCTAGTAGTGCGACACTCGAAGCTAGAAGTTAGAGTTATAATCGTAATAATAATGCCAATTTGATGACAAATGACAGCAAATGACTTGCCGGTTATCGGTTTGTTGTTTGATTCCGAAGCTGATCTTAGCGCAGTGGAAGCAAATTAAAGTTATCTTAAAATCTAAAACTAAATGGTCGATCAGCCTCGGAACAACATTTGACTACGATTCGTAGTGCTCTTTACTATAGCTAAATAAAATAAATTTAATGAGAGAATTTTGTTCCGGAAAGTTTCCGGCCGAGAAATTCTTGTTTCCAAAATCTACTTAAACAGGGCCCAGCAACGAATTGCTTACCGAGCAAACGATGACGCCGTTTCTTTGTGAGTTTAAGTATGACAGGAATCAGGTATTCAGGATATTTTAGGAGCGCAGGAATAGGGACTAACCTAAACTCACAGCACTGGAACATCCGCTCGTTCTCGAACTCCTTTCCTCCAATTTGCACTTAATTTTACACCACTTAAAACTAAAATTCGCTTCAACAACGCTAGCGTAAAGATGACAGACGGGGCGGACCGAAAAGTGTTGCCAGCACCGTCCGCTCAAAAAGATACGAAACCGTTTTTGATACGAAACTAAACATTCACCCGCCCCGGACCGACACATCGGTCCGCTCTATGCATGGCAGGCGTGATAATGTAGCTACTGCTCGCTTAAGGACTGAATCCCCCACCTGAACTTCTGCAACTCGAGGAGTGCCATCACTACCCGGAAACAGGTTGAGAATGCGCCCCCGGCGCCAACGCAGTGGCGGTAGGTTGGCATCCTTAACCAGAACGAGATCCCCAATGCAGGGGGGTTCAGTCCTGTCCGTCCACTTAAGGCGTTGCTGCAGAATATGCAAGTACTCAAGCGACCAACGCTTCCAAAAGTTTTGAGTCATTTGCTGCAGCAACTGATAACGCGACAAACGATTGCTATTCACCTCCGTATAGGGATATTCCGGCAAGGCGTTAAGTGGGCGGCCAATTAAGAAATGCCCTGGCGTCAGGGCCTCTAAATCATTTGGGTCTGAGCTGAGCGGACACAAAGGACGTGAATTGAGTACAGCCTCAATTTTACAAAACACGGTCGCCAGCTCCTCAAAAGTCAAAATTGTTAACCCTACGACGCGCAACAAATGCGTCTTAGCGGACTTTACAACCGCTTCAAAAATACCACCCCAGTGAGGGCACGCTGGTGGATCGAACACCCAGGTAATGCCCTGACGGGAGAGGCCCGTGCTGATGGCTTCTTCGTTCTCCCGTAAGAACGTTACAATTTCTTTCATACACCGATCAGCACCCTTAAAGTTGGTACCACAATCCGACCTGATCAGCGCTGGTCGCCCTCTTCGCGACGTAAATCTCTCTAGCGCTGCCAAAAAGGCCTCCGTAGAAAGGTCGGCCACGAGCTCCAAGTGGACGGCCTTGGTGGCCAGGCACACGAACACGCACATTCTTCACATGATTCTCACCCTTAGTCACTAATTAGGCACTATTTTTTGGAATAGGTACAAACCAAGTGAAAATTCCCCACCGTTTGCTCACACGATAGGTGAGAATTACAGCTTGAGCCTTGATCTGTAATCCTTCCAAACTATATCTATATCTCCGGAACCATAAAGTCACAAATTATTTCGCATGGGTCACTAATAATCACTATTTCATCACAATTTTTTGGTCGATCAAAAATTACTTTTCGTTATGTTTTCAAAAGTGAGGATTACAGCTTGAGGGACACGGTTAGATAAGAAAATCACGAATTCGAAGAATACTTATACCTATTTATTTCTTAGTAATTACTTATAGACATTTGCCATTATAATCAAAATCTTATAGAAGTTTTCACAGATCAGTTTACAAAATACAATCATGTTGTTCCACCAATCCGCCAGTTCTTTGAAGATTGGTAGCTTTGGTGTTTCAATGTTTCTTAAGTCAGTAGCATTATTAACTCTATAAGTAAACATATAATAAGCAGGGGTTGTCCCGATGTTAAGGACTTTGTGGAAATACCTGGTGCTTAATTTGATGCTGTCTCCTGTGGTCAATCTGCGGGTGATGCCGCGTTCGTAGCGGTTTATCTTCGCCGTGTAGGCGACTTCTCCTTCAAGAATCGTCAGAGTCAAGTTGCTTATGTCCGCAGTAATAAACTTCTCTAGTGCGTAACCTATAATTACAAATAAATGCAAATTACAGGTCAATACCTACAAAACAAAATAAGAATCCCACCAAAAACATTATGTAAAAAACCTAGCCAAGTCTCGGCAGAGCTGCATGCTTATCTCTAAAAAGTAATGAAATCTAGACAAAGTTATGCCAAGTCTTAAGGTTCCTTGATGCTATTTCTTTATTATTGTAGTTAAGTGATACGACTGGCCGTTGACTTGTATCTACAAAAGTATAAAGAATGTTCAAAGGCCAGTCATATCACTTTAACTACTAAGTCTAGATTTCATTACTTTTAAGAGATGAACATGCAGCTCTGCCGAGACTTGGCTAGGATTTTTACAAAATGTTTTTGGTGGGATTTCACTTATTTTTGTAGAAGCGTCCCATCAAGCTGAACAACTTTTGCTTTGAAGTCATATCTGTATCTTCTATGGTTTAGCCGGGCTCTTAGTGGTGTACGTGTCTGATGGTCTACATCAGGTAATTCATTTTAGTTTAATTGCAATATCATCAGTACGGAAAAATAAGAATAAAATTTGTTAAATTATTAATCATTAAAGATATACCTACCTGGGAAATCTGCATAAAAGACGACCTCGTTTTTTCTGTGCCATGAATATACCTCCTCAGATATAGTTAGTAATCGGGGCCTCCAGTGCTCTGCCTTGTCTAACAAGGGCATCAAATACGGCACATTTTCAAACGGTGACCATTTCGCCTTCAGCATATCAACTTTGGAATCGAAAATACGCTGTGTAAATCGTTGATTCATCTCCACCCAAACATCGAAATAGAGGGATAGATTTTTGGAGATGCCTGATTGAGCATACTTTCCGCGTTCTGATAGCAAAAGCTTATATAAGCATTTAGCGTATTGGTGCAACATGTCTCCATGTCTAGTCCATCGTTCATCCTTAGTGTTTTCATCACCATCGACATAATATTCTAAATTATTTGCGTTGTCCACAATTTTTAGCTCCGCCGAGTCAACGATCCAAGTATGAACCATCATGTCCCAGGAGTATCCGTACAACCCGTTAGTCCAGTTATTATAGCCCTAAAGATAACATACAACATAAATAAATATCTTTGGCAAATATGTAGGTATAATAATGAAGCAATTCTAAAGTGTTACGAGGTATAAAATTTGTTAAGTGACAAAACAACTGATAAAGCTCCCATACAAAAACATTTGTATGAGATGAGTCCATTTTGTAGGGGAGGTGCTATTTTTTTTTCATATTTCGACCCCCATGTTCCATTTCCATGGGGAAAGTCGTTCAGTTTTATGAGTACCTTGACCACAGCCTTGACCTCCTTTCAGCTTATACCTACTGGGTATTACAAAACAACCAATAAAGCCGAAAGGAGGTCAAGGTACTCATAAAACTGAACAACTCTCCCGTGTTTTCGTTTATAAAAATATGCTAATCAAAATGTTACAGGGTAAAAGTAGTGCGTTCCTTTAAACCACTCTTAGTTCATCAAAGTAGGTTGGGGGTTGCAAAATACTGGTCGAATCAAATTTGAGGCGTTGAGCTTGCCATTGACACGAAGAAAAAGAAGAAAGTAGGTACGTTAAGCGTGTTCAAACATTTTATAAAAAGTATTAATTAAGATTAAAATATTATTTAAAATCTCTTTTATGATTAATTCAACCCTAGTTCTGATCGAGCATTAAGTCATTACAGTCACGAGAAGCTTCGGTTGTACACATTATTGCGCGCGGCAAAGGAACACAGTACAAAGTTTTACAGTAATTGACTGTACTGCGTGCTTTGTTGTACAGTTGAACAGTTTAATAAAAAGTTTTTATTTAATATTATTTAGTTTGAACACGTTTCACAAAATTTTACCCATAGAATGTGTGGTTCGAAGGAACGCATTAATTTCCTAACACCCTGTATGGTCAGACATTTTTAAATGTAAACTAAAAGAATCATACCTTCGTAATAAAATGTGAATATGGCAAGAATGCTTGCAAAAATACGTAAATAGTTATACAAATTGTGGTAACGTATTTTCGTTGATTGATGAATTTTAATTTTGATTTTTCATCCGTATCACTAAAGTTTTTAAGGTGATGCTTTTCATTGGTTACAGTTTTTATATCTTTTGTTTCAACAACTTCTTTTTCAGTTGACTTATCGTTTTTAGCGTCACCCGTTGCATTATCAAGATTATCATCACATTTTGTTTTGTCTGTATTGGGAACTTTATTAGTTCTTTCATCTGAAGAATTTACGTTCTTAGATTCGTTATTATAATATTCATCAGCAGTATCTTGTTTGGTTTTACTATTGCCTGTAGTATTGTCAATCATTATTGTTTTAGAAAAAATTAAGTTCTTAATTTTAGAATAGCAACTTTTTACACAGCGTCCAACAATTTTCGGCCAGTCGAAGGGATAAAATAAGGGCATTGTTGCTAAACAAACCCAAGGGAACACACCTGCAGCAATGGGAAATTAGCAAATTAAACGATTCTCATGTGTAATTCAATAAGTGGATGTATTGGAATTTTTAATGCACTTACAGCGTAATATTATTATCATAAATTTGAAAATAAGAAAATTGAAAAATTCACTAGCGACCATTCAGTCGGTAGAGCGGTGGAACGGTGATCCACAGTCCCGGGTTTAGTTCAAGTCCCGGCGGTCGCTAGTGAATTTTTCAATTTTCTTATTTTCAATAAGTGAAGGTTATGCACAAAATAATACAAACCAATGGTGAATAATCGGCTGTTCATAAGATGGAACATTGCACAGAAGATCATCGCCACGTGCCTGGTCCGTCCCCACATCATCCACATGGCAATAGTCAAGTCGAACACGAATATAAAACAATGGACAATCAGGAAATCAATCTGTGGCACTGTAAGAAAGAACCTGAAAAATACAGTGTCAGATTATAAAGGTTTTTCTTAACAGATCACTGCCGTGTGGTAGCGGATGAGAATACTGCCACCCCTATTCCACTCAAGGTGTTTCGTAAAAAGCGTCGTTGTGTTTTGACCTCGACTGAACATCTGTCGACTATGGTCAACCACATAGTGGCGGTGATACCACCTTCAATAGCATTCCCAAAGGGGGTTGACGTCAGGCAGGCGGTCGGTCATAAAACATAGCCAAATCCTTTGGCAACATGATTTTGTGTTCAAACAAAGAGTGTTGCGCCGAATCCAAGTGGTTGGAATAAGGGCAGGAAGATGATGATTAAGACCTTAATAGATAGCGAGTTTATTCAGCTCGTGGAACTAAATAGCTGCTGTGTTGGACGAGCTGATTGAACACAACTAAAAGATTTCCATTTTTTTCTCCATTTCTCCAAGTAACCACATACTAGTACTAACACTTATATGTAAGAATATATATTTTTTTCTACAGAAACAAGCTCCTTCGTGCCCTTAGAATATAACGTAATGAAATTTACTTGAAAGGGTCGAAAACCCAATGCTCGCTGAGGTTCAGTACAGAGTATCCACTAAGCCATTCTGCGGTGCCTTTCTTCATTCCCGCCATGAAATAAAGTATGAAGAATTGGTATTTCAGCAGAAAGTAGTTCCAATAAGGTACGGTCTCCTTTTTCTTTCTCGGATCGAAATACGCGTCGATAGACCTAAAATCGAAACACTTTTATATTAAATGACAAAAGACACAAGTAAATATACATTGTAAAATAATAAATTAATTAAATCTAAAATACATACTTATAATAAATAGTTAGGTACCTAATGATTGATACGATGAACTTGGCTGTTACTCTACTGTGTCACTCACTACTGAACTTGAAGAGTTGAGTCTAAACTGAGGTTTGCTTGTAACCCAGATACGTGCTGATTTTATAAACTTGGCTTTAGACTATCGTGTCACATCGAACTGCACCTTATTAATAGTTCTCACCAAAGCGTGTGTTTGATGGGCGTTAAACTCACGATGATGCCTGGTTCGCTGGTCTCGCAAACAAAAGGCAAAAATGACATCTAAGCATGCATGTTCCAGTCTCCAATTCCACCTTCACTTGTAGAGCGTGCGGAAAGTCATGCCGCTCCCGTATCGGCTTATACAGTCATGAAAAATCTTGCCTTAGAGACACTGAATAAATCGTCTGTCATCGTGTGAATAAGACGTATGAGGCCAATGATGATGACTCACCAAAGACTGTTTGCTTGCGTCCAAGACATCAGGAAGCCCACCAGTCCAAACAGATAGCTGTGGTTGTTCCAATTACTCTTCTCGATCAGAAATAAATACCAGTAGCAGATAGTGAACATTGCAGAAGTGATACGGAATTTGTAACCAAGCATTATGCCTGCAGCTCCTGAAAATAAAATTAGGACTGTGTCTTGGTGCTAGACAGAACCTTATTTATTGCCGTGTGTTGATAGCTAATAAGAAAGGTGGTCGGAAAAATGCTTTTGTTGATGAATGCATGAACAATTCTGTTTAAATAAGGTTTTGAATTGCTTGTGGCTGATACGGACAAGCCGGAAAAAAAATATGTTGACCGATTCAATAAACGTTAACGTGTGCGAGCAACCTGTCGGACTCCCGATGATGATGCTCGTATTGCATCGAGACTCTGTATGCCTCGATTTAAAATAACAAGGTTAGTCGTTACAATAATAAATAAATGTTATTTAAAACAACTTCAACGGATTTTTAGTTGTAGTTTATTTAGGATTGTAATTAACCCGACGTTTCGGACACTTTGCAGTGTCCGTGGTCAACGGGTGACTAAGGTGTTAGACGTCATTATTTGGAATATAAAATTATTTTTGTTCTACCGCCATCTATTTCTTAATTGCCTAGCATAACGTTCCGGTTGTACGCAGAATGCAGACACCGTGTCGTGTGAAGTTGGTCTTGCAGTATGTTGGATTTGGTCTGCAGCCCTCCTCCCCAAAATGATTCAACTTTCGTGTATTAAGTAGCGACACCTGTGATCAAGTAGCGGAACTGCACTTTTTGCACGGTGCTTCTGGCTATTATAAAAAAAAAAACATGAAAAAAAAGTAGCTACACCTACCAAGCCACAATGCAGCGTAGACAACAGCCATGTAGGGCATAGGCATAGCCACAAGGAAAGGCAGCAAAGGGAAATGGCAATCGTCGCCTCCCCACATCTTCTTAAGCAGCGACATCTTTGAGCGAGAAGCCGGAACTGCACTTTTTGCACGGTGCTTCTGGCGATTAGAAACAAATGTACACCTACCAAGCCACAATGCAGCGTAGACAACAGGTATGCAGGGCATAGGCATAGCCACAAGGAAAGGCAGCAGCGGGAAATGGTGCCTCCCCACATCTTCTTAAAAAGCGACATCTGTGATCGAGTAGCGGAACTTTTTGCACGGTGCGTCTAGAATTCCAAAAAACAAGAAAAAAATGTATACCTACCAAGCCACAATGCAGCGTAGACAACAGCCATGTAGGGCATAGGTATAGCCACTAGGAAAGGCAGCAGCGGGAAATGGTGGCTCCCCACATCTTCTTAAGTAGCGACACCTGTGATCGAGTAGCGGAACTTTTTGCACGGTGCGTCTGGTGATTACAAAGAACAAGAAAAAAATGTACACCTACCAAGCCACAATGCAGCGTAGACAACAGCCATATAGGGCATAGGCATAGCCACAAGGAAAGATAGCAGCGGAAAAAAGCAGTCGTCGCCTCCCCACATCTTCTTAAGTAGCGGCATCTGTGATCGAGTAGTGGAACTTTTTGCACGGTGCGTCTGGTGATTACAAAGAACAAGAAAAAATGTACACCTACCAAGCACAATGCAGCGTAGACAATATCAATGTAGGGGAAATGGCAGTCGTCACCTCCCCACATCTTCTAAAGTAGCGACATCTGTGATCGAGTAGCGGAACTGCACTTTTTGCACTGTGCTTCTGGCGATTAGAAAACAATGTGCACCTACCAAGCCACAATGCAGCGTAGACAACAGCCATATAGGGCATAGGCATAGCCACAAGGAAGGGCAGCAGAGGGAAATGGCAATCGTCGCCTCCCCACATCGTCTGCATGTGTGCCCCGCCGCGCTCGTCAGGGATGTCGAATAGCATGGCTAGTCCTGGGAAGTTTAAGAACAAAGCATACAGTAGCCATGTGAGGCTTAGAATCTCATCTCCCCATATCTTTCCCGTGGGTGTCGTAAGAGGCGACTAAGGGACAAATTCAATCAGGGGTTCAATCCCTGGATGAATTTAGCAATCGCATTGCAACATCTTGCTTTGCGCTCACCGAACCGCATGCTAAGCGTTGTGAGTATGGCAAATACCCCCCTCTTGGGGGAGGCCCATGTTCAGCAGTGGGCTTTATTGTGGCTATTATAGAAGTATACATTAGTGTAACACCACCCACATTGTCGTGTGGTGTCGGCAAAGATTAGCATCGGCCCGTATCTTTCCCGCAGGTGTCGTAAGATGCGGCTAAGGGATTTGAGAGTTGATGTGTTGTTATTGCAATTTTAGGCGACAGGCTGACAACCAGTCACTTTGTAATATAATATTTGATAGGAACTTACCAAACAAAATCCTAGTGACTGCCAAACTTGAGGCATCCTTCGGTCGATGCAGATATTCCACTATTTTAGGAAACGACGTCTCTTTGATGCGGAAACCAAATTGCTCTAACCATTTTTGATCTATTCTGTTATAATACTGCTGTAGTTTTTCCTCATGTTTGTCCTATAACATCAGTAAGAAAAATAGCTATGCTTTGATGAAATAAATTCACAAACATACATTTTATCAGCAAGTACTTGAAGACTATGCGCGCTGTTCAGAAGTAGAGAGAGACAGTAGATAGAGCACACAAATTCATGTGGGGCCAATGTACCGATACCGTTTGCAAACCAAGCACCAGCCATGGGATCTATTTCGCTTTTAGCTGATGAAGAGGCTAAATCAGTCTCAGACGCAACACATTTATTTAGCCTGTTTGAAGATAAATGGTGATACACATACTTCTGAATGACTTTCAAACTTTTGTCAGTCGTCGTGTAAGTAAGTAAATGGTAGTCTAAGATGGTAGTATTTTTACAGCTGTTTCAGCTCTGCTGCAAGGGATATATGTATGTATGAAGAGTGAAGACACATCATGACCAGTATCCAAAGCCTGAAACTATTAAAATATTACAGGCGATTGACCCTGGTCCTGGGATGCATAAAAAATAGGCCCCATATCTTGACAGAAGCCCCCTCAAATTGTAACAAAAAATATGGGAAGTTACATACGTGCTAACTACAACAAAACAGGACAGCTGAATATTTTTGGGAAAAAACCAGCAGATGATCAGTATTTTTAATTGAATTTCTTGTTTTGTGGCGTTTTAACAAATTTTAATTTTTATAAACTGAAAATCATGTCACATCATGTCGCATTTACATACCCTTTGATCATGTCACACCAAATGTCACACGATGATTGACAGACAGAATTTCTTCTTCATTTTATGGGTTTCGTGGTCGTCTTCGAGCAACGCATCTTCCGTCCCGTTCCAGGGTTTCGTAGTCTACTAGAAACCCTTATCATTTCGACCAGTCTGTGTGTCTGTATGTATGTATGTATGCCGCGCCCTCATATCTTCGTCAGTTTTAGAGCTATCGACATGAAATTAGATGAGAATATAGATCGTATTGACCCAGTAATATCGAAATGTTGAGAAAAAATTATATCAAATGGTTATGGACCCCCTCGCATACAAGTGAAAGGGGAGGGGGGGGGGGGGGCTAAAATAGTTTTTCTCCTGTAATATTGAGCAGGATATCGTTGAATAGGTCTTTTATCACTAAGTGGAGGTTCCTTTAAAGCAAAGTCACAAAAATGTTTCTGTTTCGAGACGTTTGCGTTTAAAAGGGGTGTTTTGACTCATAATTCGTTCCAGCTGTAAAACTTCTAAAGTATAAACGCTAAAAAATATAAAAAAATGGGATGTAGTTTACGATCAGATGTTACTATAAAAACTAAGTTTAACAGATACTGTACTTCTAAAGATTATAGATTTTTTTTCTATTTGCGGTTGGTAATACAGCTGCTAACAAGCCAGCAACAAAATTAACTTAGTGTTGTGTCGCTGAAAAACCTGATAATTAAAAGCTGACTCCGAAACCCTATTTGTGACCGTGTCTGACACGCTCTTGGTAGGTTTTTTTATTTACCTCTATGGCTTTTGAGCTTCTGAGCTTTCATATGAGCTTCCATCCATGCCCCTGACAGTTCCATATAAGTGACAGCAAGCTTAACATGAAGGTGACATCTTAGTCTTTAGCAACCCAAAGAGGATATAAATAAAACAAGTGTGTAGCAACCATGTAGCAACCTATTTTCCCGCGGAAAGCAATGGGAAGAACCTTTTTTCGGCAAATCTTTTCAAAAGTATCTATTTCAAAAAACCACATCCAAATCCGTAACGTGGTCAAGACGGAGTTAGTGAATTCCACGAAACACAGAGGCCAACTCGACTTTTTTATAATAACGAATTGACTTACAATCCTTAACATTTTTCGGCTTTAAAGCCAGAAAACATCATTTGACTACCAAAAACCTTTTATTCTTACAAAATGTCCAAAAAAGCACCCAAAACGAAAACAAAGCAACATAAAATTAATTACAAAATCACACTAAGTATTGTTAGACTGAAAATCGACAAGCTATGATCAGCACTAATCTCGACAACTGAGTGGGTCCCAGCCCTGGGGCTCTCTCTCTTGGACGCTATCGGTCGACGCGCGCGGACCATTGTTTACGTTATGAGCGATCCAAAATTATTAATTAAAGGTATTTATTCCGAAGAACTCTTGTGTTTAATTTAGAGTCAATAGTTCTCAGAATCGGGATGCAAACACGCCTGCAATTAATTTGTGAGTGAAAACAAAAAAAAAATGTGATAAAACTTATCCGTTATCGCGTAGCAACTAGCATTCAAGTGTACCAGTGCTCGGTATGGTACGAGGAACTCCTTATCTTAGATGGTGTTAAATTTCGTTCCCGAATCCTTTGTCTTAGCTTAGTACATCAAAAAGTTTCGTAATTCGTGAAGTATGGTGATTGGACATTTATTTCAACAGCTAAATATTATTTAAATTAGTATCCTGTACTAATTTACAGTGCACTAAAGTTTTTCATAGTAACTTTTTGGTGTTGAGTGCTGCGTTAGTGGTACTTACTCTGAACTTTCGGCTTGGGTGGGCTAGCCTATTCGAGGTTACACGCGTAACGTATCAGGTGATGAAGAGTGGCTGAGCCTCAAGGACAGAGAGTGTACTTGCGCATTCCTTTTAGAACAAAGGACATGAAAATTTGGTACCTATTGGACATTGGTGAGCTGTATCAAATACCTATATCTTTTGAGTGGCTGAATTAAAACAGAAACTAAAGCTGAATGCAGCGAACGGTACCACTAGTTGATAAAAATTTGAGAAGTCATCTTTTGGTCTCTTAAAAAAAAAATATTTTATATGAGTTTAAGTTAAAATTTTCCGTGGATTTGTTTACGATTCTATGCACTAGGTATTTTGTTTATGCTATAGCTATGTGCTTTATTGAGTTGTATTATTGTATTTCACTAAGCTATAACTTGTTACTTCTGCTATCATTTGTAACTTTATAACTTTGTACGCTGGCAATTAAAATATGGGTCGCAGTAAGAAACGATACCATAGTGCTAGCTCAAGTACTACTTAGTCAGACTACTCAGCCAAAAAAAAAAAAAATAATAAAAAAACGCTTGCCTACGGGGCCTACACAGCGTTTAGTTTCTGTAATCAAACGCTTGCCTACGGGGCCTACACAGCGTTATGTTTCTGTGATCAAACGCTTGCCTACGGGGCCTACACAGCGTTATGTTTCTGTGATCAAACGCTTGCCTACGGGGCCTACACAGCGTTATGTTTCTGTGATCAAACGCTTGCCTACGGGGCCTACACAGCGTTATGTTTCTGTGATCAAACGCTTGCCTACGAGGCCTACACAGCGTTATGTTTCTGTGATCAAACGCTTGCCTACGGGGCCTACACAGCGTTATGTTTCTGTGATCAAACGCTTGCCTACGGGGCCTACACAGCGTTATGTTTCTGTGATCAAACGCTTGCCTACGGGGCCTACACAGCGTTATGTTTCTGTGATCAAACGCTTGCCTACGGGCCTACACAGCGTTATGTTTCTGTGATCAAACGCTTGCCTACGGGGCCTACACAGCGTTATGTTTCTGTAATAAAACGCTTGCCTACGGGGCCTACACAGCGTTATGTTTCTGTAATCCAACGCTTGCCTACGGGGCCTACACAGCGTTGTGTTTTGTTATCAAACGCTTGCCTACGGGCCTACACAGCGTTGGAAACATCATGCCTAATATGGTGAAGATCTGCTGGAAGAGGCTGCCACGGTCTGCCATCGGATCTTCGCGTTACTGCCTACGTCGGACGACGTGCGAGTGTGCTGCACAATCAAGATCAACCAGATGCGACTTCAACTGTCCTTCGAGGCCGAAGGACGACTGCAGGATGGCCGAACTGTTAGACTGAAAATCGACAAGCTATGATCAGCACTAATCTCGACAACTGAGTGGGTCCCAGCCCTGGGGCTCTCTCTCTTGGACGCTATCGGTCGACGCGCGCGGACCATTGTTTACGTTATGAGCGATCCAAAATTATTAATTAAAGGTATTTATTCCGAAGAACTCTTGTGTTTAATTTAGAGTCAATAGTATGGAGATTACAAGGGCGGATGTGAAACATTCCAAAATTTAATTGTCCTCGTATACAGGGTGTTAATTTTGCCACGTGATGTTGATGCCGGTAATATAGCATGACCCCATAAGTTTACCGTCGGGAGTCGTAAAATGCGATGCAGAGTGCAATACAAATCACTAACTGTAGCTTATTTTTGTTTTTGTTGGAAAAATTATTTCTTCTTACGATTTTCATGCTACTTATTTAGCTCCTTTTTACTAAAACCGTAACTCACAATATTTAGAGAAGGTAGGTATCATGCATGTGATGATAATTAATTCTTTTTACTGTTATTTCAAGACGCCGTGTAATTAGGGTGATGCTATTCTTAATTTTCCAGCACCATTCTTAATTTCCCAGACACCTGTATAAAGCGACGAAATATCAAACCAGAGAAAGTTGGTATCATATCATAAGCTTTTTATTATTATTTTGTAAAGGGATGAGGTGATGCTAATTTCAATAGCACAATTTTCTAACACCCTGTATAAAAGGACGAAATATTCGGATAAGGTATCATGAGGATATTACCGCTTTTTATTGTTATTTCGAAACACCATGTAAAGCTAGGGTAGGGTGATGCTAATTTTGAAGTCCTATTTTTCTAACACCCTGTATAAAAGGACGAAATATTCGGAGAAGACAGGTATCATGAGGACATTACCTGTTTTTATTGTTATTTTGAAACGCGGTGTAAAGGGTGGACCACCTCTGACTAGGGTCATCTACTGGCATACGACGGCGAAGGTACAATTTTTATTTTTGTTCCATTGCGGTTTTTCTCGATGCAGGTTAAAAACAGAATATTTATAAGAAAAAAGTGGTCTACATTCATATCGTATGGGACAACAAGTTGATAAACATACCAATAATCAATTGTCAGAGTTTTTAATCGCTGGTAACTAAGTAGAAAGACCTTTGTCTTGGTTATTAAACGACCAACATGCTTAACGTGCCCTCCAAGGCACGAAACCATAGGTAATTAGGTACCTATTTATTACGGACAATCAACTGGTTCATTTTGCGCTCATCATCATCAATCATCATCAGTAGGTAGGTACTATAATATAAGGTCCAGTCTCTTACAAGAGCCTTGCACCTCATGTTTTCTGAATTTAAATTATTTTCTGTGTTATCGCAGGACGGGTCTATGAAGTTCTATTCACTATTGTAACACGTTTCGTTGGACACAAATCGTGTTGCAAAAGGATTTGGCTGAATTTTACAATCGGCCGCCTCCAGGCGTCAACCTTCCTTGGGAATGCTTTTGTGGTGGATTAACCGCCACCATACGGTTGACCCTGGCTGTTTGGGTCGGGTTTATCCCTCAGTCGCCTCTTACGACCCCCACGGGAAGAGAGGGGGTATACAGGGTGCTATTCTATTCTGCCGGCACCACACGGCATTAGACCTTAGGCAGTAGGCTCAATAGGTTATCTAATAGATTATCTATCATGTAAGTCGTCGCAACCTCTGACCTCAGAGTATCGAAACCCGGCCGGTCAGAGGTCAGAAGTCAATTTAGTTATCAAACAGACTAGGACTGTTGCCAGCAAATCCACCTACCCATCCAAGGGATAAACTTATACTGGTTTTTCCTATATTTTTATTTATTTATATTAAATACATTTGGCAAGTACAGGTTATACGAATTACAAAACCTAGTATTTGTTTGTAAAAACTAATAAGTATAAGCTGGTCCCTTAAATACCAATTTAGAGGATCAACTTATGTCATGAGTAACAAAAAGGGTATAACAAGCCGAAAAGAGGTAGAGGTACCTTGACTCATAAAAAAAATGCGACCTGTCATACAAAATCGCCAATCAGTTGATTGATTTATTGCAGGTCCAATTTTTTTCAGTTCAGTTCATGAGTACCTTGACTTCCTTTCGGCTTGTTATACCCACTTTGTTACTCCTTAAATATTAGTTTTTCTTAGTATTCGTATTAAAACTCAGAATCGGTTCTGAGTTTTCGCTATCGGTCACTAGTAAAATTTCACCCAGTATATCCCCTGCTTTAGGACCAGTTGTTTAGGTACGTGATTGTACTGATCATGTGAAATGCAAACGTACTACCTACGTACTCGATCAGGTTGTAGTATTACCAGTTATTAAAAGTCAACAATCGATTATATCAATAACTGCCTGCGTAGTCACGCGGTCTGAGTAGATATGGCGGCCCATGTGGCAAAGGTTCCGGGTTCGATTTTTGGTGGGTCCCTCACGAAGTTGACATTTCAATCTTCATACTTGATACTTAGTATCGACAGCCGATGTGGCGCAGTGGTTAGTATGAATGCCTGCCACGCAAAGGTTCCGGGTTCAATTCCCGGTGGAGTCACTCACAAAGTTGATATTTATTTATCACTTTGTGAATTTGTTCCCAGTACGGTTAGGACATTGCTGGCTGAACCACCTGATTGTTCTGGAGAATGATGGTTTCTGTATATGATTGATATGGAGATACTACTCAGAAGCCGGTCGTTAGTAATAGGTGGTTAAAAATTTTGATACCAGGGCTCATCGGGTTGTTTGACGACTCGGTGTCCCACCCGAAAGGAGGAAGCCCTTTTCCAAAGGTCCCTGGTTTGATTTTAGGGTCTCTCAAAATTGTTTTCAATTTTAATATTAAGAAAGACATGCAGTAATCTAAATGCATTTTTTGTCACCACACACCAAAGTCGCCGAAGAATTAAAAAAATAAAAAGGATTTCTGGTAGCGCTATAATGTACGATCGTAATTTATCCCATACCATGTCAGCGGTTGTCAACAGTTTAGGCTGACGTCTTGCTTTTATTTCAACAATAATTTCGGTCAATTTATGTGTTTTGATTACATTTTAATCTCAGGGCAAAAAATTGGAGTTGGTATTCAAATTGGTATCAAGTGATAAATAACTTTGAGTTGTGATAATGAATTTTGTTTTTTTTTTGTCGAAATTTGGTTTAGATTTATTGACGCGTGGAGATACTTTAGTATTTAGGAGTTTTAATTAGAAATCAAGGATAAATTATTATCAGTATTTGATTTAAATGTTTTATTTATGCCGTGTGTTGCCGGCTTCGCACCACCCCATTTTTTTACGTGGGTATCGTAAACGGCAACTGACGGACTCGAGGGCTTCATGTGTATGAAAATCTTCTTTGGGCTGACGAGATGACTGTCACTATAGTGAAACACGATTTTTTGAAACGATCCTTAAATATTTGTCGAACGTCGCTCTAAACTCTGCCTACCCCGCAAGGGGATAAGGAATGATATGTGTATGTATATTTTTATCATCATTAATTATTAGGTATGGAACTAAAAACTTATAATATCCAGTAATGCATTTCTGTTAAGGTCTACGGTATAATTATTCTTTGCTGGCAGCAGTGGTGCCGGCAAGAGTAGAATAGTAGGTACCACCCCCTATCTTCCCGTGGGGGTCGTAAGAAATGCCGTGTGGTGCCGGCAATGCCGTGTGGTGCCGGCAGAGTAGAATAGTACCACCCCCTATCTTCCCGTGGGGGTCGTAAGAAATGCCGTGTGGTGCCGGCAATGCCGTGTGGTGCCGGCAGAGTAGAATAGTACCACCCCCTATCTTCCCGTGGGGGTCGTAAGAAATGCCGTGTGGTGCCGGCAATGCCGTGTGGTGCCGGCAGAGTAGAATAGTACCACCCCCTATCTTCCCGTGGGGGTCGTAAGAAATGCCGTGTGGTGCCGGCAATGCCGTGTGGTGCCGGCAGAGTAGAATAGTACCACCCCCTCTCTTCCCGTGGGGGTCGTAAGAGGCGACCGAGGGATAAACTTGATCCAAATAGCCAGGGCCAACCGTATGGTGGCGGTAAATCCACCACAAAAGCATTCCCAAGGAGGGTTGACGTCTGGTAGGCGGCCGGTCGTAAAATTAAGCCAAATCCTTTGCAACACGATTTTGTGTTAAACAAAACGTGTTGCGCCGACCCCAAGTAATTGGGATCAGGGCAGGAAGATGATGAGTGAAAGGAGTGAAACTTTTACCAGTAGTTTTAGGTTTACTCAAAAGTTTACTAAAAAAGAGCACAAACAAAAACGTTGTCATCAAAAATCGATAAACTTGACAAAATAAAAAAGGCTCTGTTTAGCTTTTTAACGGCGAGCCCACCAGAAGACCAAGAATTTTGTTTCATCAAGTTTTTGTGCCTTCCGAGGCTACCTTTTTTATTATTTTTGTACAGTTTTTTTATTATTAAAGAAGTTATTAGCCGATACGATCGGTCCCACCGTTTACAGCGGCTCCTATTAAGACGGGATCTGTTGTGAATTTTAATACTTAATTTAGCTTCTACCTCTATCGGCGCATCGTGTGTGGTTCAAGTATTAGGATGCTTAGCTGTCACAGTTTATGCGAATAAAAAAATAGATTTAGTCGGTACTTGGAGCAGCATTAAAATTAGCAGATTTCGTCGGTAGGTACTAAGAGCAGCATTCAAAATTGGCATACTTAAATGGCTAATAGATGAGAGCTAGCCGTTTATAGTGTATGTTATAAAGAGGGATGAAAATCATGTGACGAAAAAGTAATGAATATGAAAATTGGTTAAAAAAAGTTTGGATAGATTGTCTAAAAGATGATATGAATCAAAAAGGTGTAAACGAAGATTTGAGGGCTGATAAGTATGTAGATATGAAAGGAAGAGAAAGACGTGTTGTGCAGACCCCAAATAAATTGGGATTTCGGTGAAAACTGCAAGAAAGACTAAAGGCAAACTCAATTGATACTGAAAGACATTTTCTAGTTTATAGAAATAGATAGAAATTACCAATTGCCCGTGGGAGCAAGGCATTATCCCGTAGTGGCCTTTATTAGATTAGATACGTGTATTAAAAAAAATGTAAGAATAGTCTGGGCCGCTGTTGCAGACTCTTTTGACTTGCACTCCATTTTCAATATATTACAAGACTTGTCTAGGCTATAATTAGTTGTAATAGAAACTTAATAAAATGTGTCTGACCCCTGCTTTACAATTTATTTTATTAGAAATTTCCGCTAGCTTACTCAATAAAAATTCGTCATGTTTTGATACTGCTAAATGAATTTAATTAATTTATGAGATTTCGGCCATCTAATGTTCTATTACGCAGTGAAAGAGAATCTCACAACTGTACCTACTGTTCGCCGTGTGGTGACGGCTTAGAACAGAATCACCCCAATTCTATCCGTGGGAGTCGTAGGGGATGAATAGCAACGTTCCCTGTAAAGGCAACATCTTGCACTGAGCTCGGCAGTTGACTGATGTGGCTGTAAAAGTAAAAGAGCAGAGTAGAGATTTTCTTAGAACACTATTCCGGGTGGTTCGACTTGGTGTCTCATACGACAAAGGGAGACCTTTAAAGAGCGCTTAGGGATTGCAATGCCCTACTGTAACAGCCACAATAAAGTCCACTGCTGAACATGTGCCTCCCTAGTAGGGGGGTATTTGCCATACTCACCACGCTTGGCAGGCGGGTTGGTGAACGCAATGCAAGATGTTGCAATGCGATTGCGAAATTCATCCAGGGATTGAACCCTTGGATGAATTTATCCCTTAGTCGCCTGTTACGACACCCACGGGAAAGATATGGGGTGATTACATTCTAAGCCGGCATCACACGGTTGCAATGCCCTACCTCATTGAATCTCGCGGGATTCATTTGCGGGAGTCTACCTGCACTCGGTATGTAAAATGCTTAGCGCTCTATTGAGTAGTCACAATATTGTATTTGTTACATACATTCATGCATACCAACATTATATCACCCCTAAATCTCCTGCGGGGTAGGCAGAGTGTTAACGGCTATTTACAACACGTCTGAAAAAAGTTTGAGAGTCATTCAGAAGACGAAGACTGTGTACATCACTATAGTGACAAGTTGTCAGCTTGTAGTACGGTCTGTGACTTTTGGAAATGTATGGAAAGGTGACGATTTTTGTTTAAGTGAAATTTCGATATGGGGCCGTGTAGAGGACCTCAATCTAAGGTTTTTGAGCCCGGTTACCAAACTCCAGCACGTGGTGGGGGGGAGGGGGGGGCGTTCAAACTTTCGCGTTACCGCGCTTCAATAAAAAAAATATGTGGCGTTCGCTTTACATATAATTTTGATTTTGGTATCAATTTCTTATAAATTGAGCATGTACCTTTCATTTTTTGTATCAAAATACCTATATTTCTTACGAGAAATATGAAAAAAATTGAAATAAATGAAAAAAATCTGCAAAGATTTGTAATTTTTTTCATTTGACAGGCTATATCTTTAAAAATATATATGAATAAGTCATAAATAAAAAATATTATCCGTTAGTCTTATCATTTAAATTTATGAAACCATACACAGTAATGCCAATATTCGAAGAAAAAACTCCCAAAAAAAAATAAGAACCGTGCCTACTGCAATGTGTACCCGTAAAATTTTTCATCTTCCTGAAAAAGCGTTACAGAGTTATTATTTGTAATGTCATTTATTATAATAAATAAAGTAGACGTATCTACACTAATATAATAAAGAGGAAAGATTTGTTTTTTGTATGTACGTATGTAATCGATAAACTCCGGAACTACTGAACTGAATTCAAAAATACTTTCACCATTAGAAAGCTACAATATATCAGAGTAACATAGGCTACTTTATAGTACGGGAAAATATCTTATTCCCACGGGAAAATGGTTAGCAGCGGGAAAACCGTTAAATTTAGCTGATATTACCCAAATTATCCACAGCACTTGACCGATCTTCGAGAAATTCATCACTGATATTGCTAGCATATCAAAAAAGGGCATGGACTACGTTTTGTCAGACCTTGCTAAGCATGATGGTCTGCTTCTGCTGGCACATGGTCATCGAGGATCTGGAGTACTTGATGTAGATGACCAGCATCTCATCCAAACAATAAGAAATACGGTAAAGGCTTCGAAGTAAAAGTTGTTCAGCACGTCGGGCTGCTTCTGCTGGCACATGGTCATCGAGGGTCTGGAGGATCTGATGAATTTAGTAACGGACACAAAGTAAAAGTTGTTTAGTATGACGGGATGCTTCTGATGGCACATTGTCATTTAAGGTCTGGAGTACCTGATGTAGACCACCAGCATTCCATCAGAATTATTTGAGTTACGGTATTGACTCCAAAATAAAAGTTGTTAAGCATGGCTATTTTTTGGCACTTTGATATTGATGATGTTAGCGTATATAGTATGGAACACCAGAAGCCTAGCACAACTGAAAGATATATGTGCAAGGCTTCATAGAAAAGGTTTTTGAACATGGCATTTCCACGGGAAAACAGGTAAGTAGCAGCGGGTGAAGCCGCTGGTCGGGTTGCTATAGTCTACACTTAAAGAGGAAACCTTTGTTTTTTCGTATGTATGTAATCGATAAACTCTGAAACTACTGGACCGATTTCAAAAAATCTTTTACCATTAGAAAGCTACAACATTCCTGAGTAACATAGGCTACTTTTTACCACGGGAAAATTCCTCATTCCTACGGGGAAACGGCTAACAGCAGGAAAAGCGGGAAATACAGCAGATATTACCCAAATTAGCCAAAACGCTTTACAGATCTTCGCGAAATTTGTCACTGATGTTACTAGCATATTAAAGACGAACATGGACTACTTTTTGTCAGCCCTCGAGGATCTGGAGTACCTTATGAAGACCACCAGCATCCCATCTAAACTATAAGAGATACGGTCATGGCTTGATAGAAAAAGTTGTTCATCATGACGGGCCACTTCTGCTGGTACATGGTCATCGAGGATCTGGAGTACCTGATGAAGACCACCAGCATCCTATCTAAACTATAAGAGATACGGTAATGGCTACAAAGTAAAAGTTATTCAGCATGACGGGCCGCTTCTGCTGGAACATTCACCTTTGCTGGAACGGAGTAATGGACTTTTTACTACGGGCAAAGATCCAATTTCTACGGGAAAACATGTAAGTAGCAGCGGGTGAAACCGCTGGGCGGGCCGCTAGTTTGTTATAAAAATGATTTTATTATCCTACAATATTTATTGTATTGCCTAATAAATGATGATCTATGCAATGATGAACTTGATTCAAAGTCTCCCTTTCAAGAACAAATAACTTGAGTTAATAACAATAATTAGATAAAAAAATACTTTCTTGCCATTTTTGTATCTCATATATTATAGCAGTGCTCCTTGTGCCCTCCATCAGGTACTCCAGATCCTCAAGGTCTGACAAAACGTAGTCCATGCCCTTTTTTGATATGCTAGCAATATCAGTGATGAATTTCGCGAAGATCGATCAAGTGCTTTGGATAATTTGGGTAATATCTGCTAAATTTAACGGTTTTCCCGCTGCTAACCGTTTTCCCGTGGGAATAAGATATTTTCCCGTGGTATAAAGTAGCTTATGTTACTCTGAAATATTGTAGCTTTCTAATGGTGAAAGAATTTTTTAATTTAGTTCAGTAGTTCCGGAGTTTATCAATTACATACAAACATACAAAAAACAAAACTTTCCTCTTTATTATATTAGCGTAGATACGTCTACTTTATTTATTATAATAAATGACATTACAAATAATAACTCTGTAACGCTTTTTCAGGAAAATGAAAAATGTTATACGGTAAACATAGCAGTAGGTACGTACGGGTACACATTGCAGTAGGCACGGTTCTTTTTTTTTTGGGAGTTTTTTCTACGAATATTGGCATTACTGTGAGTGATTTCATAAATTTTGATAATAAGACTAACTGATAATATTTTTTATTTATGACTTATTCATATATATTTTTAAAGATATAGCCTGTCAAATGAAAAAAATTACAAATCTTTGCAGATTTTTTTCATTTATTTCAATTTTTTTCATATTTCTCGTAAGAAATATAGGTATTTTGATACAAAAAATGAAAGGTACATCCTCGATTTATAAGAAATTGATACCAAAATCAAAATTGTATGTAAAGCCAACGCCACATATTTTTGTTACTGAAGCGCGGTAACGCGAAAGTTTGAACATCCCCCCCTCCCCCCCACCACGTGCTGGAGTTTGGTAACCGGGCTCAAAAACCTTAGATTGAGGTCCTCTACACGGCCCCATATCGAAATTTCACTTAAACAAAAATCGTCACCTTTCCATACATTTCCAAAAGTCACAGACCGTACTATTGCCACCTCAAATTGCAATACGCATCAACTCTCAAATCCCTAAGTTGCTTCTAACGACGGGGAAAGATATGGGGTGATGTTATTCTAAGCCGGCACCACACGGCAAGTACTACATTGAGTTGTTGTCTATTGAGTAGTCACAATATTGTAGTTCTTAGGTACCTACAAGACAAACCAGTTACCTAAGTACAGCAAACGCGCGTGTGGTCCGCGCTAATGTCCTCGTCAGGTCTGCGTCGGGCCTTAAAGATCGTATTTTATGCGTTATGTGTGTAAGTGTACACCTGTAGTACTGTTGCTACTGTGTTGGCTGCTTTGCAAGCTTGTTTCAGAATGACATGTTGTTATCAGCTGTAGGTGCAGAGGTACTCTATCGCAAATAAACTAGGTATACATAGTATGAAATTTTACTAGTGACCGATAGCGAAGACTCTAGTGACCGGCTAGTGATAAGGAACAGCTTTCCCCAAGGAACAAAGGCCGAAATACGAGAAAAAATTTTGGACCCCCATACAAAATTGCCGATCAGCTGATTTCAGTTACTATGGGAATGGGAGGTCCAAATTTTTTTTTCGTATTTCGACTCATGTTCCTTGGGAAAAGCTGTTCCTTATCATCACCTAGCCGGTTCTGAATTTTCGCTATCAGTCACTAGTAAAATTTCACCGTATATAAAAGAGTGGCCAATGAATGATTCCAGTTGGAAAATCCTGAACAACTAATTTTACGAAGGTCAGAATTTTGTTTATTGGCTTATATATACCCTATCTCGAAAAAGATACATACATTGCACAAATCTTGTACAAAGAAAGCTTATAAATTTTTCCACTTATTTAGTCTTGATTGATTGTTTTGATTAACCAACCATCAAAGAATCTATCCACGCATTGGTCAACTTGTTTTGGTCTAAGGAATTTGCACCTTTTTGTGTGCATCCTGCGTAAAACTCTATAATTACGAGTATCCTGCAACAATAAAATTCTAATTATCCCCACAAGTTTCATTAAAGACCCTTATACATGCGAGATATCATCATTGAACAAAAAAACAACATGTCGCTAAGTTTAAGCCACAGGTTTAAGCCCACACAGGAGCTGCATTATGCTTACTTAAATAGCAACAAAGTTATTTGTAGCCATTTATTCTATCTTTGCGAATTAATTTAGTATCTTTAGTATTTTAGATTCGCAAGATGGATAAACTGTTTTTAATTTACCCATAGTTGGTTACTAAGCCTATATAGAATTCAGATGACAAAATTAGAATCTATTTACATAATTATTTTCTTAAAAGAGCGTGTGTGTGTATGTACGTAGTTGTTCATTATTGTCTTCACTGTAGGTACTGTTACTCCAAGTGTGGTCTCTTATTAAATGAATGACGGTTAATTAATATTTAATTTTTGTGGACACAAACAGTCATATTATCATGAGAAAAGATACAAACATGTATTTAAAAAAAGATATGGAGGTTCACAAAATAACATATAAATTCTGTGAGTGAACGGTAAAGAAGTTGCATAGCTCAATATATTATTTGTATTTGCATAAAGTACCTAAATGTTACCATTTGTTACCTACAGTAAAATTGGCAGTGAAACTGAGTCGCATTACCTTATTTTATTACAATTAAAATATTGTATGTACAATTGTACAAATTCTGCAAAACTAAGTACCTATCACTTGTACATTTAGGTATTTGTTAATCTAAAAAGGTGAAAACAGTGGGCGCACCTTTACGTAAACCAACATCACAAGAACATTACCCTCCTTACGCACTCGGATAATTACAAGTGTACATTAACCTTTACAAATCTCCGCGAAAAGAGACATTATTTCCTGAGTTTATTAGTATTGGGAAACCATGCAATGTATAAGCGACTTTATCTGTCTGATTATGCAAAATCTCTCTTGATTTTTGCATTAAAAAGCAGGTGGCTAGTTCAAACATGGTCATAGGATAGGTAAGGGCTGGTTTTAGGTATGTCTTATAGACAGGAATACTGGTAATTAGTATTTCTTATTGCAGGGGCTTATAGCGACTGGATGACGAAAACAAGGCATCGTGCGTACTCTTGGGCTTGGGGAGGCCTATGGACTGATGTGTTGGTTAACACAAAAGCTATGAATTATTTCTCTGATATTATCTTTATCTCTATTTTTTTTAAGTATATTATTCTATGACCTTTACGTGTCCAATTTAATGCATTCCTCGGAACACAGTGTATAATATTTCTTTAATATTTTAGTTGAAATAGGCAAATGTCGCAAATACTCATACAGTTAGACATTTTCATAATGCAGTTTAAGCTAGGGGTGCCGCATTGATGTCTTGAATTTATTACATAAGTAGCGGCCCGTCAGCGGTTTTACCCGCTGCATTTTATTTTCCTGTGGGAATAAGACGTTTTCCTGGTATGCGTTACATATTATAAACCTGCCTCTTGAATCACTTTATCTATTAAAAATTCAAAAATCTTTTCAAAATCCGTTGCATGGTTTAGGAGGAGTTAGCAACCTTCAAGACTGATAGACATGCAGACAGAGAAATGCAATTTTTTTTTTATAAAGAATAGGTAAGCATTTGTCCGCAATCTCACCTGATGTTATGTGACGATGCAGACGATGATGTAACATGCTCGCCCAGATAATGTCTATTCACTCTCGCCTTCTTTTAATACAGGTACCTATTGATAAAGAATCAACGGCGCCATTGGCAGGGTGACACAGCCCTAGTGGTAGTGGTTTAGAATAGTGCATTTCAGCATTGGCTTATCTCGTCTCCGCAGACTCTAGGCCTCGCCTAATGTTTACACTACAAACATGCTTAAAGCACGGCCGTTCTAATAAGCCATATTTGACAGCTGTCAAACCTATACTAGAAGACTTGTCAACAAAGAAAAATAGAACTTATGTCATAGCTTAATGTCATGATCTTGACAGCTGTCAAATATGGCCTATTTGGACGGCCGTACTGTAGTGGGTATAGGGTTCATATTGTCACCTTTGACTCCAGTGTATTGATTCCATCTCCACAATCACAATTGTCTGCCCTATGTTATTTACTACCCGTAAATATTTATTTATTGTATCTACTATTATTTCTTGATACAATAGTGATTATTGTCCACAGACAAATGAAACCTTTTTCGCGCAGCGCTAACGTTTTGGTTCTCTGTGTTATTGTCATACATAAGATATAGTAATGTTTAAAACGATAAGCATATGATGTGATATGTACTTAGTTAGGCAACGTAGAGTTTTAAATTGAAATCGGCTGAATATCTGTCGACTATGGTCAACCGCATGGTGGCGGTGATACCACCTGCAATAGCATTCCCAAAGTGAGTGGACGTCAGGCAGGCGGCCGGTCATAAAACATTGCCAAATCCTTTTGCTACATGATTTTGTGTTCTAACAAAACACGTTGCGCCACCCCAACTGATTGGGACCAGGGCAGGAGGATGATGATGACTTGTTAACAATTTTTTTTTGTTGCAGGTAAGTAAAAAAATAACAGCGAAGTACTTTTCTACATTTTAGCAGAGCAGAATGCATTAAAATATTCCCTTTATGTAAGTACCTAAATAAAGTCGAATAGAGGTCACGGTACCCATGAAACTGAACAACTTTCCCCAAGGAACCGAATGGGCCGAATTATGAAAAAAATTGGATCTCCCATAGTAACTAAAATCAGCTGATCGACAATTTTGTATAGGAGGTCCCAATTTCTTTTTTACCTTTTAGTTGCACGGGGCCAAGTTCCATAGGGAAAGTTGTTCAGTTTAGTCTAGCACCTTGACCTCATTTCGGCTACTTTTGTTGTTTTCTAATACCTAGAAGATGGATTGAGGAGGACAAAAGAGAAATATGTAGGTAGATATTTAAAATTGCTAAACTGCTAACTAAAATATTTCTCACAGCCAATCTAGAGACTATTGTCAAAGACCGATTACAATAAACTTCGAATTCTAATTCAAATCAAAGTGTGCATTTAAATCACGTCCGTAAACCAGGTGGTTAAGGTAATAAAATCGTTTAACAAAGCGCACAGTCAGTAGTGTTGTTCATGTGTCGATAGATAGTTAACCTTGATAAAATATCGATATCGATAGTTTGCATTGTAAGTTATAATTATAAGTAGCTATCGATCCTATCGACGTTAAATTGAATGAAATTTTTAGCTCTTGCCGAGAACTTTAGGAATCGTAAAAAAGAAGGCAAAATCTTTATATTGTAGATAATACATACAGTGTTGATACTTTTTTAGACTCATACCGTGTTATTACAAAAAAGTTAGAGATGGTTAAAGTCGCTTGACAACGTCAAATCGTATGAAAAAATAATTTAAACACTAAACGCGCGCCTTACTTTTTTGAATACCTATATGGTAAAACACGGTACCTATTTATCATTTATATGTATTTTAGCGATTTTTAGGTTTGACATTTTTCTAAAGAGCTCTAATACTAAACTTCTTGAAAAAAAAACGGAAATACTAGACAACAAAATAAGTTATCGACATATCCATGTGTCGATATATCCATTTAACAACACTATCTTGTAGGGCTAGGTCGGCATGCGAACTCAGAAGACCGAATCTGTGCCTAATCCGAACGACATACCGAAAATTCTTCGGCATCTTTCAAAGACCTTTACTCAATAAATGATGTTTCGGATCCTTTTAAATATTTGCCAATAGGTTATGTTTCGAAATATTGATAGAATTACGATCAGGGCCCGAATTCCATTAAATCATAAACCAGACCTGCTAAAGTTATCTGTTCGTAAGTATTTATGTAATCATAGCAGACTTTAGGACTGGTAAGCGCAGTGACACAGAATAAATAACGTCCACAAGGACTGACTGGGCTTAGATTTGGATAAACTATCGGGTTAGATTTTGGAAGAGACACGCGGAAAGTTTACAAGACTTTAAATTTTATTAATGGTAGTAAATGCTATACGTAAAAATGTGTTTAATCTCTTCAATCAAAAATTAACAATACATACAAGACGTAAGACATAAAAAGACATTACATTACATTACTAATCCAGAAGAAAAAAAGTAAATGAACAAAATTAAGTACAAAATATTGTAACAAAATATAATAAACACGTTTATTATCCAGCTTAGGAAATATCCAATTAAAACACTCAGCTCATCGGGTATCGTATCGTATAACCTCCTTTTGCAAATTATGGGGGCGGGTTTAAGATAATCCGGTCTAGTACAGGGAGTGATCTTTGACACACACTTGCGGAGAGTTTAATGAGTAGTAACTTGACTAAGTATACAGGGTGTTAATTTAAATACGTGCCATAGCTTAAGGGTAGGTCCAGTATCGATAAAGAGACATGTAAAAAAGATTTCAAATAGAATGAGAGAGTTTACAGAATGTGCACTCAACCCTATTTAGGATTTTCGCAATCGTCTCTTGTTATTTAGCCAGGGTTGCTGCTGTCAAAAATCTCGAAGTAGGTACCTACCTATATCAAAACAGCATACCTAATCTGATACAAGAACGTTAAATTATATTATGTTATGTTACGAATGATTCTGGGCCAAATTTAATCCAAGAAAAATGAAGTTCGTGTCAACCATCTTCTTAGTTAGCTTGAGTCATTTGGGCTTAAACTATACCTACGGTTGCAGTGGTTGGAATGAATTTAGATTGAAATGAATGTATGGATCGAAAGAGCATGACTTGGTTTCAAGTCTCAAGATTTTGATGAGTCTTAGTTTCTTTTATTCATTAAAGGAAATTAATTATTTGCTGAATCCCAAAAATCGCACCCTATTTGAAACACTTAACCGTCGGTTAAATTTAAACCATAATTAACTCGGCAACCGTCGGGAGCATCTTTTGTTCATGTTTTAACCGGAGTTTGAACACAGTTTAAATTGAAATATTTCTTGTCAATAGGAGAGTGACAGACGCACCGGAAGATATTGCGGTTTGTGACAGCCATCTATAAATGACGGCCGTAGTTTGATGCGGTTACTTGTTGTACTTACCTATCCAACTTTTGTTGTCGATGAATGTCCTAAACTTCTTTGACTGACCCGATGGCGTAGTGAAAAGTACCCCTGCCTTCTACGCCGAGGGTCGTGGGTTCGATTTCCACCAGACACAAATATTTGTTAAGTCAATTTTCAAATATTTGTGTTTAGTCTGGGTGTTTTCTATGTATAATATGTATATATTTAGAAAATAAAAAGTATATAAAGTATTATATCAGCTGTCTAGTTCCCATAGTACAAGCTTTGCTTAGTTTGGGGCTAGATGGCGCTGTGTGTCTCGTCCAGGGATATTTATTTTATTTATTTATTTATTTATTCTTTCATCTCTCTCTTTCTCCATCTGTCTTCGTGTGGGACACCGAGTCGTAGCAATCCTCTGACATGGTTGTTAAACGACCGCCATCTAAGTCATCATAAAAAATAGCAATCGAGCGGAACTGACATCTTAACGTGCCCTCTGAAGTACGGAACCATCTTTCTAAGGATAATCATGCCTGCAGACTGGGAACAAATTCAGAAAGTCATATTGATATCTATAAATATCTACTTTAATAGTGCCCCGACGGGAATCGAACCTTCTACGTTTCAGGCAGTCGCACTAACACTTCATTCATGAAAAACCGGATCCGGCAACATACCGGATAATCATGCGGCATCTGTGAGAACCGTCTTAGACATAGTTTAAATTGAAATATTTCGTGTGAATAGTTTATTTAATTTATTTAAGGCGGTGATGCTCGCAGACAGCTTGGCACTCGATGGCATCTATTTATAGATGTTTGAATTCGCCTCACTGAGCTTTATCTTAACTTAAGCTGAGATAGATGCAATATGATAGTTAAGTAGGGTAGGTATCACTTTTCGCGATTGCCACTTGTTCCATGTCCAGGGTTGCTTGCGTTAAAAACCTCAAAAATTAAAGAAAGAAAGAACTACATCTGATACAAGAAAGTGATATGATTTTAAGCCAATTACCCGCCTACCTTACCTTGAGTTACCTTGAGTTCCTTTGAGATTAAAGTTTATTTCAGTAAGCGTCAAAATAGTCCCTAGTACTGAGTGAGGCATTTGAGCAGGACATATAATATCATTGAGCAGGATTGTCAACAATAAGTAATGTTGCCAATTCGGGTCTCGGGATATGTTTTTTATCTGCGCCAGGTATACCTACATATTTAGAAAAGATTTATATTTGAGTTCAAATTCATTTGCGTATCTAACTACTCATTTAAACAATTAATTACCCCTCATAAATTCACCAATCAATTATTAGTGAAGGACCCTTCAGAAATACAGAACAAAGGTTCACCACAATTCATCTCAAAAATCTTAAAGCGAGTTATAATCATAGCCCCATCATAATCATAATAATTATGGGTACGTTGTATAGTTAATAACAACAGGCCACGCCCCTTTTGGAAAGAGACGGAAAGAATTTCACCTGGGTTAAAAAGAGACGCGCGATTTTCTCAAGCAATCGTTTATTCGATAAAATATTGAATTTGTGGTGCAAGTTGATGTTGAATTATGGGATGCTGTCCCGCTTGCACTTTTTGTAAAAATTATGTGTGTGAGTAAAAAGGAAATATGCGAACATGCATCCATCAAAGAACAGATTAAATGAGGATCTTTATTCAACTTTTAGAGAGAGATAAATAGGTTAATGATTACCTTTCTTATTGAAGAGCAAGAAATTTTACAATTTGAAAATTTCTGAAAATAGAGCTTAGGTTTTTAGAAAACTTACGACTACATGGTCTATGGTGCGGCTTAAATTAAGTAGGTAAAAAAGGATCTTGGCTTATTTTTAATTTTATTTTATATTTTATAAGTTTTAGAGACAAAAGAATGCATAAGGTTAAATTTACATTGAAAAATAAACAGATGTATTAAAAAACAAAAACCCGACTGAGGCAATTTGAAAGTTGTATTTTGCAATAAAATCCGCCATTTTAAGTGTAAGATTTTTTAATAAATCCAGTGTCACTCGCCCTGCTTAGCGGATCTAACGACGACACCTCACATGTTTAGGCTGTAGCCCGTGAAAACGAATTTCTTGTCTACATCTCTTCTACTCTTATCTTCCTGTAAAAACTTACAGATGTCTGGACGTTACGAGGTTAATCGATACTTCTACTTGAAACATTAATTAAATGCCATTCAAAGTAATCAAGACATTCAATGCTCTGATCAATATTTATCGTGTATTATCTATCGACAAAATCAATTATATCGATAAAAATCTAGACCGCAATTTCCTGTCACAGATAATCACCGCAATCGATAACCTGGCGAAACTGTTACGATTATTTAAATCGATATTTATTTTACTTGTGCTGATTTATCTAGGATCGCAAAAACTAGTTGTTTCTTGCCTATATTTTCGATCATGCCATTAACTTGACTTGAAAATATACCGTCTCCGTTTAGTTTAGTCATGTCAAGAGTTATAAACTTCAATGAAATTCATCATTGAAATTTCAAGATAGTGGCTGCTTCTATATAAAATATTTGGTTTTTATAGAACTTAACACTTTCTTAGCAAACTAGTTATGACCAAAAAAAAAACACATACAATATTTTGTGAACACTAGCTTCAAAATTACTCCAGTCAGGTGACTCTTCTCTTGACGAGAAGACATAAATGAATTCTTGCACCTCTCTATCAATCTATAAGCTGTTTTAGCGTGAGAACCAAATCACAGTGCAGCTTCTATAAATAGCCCGATATGACCTCCCACAATACGCCGTGCGTCATCGGCAAGTCATCAAAACTACAATATTCCCATACAGGCTCTTAGCAAAATGTAACTTGACCCCATAGGGTTGCCAGGTCCAAGACAACGAGCAAGATTTAAACAGGTTGTTGGTGCCGTGTGGTGCCGGATTGAAATAGCACCACTTATTTTCTATGAGTTTTGCAAAAGAAATTCCTGTAGTTAACCTCCAAAATTTGTCAGTAACCACTTTTATTACGGCTGCAAATGTTTTGGCTATCTAACCTAAGGGATTAAAGGCATACTTTGTGTCTGTAGCTTCTGAACAGCTTGTTAAAATAGATCTTAGGATTTTAGACACAATCTAGGAGCAATTTTTATTTATTTATTTAATGAAGGCACCAGGGCCGCAAATTTCCTTAATTTTAGCCATTGTAATGCCAGCGACACTTAACTATCGTTCTATTGCCACTCTGGTTTTCTATACCTACTAAAACTGTAAGCAGACTGCTATAATACCAAAACCACCAAACTGGCATACCAGGGACACTCAACGGAAACAATTTTCATTTAGCAGACTTCGGCCTCTGGACCTGGCAACCCTAAACCCGATGCGGTTTATGTTTTGACTGACACGCAACTGATAACATTTTCAATGAATCGTTTGTGGGTTAAATGCATACTTAGATCGAGCCTATATCCCTTGCGGGGTAGGCAGAAAACTGCCACCTTGTTCGACAAAAGTTGAAATACAAAATCGTATTTATATGACTATCTTGTGAAAGCGACAAGAGATAATATAATCTTTTACTTCAAATAGTAGCTATCTCATAAAACGAATATAATTTACCTACTTAAATTAGCACTAGTAAAAGTAATGGACTATCTCATCCATCAGCTAGACAAATGCATTTATTTATGTTTCCTTTAGATGGTTAAACTGGTATAAACCTGATCTTACTGGATTACCTGCTTCCTGTAACATGGGTAAAGTGTGAAATCTACAAGTTATTGAGAAAATTCAATTTTATTGCGTTTGGTTTGAAAGATAAACACTTTTGTGCTTCAACCACAAGGAATATAATACAGTGCGCCACACGATAATGGTAAAAAAAATGAATGAAAAAAAAGGCGCAAACTTAGGTATAAAAGTAAGAAACTTCAGCGATATTTTCCAGGCAACCACTGCCTTGAAAGTAATAAACAGCTGTTTACGGGCAATTTGTTAGGCGACCATTCTTAAAAAAACCTAAAAACAATTCAAAAATCACTGCAACCTTAGAAATTCACTACACAAATAGGGATCGCCGGGATCTTCCCTTGTAAGCTTACTACAAGTATTCCATAATAAAATATCTCTAAAATGTTTTGTCTGAATAAACTCAGGATATTTTTGAAGGGTTGTAAGTACAAGCAACTGTTATTGTTATAGGGATTTATAATAAGGACGATGAAAGGGAGTCTATTTTGCTTTTTGAGGGCTCAAAAGGGATTTATTTTTTGTGTAACATGGATCAATTACGTTATTGTGCTTTTGAAAATTCGGTACTTACATTTTGGTATCATCATGGTAAGAATATCCTCAAATAAGGTAACAAACAATGTAGATATTTTTATTAATAAGAAGTTATTTAAATGTAGCCTAATGATGTACTTATTTATTTTGTTTGTACATCAAAATCATAAAAGTATAGACTGCTTAACATGCAAGGTCAGGTTATTTCAAGTTAAATACAAATCATTAAAAACATATTCTTCTCATACAAAGTAAATGGACCCGGTATACATTCAATCGGATGTCTGATATTCCCTTAAATTTTCTACCTCAGAAAAGTTCAAGGTGAAAATCAAGTTTAAGCAAATATTTCTTCTCGATCGAAGAAATTTTGCTTTGCGTATATTCCAAAGTATGAATTCAATATCACATATAGCATTGATGTTGTGCCAAAGGAAAACTAAACTCGCCTACGAACTTGAGTTGTCAATGGACAGAGAGACATTTAGTTTCTCAACGATGTTGTGTTGTGTTCGTATGTATGTGGACGACGTTTTGTTCTTAGAGATTTGTTTGGACTGTGAGGACTGAGGAATGTGTCCACGGAGGAAGGGAAGTATATTTAAGAAATGTATAAAGAAAATAGATACTTACTTACTAATATAATAATTTTTCTATGATTATTTAAATTTACTTATTGGCTTGGCTTGGAAGGGGGTTTAATAACTGACTTTAGTATTTAGGTATTACATGACATGTAGGTACGTAAGTGTTTTAGCTTTATACAGTTAAACTAGAAACAGACAAGTTGACACGGGACACATGTTAGAGCGAGTTAAATAAATGCTTGCTGCATGCACATTATCAATCTGACTTTTTACACTTAGACATTATTTACCTACACCTAGAGAAAAAGACCTTAATCTAGAGGGGTATGTAATGTTTGATATAAATATTTTTAATATAATTTTGTTTGATATAACAACAAAATATCTAATTTCGTTTAATATAACGTCTCATTAAATATAATGCGCATTTGTTATAATTTTACTTCGTATGACGTTATTTCACATAACATTCATTTGATATAATTATTATTTCAAATAATTTATAAATGATATAATGATTACTTGCTATAATATTACATGTTATAACGATAAGTTGGTATAATGCGTGGTAAAAACCTTATAGCAATTCTTTGTAGTTTATAGGCCTTGTAATACAATCACTTGTTGCAGATTATTACCGAAAAAGTGGCGACCGCTTCGCCCCCCGAGCCCCCCTTTGTGGGGGGCTGCACCCCCCCGTCCCCCGGCTTGCATGCATGCAGGCAAGCAAGCAGCAGGCATGCATGCAAGCAAGCAAGCAGCAGGCATGCTTGCAGGCAAGCAAGCAGCAGGCATGCATGCAAGCAAGCAAGCAAGCAGCAGGCATGCTTGCAGGCAAGCAAGCAGCAGGCATGCATGCAAGCAAGCAAGCATCATGCATGCATGCATGCAAGCACAAGCAGGCATGCATACATGTCAACCTAACCCGAAGGCTATGGCAGAAGCGAGCGCTCGCTACGCTCGCCTGCTCGCTTCCGCCATAGCCTTCTGAACCTAACCTATCCGAAGTCGGGGTGCCCCGAACTACCGTGCTCGCTGCGCTCGCACCCGCCCTTCTTGTTTACGCCCTGTTATTACGAACCAAAATTTAGCAGTGGATTATATCAAAAATGCATTATATCATTAATAAATTAGTTCAAATGTTGGTATATCATCAGATAATATATTATCTGAGCAGTATATGAAATAATATTATATCAAAAGTAACGTTATAAGAAATAAGCAGTATACGAAATAAATTTATACGAAGTTAGTATTATATTAAGTGAGTGTTATGTCTTTTTAGCGTTATCACAAACAAAAATATATCATATGTTTTTATAACAAAAGTACGCACCCAATCTAGAGACGTCTGTAATCTTAATTTACATTAATTTTGTTTGGATCAATCTTTTGTATCTACAATTCCGTCATTTTGGTACCACATCTTGGATATTGCTTAGTGGCAAGGGCATTAATCCCTAAGAATCGAAAGTAAATCTTTCTTACCTGTTAAGTAAGTAAGTAACAAAATGATACAGGAAGTAGCAAACATTAAACCCTATTGAAAACAAATCATCCACATAGCGAAGAATCACTTTTCAATCCCCTTTTAAAAGCGCTCAAACAAAACTCATTCAAAGAGTAAGAGTGTCTTTTATCCAAAGTTCTTAAGATACCGAAGGGTCCCGAGCTTTATGATTTACTTGTAGTAATGACCGATCTATCTGTTTACACATTAGTCGTTCACATCTCAGTGTGTATACAAAGATCACTTACCAGTACTTCTTGATCCGTCTCTTCAAATGCATTGCAAAGATTCACCGGTCTTTGAGTACTGGTTTCAACAAGGTAAGACGTTTGCACCTCTACTTTATACATCGTCAAAGTTTTTACCATCGTTTCGGTTTCAAGAGCATTCTTTTGAAAAGGACCTTAAGTTCAATTTTGGAAGGTTTTGTACGTATGTAGATAGAAGACATTAAAAAAACTGACAAGAGGGTGACAATAATAGTGTGGTCTGTTTTGATGCTTGTATGTTATCTGGAAGTAATTTGTCAAGTAAAGTGTTCTCTTTTAAAGGTTTTCTAATGAGCCTATTTATTATGGTGATAGAATTTAATTCTTCTTTTTTTGTACGATGACTTGTGTGTGTTTTTAAGTGCTTTATTTCAAATTGTTCAAAGAATTTAATTAGCGCAAAAAATTGTTCCGTTAGGAAAAATTGTTTAGCCCAAAAAAGAAAACCACATTCTCTTAGGAACTAAGTATTGAACAAATAAAAACTACTCAGTCCGTTATCATATTTTCTCTCGAAATATTTGAAAACTATATTAGTGTGGTCTACTCTATTAGATATTGGCAACTAAGTACCTACTCTACATTGTATGCAATATCCTTCATTGTAGACAGACAGACATTTTGCTACGCACATTTCCTTTTTGATCTATCACCCTTCTTTGCTTAGAGCAAGTAAACGATTAAACCAGAATACTGCTTGAAGGCAAATGCAAGTTGGCATCCAGTTCATTAGTAACGGCAGAAGTTGATCTATCGCCACTCTGCGCAGGTAACACTAATAGCTTCTGTACAGGGTGTTAATTTAAATGCGTGCCATAGCTTCAGGGTAGGTTGTTTCGATTAAGGATGCCGTAAAAAATATTGAAAAATATCTCAGACATTTTTTTTTCGGATTTAGTCAATACTTTCTTTAAAAAAAATCAATTTTTGACTTTGTTGTTGTTTAGAGAGTGCCCATATAGTCCTAGCGGTAGTTCCAAACGTGCTGCACCTGAGAGAAGAGTTATGAAATTTTACACTTAATCTTTAGGGTAAAGGAATCGATTTGACCCGTAGTACACAATTAAAAAAAATCCTGCGAGGAGTTATGACGTCATCTTTTTTTGTATGAAAAAAAAAAACTTTTTGTTTTTAAACCTATCGTGCGTGATATCAAATAAAAGGTCTTGCTAACCCGATTCTAAAAATATATCACTATATTTAAATCATTTGTTTCATATTAAATAGGAAATAATTTTCGAAACATGCCAAGTTTGGGCTCCTCCAGATATGGTACGGCTGAATCATTGCTTATAAAATATACGTGATATGACGTGCAATATCCTCATTTCCAACCTCAAGAAAAAGGTACTACGGATTTTTTTTCATAAAGTATTTTTTTCGAATTTTAAAGTTACAGAAATTTATGAAAACACATTTAGTTGAATATAGCATCAAAAGTTAAGTATTGGACAATGAAAAGCATAAAAATAAAGCCAAATGAGTTTTCAATCATAGGTGCATTATATTCGTTCACAAAAAACAATGGTATGTGCTTCGGAGAGCCCGGTCAACCGTCGGCCCCACCGCGGTTGCTCTCTATGAATAATTAGGCGGCGGGGGTCGTTACAAAACCATGTCACGTGAGCAATTATGGTTAATCGGGTCGTTTTTAGACGCTATGTCCCATATGACAGAACAAAATTAGTGAATAAAAGGATGAAAAATTTATGTAGGTAACAATAAAAATTCAAAAAAATTACCTAATTAAAAAAAATCCGTAGTACCCTTTCTTGAGGTTGGAAATGAGGATATTGCACATCATATTACGTATATTTCATAAGTAATGATTCAGCCGTATCATATCTGGAGGAGCCCAAACTTGGCATGTTTCGAAAATTATTTCCTATTTAATTTGAAACAAATGACTTAAATGTAATAATGTAATATATTTTTAGAATCGGGTTAGCAAGACCTTTCATTTTGATACCACGCACGATAAGTTTTAAAACAAAAAGTTTTTTTCCCATACAAAAAAAAGATGACGTCATAACTCCTTGCAGGATTTTTTTTAAATTGTGTACCACGGGTCAAATCGATTCCTTTACCCTAAAGATTAAGTGTACCAAATTTCATAACTCTTCTCTCAGGCGCAGCATGTTTCATACATTTTCCTTTCGAGCCAGTAGGACTAATACAAGTACTTTCATTTAAACAACTTTGAGATTGAACGAATTCGGCTGAGATATACTTAGGCATTTGATTCAAATGTCAGCCCAGTAAAAAAAAATTGGGACGTGGATTTTATTCAACATTTTTTACGGCATCCTTTATCGATACTAAACCTACCCGGAAGCTATAGCACACATTTAAATTGACACCCTGTATTAGTATCACTCAAGTGGCTACTTCACTTGCCCTGTTCTGACACCAGATTTGACATACTTTGCTGGTTACTGTATGGGTGTCGTCAAAATGAACTGAAGATATTCAGCAATGTATGCAAAATCGGGATTCAGAGTAGGTAGGTGAAGGTATACAGGCTGTACCGAAAACTTTGCAGCCATGATCAGACCATCAAACTGAACAACTTTTACTATGGAGCCAATGGTTGGAAACGAAAAAAAAATTCCGACCTCCCATACAAAATTCACGATCAGCTGACTGACTTTGTATGGGAGCTCGGAATTTTTTTTCGTTTCCCACCATTGGCTCCATAGTAAAAGTTGTTCAGTTTCATGGTCTGAGCACGCCTGCAAAGTTTTCGTTACACCGTCCCCACTCCGTATACTTAGGTCCTTCAAGCTTATATGATGGACAGACGGCTGTGATTGCTTCGTTTAATGGTTATGTATGATAATTGAAGTTCATTGATTTTGTTGTTAGATATTGGAGTGCTATAATTATGATTTGAGTACTCGTAATGTTGGTTTATAAGGCGTTTACTACCTACCTACCTATAATTTATGGATATTGCATTTGTATTTTTGTCACTTACCGTGTGGTGCCGGCAGAGTAGAATAGCACCACCCCCTCTCTTCCCGTGGGGACGTAAGAGGCGACCGAGTGATAAACCCGACCCAAACAGCCCGGTCAACCGTAAGGTGGCGGTTAATCCACCACAAAAGCATTCCCAAGGAGGGTTGACGTCTGGTAGGCGGCCGGTCGTAAAGTTAAGCCAAATCCTTTGCAACACGATTTTGTGTTCAACGAAACGTGTTGCGCCGACCCCAAGTAATAGGGATAAGGGCAGGAAGATGATGATTTTTGACACTTATAAACAGGGACATGCCAACAAAAGATGCTTATGAGTGAATTCCAAATTCAAATACGTCTTCTCATTCCAGCTAGGATGTCATTACCTTGATAGCGGTCATAACAAAGCCATGAGCGTTCAAATAGCTGTCAAACCGATACTAGAAGACATGCCAACAAGGAAAAATAGACCTTATGTTACCGCATTAACATGATTTTGATAGCTGCTGAATATGGCCTACTGTAGACATCTAGTAGAAGTTATCAACATTGATACCAGATTTAATCAGGTCTTTCATCGACTCAATATCTTACACCATTAAAAATCTAGTAGCTTTAGATAGAACTATGTACTAGCAAAAAGAAAACTAAGAACTCAATATAACTGTTTTGGATCAGTCATGCATGATACTGGCTGATGCCATAAAACCAATAAAAAGAAAACATGTCACATTTGCTTTTCCGTAGCAAATGGCTTTTGCAAGCATTTTCTCGGGCAGTTTCGGCCAGTATTGCACCGATTTTATTTAAAAGCTTTTTAGACTTTAGACTGTATTCAACACGGCGAACTGGCCGTTGCCATAAAGTTAAAGAAAAAGAAAATAAAACGTCGTAGGGTCAACTCACATCTATCGCGCTTTGGCGCAACCATTTGCGTACCAACGTACGAAAAAAAAGTCGAGTTCTTGATTAAAATCAATAAATTCGAAAATGGTCTGATAGTGAAGCACCTCGCCTTTTGCTTATTTCTGCCAACATCGATTTTATTCCGATTACAATACAATTAATTCCAACCCCTTACTGAAAAAGTTTGCGCCGAATTGAGCTAGATGTGCGTTGGACTACAATTTACTTTTTAATCGTAAATGGTTTCGGCCAATATCTTTGCCAATTTTCTTTTGAAGGATTATAATAAAATTGAAATCTCTTTACCTACTCGCTTTGCTGGCTTACGAAACCACACTTTTTAACCGACGAAAAAACAAAAGAGGAGGAGGTTCTCAATTCGTCCCGAACTTTAATTTTTTTATTTTGATGATAATTTATAATATCTGATGCATTGACTTAAAAAATAAATGGTTAAAGGAGAATGCCCATTTCTGGTCTAAGAAATTGTCTCGCCTCAAAATGAAAATTAAAGCAATATGTAATATCCCTTATTCTAATGCAGAATAGCTATGGCAATTGTTGTACAAAACAGGGAAACTAACTTTATTTTTAAAGGTCGTTCTACCGTTAGGTGTTTTTACCAAATATTTTACTGGGGTGTGAACCTTTTTTGCTCTGTTTGCTTCGGTATAGCTAACAATAACGATTTTAGAACGAAATACTCGATATACGGTCAAACTTCAGCACTTTTGTCTTTTCCGATACCCAACTTTAACATTTAATAACTTCAGAACTCCTATCATATTTAAATTATTTTCAGTTACAAAATGTTAAGCAATAATTAGACTTTATAATTATTTAACTTTGGCTTTGACGCGAGGCCTGCAAGTAGTGAGGCAAGCAATAGACGAACATCCATACTCGAGTGGGCATGATTCTTTTCAAGCAATGACTTTCGGCGTACCGACCGACGCCCTAACCACTGAGCTAAGTACTTAATAAGTAGTAGGTACTGTCTTCGTTCAGACTTTCAGACTAGATTGATGAAATTAGCTTTAAAGTACGGGCGTTCGAACAAACCATATTTGACTGCTGTCAAACCCATACTAGAGTCTGGCTAGCGAGTCTTTGGACGTCAAATAATTCAAATATTTCAAATGGCAACATGTTAACACTGAAAAACTACAATAAAACAATTTTGATACTTACTATTTTTTTGTTTTCTGCTCTTTAGTTTGTGTTACTTTGCCTACCGGTATGTATGTATGATGTATCTACCGGGAGTAACAGGGTATAACAAGCCGAAAGGAGGTCAAGGTACTCATGAGACTGAACAACTTTCCCCATGGAACATGGGACGAAATATGAAAAATAAATTTGACCGTCCCATAGTAAATCAATCAGCTAGCTGATCGGCGATTCTGTATGGGAGGATTGGGGGGCCCAATATTTTTTCATATATCGACCTATGTTTCATGGACAAAGTTGTTCAGTTTCATGAGTACCTTGACCTCCTTTCGGTTTGTTATACCCTTTCTGTTACTCCCGGTAGATACATCATACACACATACCGGTAGGCAAGGTAAACAAACTAAAGAGTAGAAAACAAAAAAATTGGACCTCTCAGAGTAAATCAATCAGCTGATCTGCGATTTTGTATGGGAGGTCCAAATATTTTTTTCATATATCGACCCATGTTTCATGGGGAAAGTTGTTCAGTTTCATGAGTACCTTGACCTCCTTTCGGCTTGTTATACCCTTTCTGTTACTCCCGGTAGATACATCATACACACATACCGGTAGGCAAGGTAAACAAACTAAAGAGTAGAAAACAAAAAAATAGTAAGTATCAAAATTGTGTTATTGTAGTTTTTCAGTGATAACATGTGAAAGATTTTTAAAATTGGCGCCATTTCCGTGTCCAAAGACTCGCTGGCCAGACTCTACATACAGAGATGACCACTAAGAAAAAAATATTTCCTTTGACAGCTATCAAATAAGTATGGCATATTCGAGAGGCCGTACTTTAGCTCCATCTTTATTAGAACTGTTTTTTGTTGGCTTGGGTGTGAAATTACAGTTTGTTTTTAATTTCTTGTACTGCAGTCATGGTTGACGCTTCACCTATTTCATCTCAGTAAGAAACATCTTGTATAGTTATACATTGTTAAGGGTTTATGTTTTGTTTTTAGTTTGTAACCGACAGGGTACACAGGGTGGTTGTTTCGTCAGGGCTATTTAGAGTGCGCTCTCGTAGCAGGCAGCGTGACGACGCATACGTCAGCGGTGGTGCACGTCATAAGAACTTACTGTTTTCCCCACAGGTTTTCCCTTAGTACCGGTATGCTACCTTTTTCGAATACGTCAAAAAATTTAAAATACAGCTAGAAAGAAAAGTGTTTATAGAGTTGGTTATGATTTCTTGCTTCTTTTGGCGCTTTGTGGTGCCTGCTTAGAAGCTGTGTGGTGACGGCTTAGAATAGCATCACCCCACATCTCTCCCGTGGGTGTCGCAAGCAGCGTTTGTTTTGTTTTTAGTTTGTAACCGACAGCGTACACAGGGTGGTTGTTTCGTCAGGGCTATTTAGAGTGCGCTCTCATAGCAGGCAGCGTGACGACGCATACGTCAGCGGTGGTGCACGTCATGAGAACTTACTATCAAAGAGTATGTACTTACAGTTCAGCAAAAAAGAGTAGACAATAAATAAGGGCGCCACTTTGTATGAAATTTCAAAATTAAATGGCAACATTGACTATGAATGGCAACAATTTAGTATGATTTTTTTTTAGTTCCATTTTATTTAATTTCTACTATTTTTTGCTGGACTGTACTATTTTCACTTGCTTGCTTCTTTTGGCGCCTTGTGGTGCCGGCTCAGAGCGCCGTGTGGTGCCGGTATAGAGCACCGTGTGGTGCCGGTACAGAGAACCGTGTGGTGCCGGTACAGAGCACCGTGTGGTGCTGGCTTAAAGAGCCGTGTGGTGCTGACTGAAAGAGCCGTGTGGCGCCGGCTTAAAGAGCCGTATGGTGCCGGCTTACAGCGCCGTGTGGTGCTTTCTTAGAGCGTCATGTGTGTCGCAAGCAGCGTTTATGTTTTGTTTTTAGTTTGTGACCGACAGCGTACACAGGGTGGCTGTTTCGTCAGGGCTATTTAGAGTGCGCTCTCATAGCAGGCAGCGTGACGACGCATACGTCAGCGGTGGTGCACGTCATAAGAAGTTGCTACATTTGGCGCCGTGTGGTGCCGGTTTAAAGAGCCGTGTGGTGCCGCGGCTTAAAGAGCCGTGTGGTGCCGGCTTAAAGAGCCGTGTGGTGCTTTCTTAGAGCGTCATGTGTCTCGCAAGCAGCGTTTATGTTTTGTTTTTAGTTTGTAACCGACAGAGTACACAGGGTGGTTGTTTCGTCAGGGCTATTTAGAGTGCGCTCTCATAGCAGGCAGCGTGACGACGCATACGTCAGCGGTGGTGCACGTCATAAGAAGTTATAGTGCGTTTCATTTTATAGTTCCCATGGCGTCATGTGTTGGTAGCATTGGAAATTTGTATGAAATATTAAACAGCGCCAAAAAATTACATACAAATTTCCAATGCTACCAACATGACCTTAGTACCGGAATGCTACAGTCCCTCTATGCTACCCATTTTCGAATACGTAAAAAAATGATAATACAGCTAGCAAGAAAAGTGTTTACAGAGTTGGTTATGATTGCTTGCTTCTTTTGGCGCCGTGTGGTGCCGGCTTAGAATAGCATCACCCCACATCTCTCAAAGCGGAGGCAGCTTGACAGCGGTGGTGCACGTCATAAGAAGTTACTGTTTTCACTTGCTTGGCTTGCTTGCTTCTTTTGGCGGCTTTTGCCGTGTGGTGCCGGTATAGAGCACCGTGTGGTGCCGGTATAGAGCACCGTGTGGTGCCGGTATAGAGCACCGTGTGGTGCCGGTATAAGGCGCCGTATGGTGCTTGCTTCGAGCGCCGTGTGGTGCCTGCTCAGAGCGCCGTGTGGTGCCGGCTCAGAGCGCCGTGTGGTGCCGGCTCAGAGCGCCGTGTGGTGCCGGCTTAGAGCGCCGTGTGGTGCCGGCTCAGAGCGCCGTGTGGTGCCGGCTCAGAGCGCCGTGTGGTGCCGGAACAGAGCGCCGTGTGGTGCCGGCTTAGAGCGCCGTGTGGTGCCGGCTCAGAGCGCCGTGTGGTGCCGGCTTAGAGCGCCGTGTGGTGCCGGCTTAGAGCGCCGTGTGGTGCCGGCTCAGAGCGCCGTGTGGTGCCGGCTCAGAGCGCCGTGTGGTGCCGGCTCAGAGCGCCGTGTGGTGCCGGCTTAGAGCGCCGTGTGGTGCCGGCTCAGAGCGCCGTGTGGTGCCGGCTCAGAGCGCCGTGTGGTGCCGGCTCAGAGCGCCGTGTGGTGCCGGCTTAGAGCGCCGTGGTGCCGGCTCAGAGCGCCCTGTGGTGCCGGCTCAGAGCGCCATGTGGTGCCGGCTCAGAGCGCCGTGTGGTGCCGGCTTAGAGCGCCGTGTGGTGCCGGCTCAGAGCGCCGTGTGGTGCCGGCTCAGAGCGCCGTGTGGTGCCGGCTTAGAGCGCCGTGTGGTGCCGGCTCAGAGCGCCGTGTGGTGCCGGCTCAGAGCGCCGTGTGGTGCCGGCTTAGAGCGCCGTGTGGTGCCGGCTCAGAGCGCCGTGTGGTGCCGGCTCAGAGCGCCGTGTGGTGCCGGCTCAGAGCGCCGTGTGGTGCCGGCTTAGAGCGCCGTGTGGTGCCGGCTCAGAGCGCCGTGTGGTGCCGGTATAGAGCGCCGTGTGGTGCCGGTATAGAGCACCGTGTGGTGCCGGTATAGAGCACCGTGTGGTGCCGGTATAGAGCACCGTGTGGTGCCGGTATAGAGCGCCGTGTGGTGCCGGTATAGAGCGCCGTGTGGTGCCGGTATAGAGCGCCGTGTGGTGCCGGTATAGAGCGCCGTGTGGTGCCGGCTTAAAGAGCCGTGTGGTGCCGGCTTAGAGCGCCGTGTGGTGCCGGCTTAGAGCGCCGTGTGGTGCCGGCTCAGAGCGCCGTGTGGTGCCGGCTCAGAGCGCCGTGTGGTGCCGGCTCAGAGCGCCGTGTGGTGCCGGCTTAGAGCGCCGTGTGGTGCCGGCTCAGAGCGCCGTGTGGTGCCGGCTCAGAGCGCCGTGTGGTGCCGGCTTAGAGCGCCGTGTGGTGCCGGCTCAGAGCGCCGTGTGGTGCCGGTATAGAGCGCCGTGTGGTGCCGGTATAGAGCACCGTGTGGTGCCGGTATAGAGCACCGTGTGGTGCCGGTATAGAGCACCGTGTGGTGCCGGTATAGAGCGCCGTGTGGTGCCGTTATAGAGCGCCGTGTGGTGCCGGTATAGAGCACCGTGTGGTGCCGGTATAGAGCACCGTGTGGTGCCGGTATAGAGCGCCGTGTGGTGCCGGTATAGAGCACCGTGTGGTGCCGGTATAGAGCACCGTGTGGTGCCGGCTCAGAGCGCCGTGTGGTGCCGGCTCAGAGCGCCGTGTGGTGCCGGTATAGAGCACCGTGTGGTGCCGGTATAGAGCACCGTGTGGTGCCGGTATAGAGCACCGTGTGGTGCCGGCTCAGAGCGCCGTGTTGTGCCGGTATAGAGCACCGTGTGGTGCCGGCTCAGAGCGCCGTGTGGTGCCGGTATAGAGCACCGTGTGGTGCCGGTATAGAGCACCGTGTGGTGCCGGCTCAGAGCGCCGTGTGGTGCCGGCTCAGAGCGCCGTGTGGTGCCGGCTTAGAGCGCCGTGTGATGCCGGCTTAGAATAGCATCACCCTACATCTTTCCCGTGGGTGTCATAAGCAGCGTTTATGTTTTGTTGTTAGTTTGTGACCGACAGACTACACAGGGTGCTTGTTTCGTCAGGGCTATTTAGAGTGCGCTCTCGTAGCAGGCAGCGTGACGACGCATACGTCAGCGGTGGTGCACGTCAAAAGAAGATACTGTTTACACTTGCTTGGCTTGCTTTCTTTTGGCGCCTTTTGCCGTGTGGTGCCGGTATAGAGCACCGTGTGGTGCCGGCTTAGAATAGCATCACCCCATATCCCGTGGGTGTCGTAAGCAGCGTTTATGTTTTGTTTTTAGTTTGTAACCGACAGGGTACACAGGGTGGTTGTTTCGTCAGGGCTATTTAGAGTGCGCTCTCGTAGCAGGCAGCGTGACGACGCATACGTCAGCGGTGGTGCACGTCATAAGAAGTTACTATCAAAGAGTATGTACAGTTCAGCAAAAAAGAGTGAAAATTAAATAAAATGGGACTAAAAATTTTTCATACTAAATTGTTGCCTGCCATTCATAGCCTATGTTGCCATTTAATTTTGAAATTTCATACAAAGTGGCGCCCTCATTTTTTGTCTACTCTTTTTTGCTGCACTGTACTGTTTTCACTTGCTTGGCTTGCTTGCTTTTGGCGCCGTGTGGTGCCGGCTTAGAATAGCATCACCCCACAGCTCTCATAGCGCAGGCAGCGTGACGACGCATACGTCAGCGGTGGTGCACGTCATAAGAAGTTACTATTTTATTTTCACTTGCTTGCTTCTTTCGCCCATCTAGGCGCAAGTTCTAGAAGACGTGAAACGTGACACGTAAGATGACATCTGTCAGACAAGTGATCCTCACCCGTCATCGGTGCGACGCTTCTCACGGGTTTGGCTCTTCTGTTTCATACATTTTACTTTTATCCGACAGCCGATGTGGCGCAGTGGTTAGTACGACTGCCTGCGACGCAGAAAGTTTTGAGTACTATTTTCGGCGGAGTCAATCACAAAATTGATATTTATTACTTTGTGAATTTGTTCCTTGTCTGGTTAGGACATTGCAGGCTGAACCGCCTGAATTAGATAAATGGATTTCTTAGAGCGAGTAATTTTTTTTCCGTTGGCAGATATCGCAGAATGAATCAGGTGATTGTCCGGAGAGTGGTTTGTGCGGTTATGTGTTTAACGATGTATTCTACAGGATAGGAACTTATTAGATAGTCAATTACACCACAGGATGGATTTCAACTAAAAGATGTTTGTATTGTCTAAACTGTACTAAACAATTGTGCTTCGCATCTATTTCCTAGTGACTGGCGAGTGAGAGAGCTGACACAATAAAAATGCTTACAATACAGAATTTAATCAGGATTCACTACAGGTTGATTGGGTTTGGGTAGCAAAACGACTCAACATTCCCCCAAGATAACCCCAGTTCACTATTCGCTCAAACCTCGTCCCTTACGCCCCATGTCTAGGATGTTCCATGAAATTGTGCATTACCATCATGGTGCCCCGACCTCGCGGTGATATTAAAGGGGCCCTGACCCCTGGCCAGGTGTTGAGGGTTATGTGATGGCTTCGGCTGGGCCGTCAGTTTCTATGACCTCATTGGCAGACGTTTATGACGGCTGAAGCGTTATTGATACGTCTCGTCTAGTTCGCCTGGTTTTGTACACGAAAAAATAAATGAAGTTCCCATTATCACTAAAAATAGATTTGTTGCGTTTACTTACTTGGTAAAAATTAATAAGCTGTTTAAAATTCAAAGAACAGATTTCATTAAGTCTAGTCGTTTGCTGACGTCTTGGTGTCCGATGCTCCCATCCATGAGGTTAAGCAAGAATTTGGTAAAGACGATGAGAATCTATCGTAAAAAATCTTTTGCAACCAAAGCCAATCTGTCCAGTACTCATAGATCAATGACAGCAAAATGGTCTCTATTTAGCAAAGTACGTCCTATTTCAAGTAAAGCCCAAAAGTTGCTCAAAGGAAACAGGTAGATAGACCACGCTCTGAAGCACCAAACATCAAATAAAGACTTTATCTCCTTTGCTAGAAAGTCTGAAATCGTCCGATGATCTTTTGGACTAGGTAGATTTCGAAACAATATAATATGGGATGGCCGGTTAGTGGCCGGGCACCGGAGCAAATTTAGGATTTATCATCGACAAGCATCGTAAATGCGAACGAATGTAACTAGACAGGGTAAGGCGTTATGCAAGGATACTGTGTTGTGAAGTATTGGCAAGAGCTGACCTAAAGTAATCGATTACTGAAATCAACCAAAAGGGCTGGTGACTGGGTGGCGAAAACGGGAGATCGTGCCCTATGTTATGGCGTATCCTAGTGTCCAGAGAATGAAATATTTTGAGTGATAGACTCGTAATGACTACTAAATCAAGAAATAGCAGTTCCTTAAATAAGACAAAAAACTTCAAATGAAAACTATAAAATTGAGAAAGTGTTTCTTTACAATCGATATACGTTTATGTCACCGCTTTTTTAACGAAACCTAAACCCGCATGGGCAAGACAGATGAAGGTAAGTGTAACATTGTATGTACATAACCGCAGTTAGCTTTAGTGCACTTGACCACACATCATGATATCCTTGATCAAGTTAGACTTTATGGTGTGTAAAATCATAAAATGTCTATGTTGCCTTTGTTGTATGACGTCTCATTTAAGTAAATTATTTAAGGACCTTGTTATACCCTGGGTGGGTACCATCAGGCCATAGGGAGGTCTAAGTCGCCATGGCATGGTGGAGGCCTGCCTTGGACAAAATGGCAAGACAACGTAGACGCCTTTCTCCAAAATTGGAGGAAAAGAGGTCTTGAGCTCTTTGCCTCGCAGCTTGCGCTAAAGATATGAGGAACATAAACAAACAAAAGGGCAGGAAGATGATGATGATGATGAAAGTGCCACCAAGAGAAACGTGATGGGAAAGTGTGTGTCGGCAAGACACTAAAGAACTAATCCTTCGAAATATCCTGCAATAAAATAAGAGGAACATCAAAAGTCTTCTTCACACAATCATCGAGGTATACAACGTCGATTTGGAGGTGTGATATTTTTCCCTCCTTACGACCTTTATAAAGCCTGAGGTTATAACACCGCTTTATGGTTTATAATTGTAGAACTCCCCTGTTATATCCTCGTTTGATGGTGCTTTTTATGGCTCGTCACCATGTTGTGGAGAATCAAAAGAAAATATTTTTATAGATTCCTCAAGCTTTTTGAGTCCGAATGTGTGCTTTTACTCATTTTGGTGTGGTCAGAATTAAGAGTCACACTTTTTGTTCGTTTAGATCCAAGGCATTAAGATAACATTTAGGTCTTGAAGGACGCAAAATATCTTTCTCGGTTCCCTTAATTATTGACTTACTCACTTCAAAGTCCGATTGTAGCTGATGATTTTTTAAAGTTTTTGATTGTTTAAGGTTCAGAAGCATTGACCATCTGAGCTTGGCTACTTGCCTGGGACTAGATAACGTCACACTTATTCAATATTGTATGACTGAAAGGTACAACATTGAGTTACTTGCTACATTCTTTGACAAAAAGAAATATGTAAATTGACCCACAACGCCGTGTAAACAGTGTTCTTTGACCCATTGTTTGTTGGTCACCATAATTACCATCTATTGTGAGACTACAGGTGTTAATGGTAACAGTACTCGTCCTATTGTCACAGTGAAGCGTGGTTATACTACTAATATCTTGTTGGTCACAGACACCGGTATATTATAATTTAAATTGTACCTAGAAGAGTATTTAGAAAATTAAAAAGGGATTAGCATTTTGGGAACAAAATATGACTACCTACCAAAGTTTTGATTCCTCTATAAAAATAAAATACTGTTTTTATTGAAATATAGTGTAGCCATGTATGCCACAGCAGCAGACATTAAATGTGATTATGATCCTTTAAGAAGATAGTAATTAGGTTAATCAAAAGTTTTCTTGTTCAAGAAGTCACAATTTAAGAAGAGATAAAATGAAACAATCTACAACAGCTGCTGTCTAATATTGATTGTCCTAGTTTCTAAGCAAATCATGGTCCCACGACCCCATGTAGCAAAGTACATTGCACAAGATCGCAAAGTTGTATTTTGTATTATATAGTGCTAACTTGTATGGTCCGTTGTGTGTTGTATGGCAGATTTATGTATGGTTGCATGGAAGCGTTGTTAAATTCAATTATTATGTCGTCATTACTTACTGGCTTGATAAATGGCTATCGAGCCGTGTATCTCAGGGCTACAACTTATTTGCAACGATTTATGTACGGTTTTGAGCATGATGGATTATTTATTTGACACGATTTTTAAGTAATTTTGTAAAATTTTGGAAATTTCGTTTGTTTAGCCCTTAAGAACCTAATTAGGTAAAATATATTGAATGCAGTTTGATTGTAAGTAACGACTCAAGTGAATAAAACTGAAAACTAGAGGTTGGTTTAGTTTTTAGGAAACAACTTTCCCCAAGAAACACAAAATTGTTTTGGCAGAATTTAGAGGTAAGAAAAGAGTATCCTTAATGCCTGGTTGCCTGGAAGATATTGCTACTGTAGCAATAAGGCCGCCAATTGTACCAATTTGTTCTTTTATGTTTTTTGTTTCTTTGTCTGTGTTCTGTTGTGCAATAAAGTATATTTTGATTTGATTTGATTTTAAGAAAATGGGAGTAATTTTAGCATTTTATTGGCATTTTTGATTTCAACTTCTACTCCAGACACAACACTCAACACGTGGGCCTCCACCAATTGAGGGGTATTGCCACGCTCACCTCACTATACAGAAGAGTTGGCGAGCAAACATATTTGCGAGGAACGCTGTTGCTCATTCCCTGGATTCATCCCTTAGTCGCCTTTTACGATACCTACAGGTAGTAATGGGGTGATGTTGGGATGGGATGGGATAGGATGAAATGAAAATGAAAATGAAATGAAAAAAGCATTTATTAAGAAAAGCAATTACAAAAGGTACTACAAACCTGCCAAACTGCATAGCAGTTTGTTGGCGGGAGAAACATTATTAAGTTAGTTACATTATTACTAATTGCCTACACATCACCAGCATAAGCAGTCAGTCACGACTTCAGCTTTTTTCTATACAGGTTCTATATCATATCAACCATTGTTACCTATGTATACAATATACAATAAATAAATTGTTTACCAACAAAGATTGTTTATAGTTTATTTTCAGAAGTATATCATTACCTCGCATTAGGTAACCTACTTGTTTCGCCACTTTTCCTTTTGGGCATTTGAAAAATTAAAACATTAATATTATGGTGTGTTAAATAGGCATATTTATGCACTTTATCATGATTTTTGAGATATTACCTACTCAGATCAGACACTTAACTGCCCAAAATGCAGCTATGGGGGGATGGGGTGGTCAGATTATTTATTTAAGGCTGCTATTAACTTTTTCTGGCAAATTACCGAAAATAGGCGTTATAAAAATCAGTTTTTAAGTTAAACTGTACGGTAAAAAAATAAAATATCTTATACATCGAGTCAAACACATCTTTATCTAAAAAATGTATTATGAACATTTTAACATTTTAATTTATTACTTATAGTAAAACAGCGAAAACTAAAACAAGTTACTGAAAATGTAGGAGAAGACCTCAAATTAGGCCTGAGTTTTAGATCTATGGTACACTGTAACAAAATACCAATTTTGCATATGCATAGAAGATATCTTTGAGAACAAACTTTATTTTGTACATTTTTCAATTTCATTCCACAACCTAGCTAAAAAATACGTTTTCGCATTCGAATTTTGGCAAAATATTTCTCTATTTTAATGGCTTCTGTATGAAAAACTACCAACAGGATAAATTCGAAAAAAATATATGTGTTAGAAGAAAATGTATTTAGTCAAATTGCAAAAGAAATGAATTTTTATTCATTAAAATGTTATTGTTAAAAATATTCAAAAACACCTCTAAATTCCGCAAAATGACACTCCGTGCTTGAGTCGCGCGTCCGCTAACACGGGAAATTCGACTCAATGCGTATAAGTTTATGTTCAAATTTGAGTGGCGCACATTTTTGTTTCTGAGAAAAACGTGAAAGCCCTCTTAAAGAAAAAGTGAAGATTAACATGCGGAATGACGACATGCCGGCTCCTAACTTCATTCACAAACTAACTTGACATAAGAAGAAGCTACCTAAATAAAGCTCCCCGCATACTGGCAACACCATGCTAATAGTTTACAAAATATCACTAATGCAATCTCTATTGTGATATAGTTATTGAGGGAACGTGTGAATGGTTTGGACGGAGTGCGCCTGGTGCTAAGTGACCTTAAGGTGGTCCGCCATTTACACCTTTTGAATATTTTAGTAGAAGTTACAATGCTATAGCATTGAAATCAGACAAACTTCTCTATCCATGATGGGATTAAATAAAATTATGTTCTCAAAATCTTTCTTCTTGATGCCCCTACGTAGATGATTCGGCGCTACTATGTGGAACAAAGTATGAATTTTCGAAATTCCGAAACATGCTTTACTAAAGATATCTTTACTCAAGTAAAGATTTTTTGGAATGTTTCGAACACGAATGTTAAAATTATTTGTTTTATTTCATAACCATAAATACGCACGGGAAAACCTTTAGTTGCCCTTAGCAACAAATCCGGTGTTAAAAAACTCAGGTAACCGATTGCCGGTACAGTTTACCGGTTTACCGGTAATTACACTGGAGTTGCACTAAACGGTCCTAATTGTACCGCAATTAGGGTTAACATGCCGACTTCATTTGTCAGTTGTACCGTTAGAGGAATTAATTTTGAACTCAAAAAGATGTTTTGTAAGTAGAAAAAATCTCATGATATATAATAATAATCATTTTCCTCTTTATTACCCGACTGCCTCAGAAGGAGGGTTATGTTTTTCGAGAGTGTGTATTTATGTGGACAAGAAAATTCTTTAACGGATAGTAGGATTTTGACATATCAGGTGTCGTTAGATTCGTCTCAGCAGCGCGAGTGACAATGGCTATATTAAAAAAATATAGATTCAAGATGGCGGATTTGTACAGCAAACTACTTGTTTAAAATTACCGAAGTCGGGTTTTTGTTTTTTAACACATAAACTTGTATTTTATACCTTCCAATATTCAAGAACCTAAAATTATCTTACAATTCCCAAGCATTTTCTACAACAAAGCAATATTTTCAAAACTAAAGTAAAACGTAATCCTGCGGTGACCAAGCGAAAGGGAATCGGTCGGACAAGTCCATTAAGGGACAAAGTTAATACCGTAAGCTTTTGATTGTTGCTGGGAGGACATTTTGTAGAAAGTAAATTTTATGTTTCTCCAGCCAGTAATATAAAATAAGCAATTTTAATTAAACAATAAAAAAGTTAGTGACGTAGGCATAATTTGGCCTGCAGTGATTCTTGTTAAATATTTTTTTAAAAGGAAAGGGCGCAGGTTCGGATCTATCTTGTGGTATAAGAATGTTGCACTTTGCAGGTTTCCTTTTATGTTTAAAATTTATTGTAAACAGAATGCTTCATGCAGAATTCTCTTAAGCTATTCGCCTAAGTGGATTTATTCCTAAAGCACCTTCGCTGTTCCTTGACACTTTGCCCTTTCAAGCACTGAGCTTGCAAAACGGCGTTTTGTCCTACACACCACTTTACTGGACGGTATCGGTTGCAAAGTCGTCTGTTATTGTACCGTACTATTGAAGTAGGTAGATACGTCATGAGACATTGCCGTGAGAATTTACTGTGCTATGTTTGAAATCTTTGTAGCTTGGTTTAACTTGCGCAGATAAAGAATGGATCCCGAAATGACAACGATTTTGTTGATATCCGGCTCATATGTCATATGAGAGAGGCTTAGATGCAACAATATTGCCCATTCGGGATTCATCCTTTGTCTGCGCAAGTTATAACTAGTTTTGGTGTTTGTGTAGTGCAGTGTGGTGCCGCTATATTTCCATTGCTATCTTTAATATTGTGATCCAAAATCGCGATCTATGGAGAACCTACCTATCTAAGTAGTGCACTTCTCACAGCCGTTGATGATGATGTAATGGTATAAATCTTTAAGAATCCTGGAATACCTTGATGTTCTTTTTCATCCGCAAAACATAAAAATTATGCTCCCTGAAGTTGCATCATATTATATTCCTTTGATTTGGCGCCGGGCATTACCTTCAAAGAAAACTCAAAACCGCAGCCAATTCTTACCTTAATAAAACGTATCTCCTGAGAAATACTTAATAATACAGTGATGACAGCGGCGCAACTGAGACAGTCTGTCTGTTTGTCTGAACCTTAGAGCATAAATAAGCAAGCTATAGAGTGCGAATGTCGCTCCGGGCCGTTGTGCCCAGTGAAAGCCAAGTTTTTTATACACTATCGTCAAATATAGGAGAAATACAGATGTATTATGTGTTGTCACTGTCGGTTATGATGTGTTGTGACAGCCAATCTGGCGCAGTGGTTAGTATGCCTGCCTGCCACGCAAAGGTTTCGGGTCCATTTCCGGGTGGGATCACTCACAAAGTTAATATTTATCACTTTGTGAATTTGTTCCCAGTCTGGTTAGGACATTGCAGACTGAACCACCTGATTGTCCGCAAGTAAGATGGTTCCGTGCTTCGGATGGGCACGTTAGGCCGTCGGTCCCGCTTGCTGTCTATGATGGCGGTCGTTACACAACCATGTCAGAGGCCTGCTACTTGCAGTGGGCGGTTGAAAAACTCCGACACCAGGGTACATCGGGTCGTTGAACGACTCGGTGTCCCACACGAAAAGAAGAAGACTGTCGGTTTTTCTTACTGATGGACAGAAAAGTTGTGTTCGTACCCGTACAAACCATTCATATCTGGTTAGGCGTACTCTATAGCTTGCTTATATCTACTCTAAGGTCCGTCTGTTTGTCTGTATGGAGCCGCCGCGGACAAAAACCATTTCGAAATTTCATTGTTATTGCGAATGCGAATCGATGCCGTTTAAATGGCGATAGGCTGGTTTTGATATTTTAAAACATCCATGCAAGACTTTAGTCGAAGACGAAGATTTAATATTATAGAAAGTGAAGCGATTCCTGTAGCCTTAATTTGACGACATTTTCCTAACCTTATGGATGTGCACAGTCTATCTGCTTAGACTTCAATTGTAGTGAAAGATTTTTTAATTTTAATCTTTATATAGTTTGAATCCGAAGGGTTTTTCATTATGCGTTTTAGAGCTTAATCTTACTCATGAGATTTTTTCACAAGTATTATCAAAACCTGGGACAGAAGATGAGTTGATCGAAGTATACACCCTGTTCACAAAAAGACGGACAAAGTGACCGCCGAATGAAATCGAGCACATAACACCACAGATAATGCCTTACCGGACAAAGGTGCTATTAACTAATGGACTCGATTCTACAATACCATCTCCTGAAACAATAAAAAAACTTGATTGTGTATATTATTTACCTACTAATAGCAACGGAAGTCAACGGTAGGTACGTTTAATAAAGTCTGCTTAAATTAGATAATCTGTGATTCAACTGATTAGAAAAGGTGACCAATGTACCTAGTCCAACTTCCTCATATTTTAAATATCGTAACATGGAACAACAATTTCAGTCGTAGAAATTCTGATTCTTTGAATGATTACGCCATCAAAGTTATTTCGTGCAATTTCATATCTCATTCCTAAAATTTTTAGTTTTGCAAGTGACCTGAACTAAATATAATATTCGTTCCAATACTTCAATCATTAATTTTAGCGCCACCCTAAACATCCAGAATCAAGTCCGAAACCCAACTACCGGACAGAGGTGCGATTAAAAGCTAATATGGGGTTTTGGTGGATATCAGTAGTTTCTTGTTTCTAGTTTACACCGGTTTTTGTCCGCTTTGGGTCAGTTTCGTACCAGTGGATGATGGTTTTGTGTATCAAGAGCAACCATTTTTTTACCTTTTATATCTTAGAACACTTATCTCTAATCAGGCTTATTTTTTAAAAGTAAGTGACTATCAATTTGAATAGTTAAAATGCAAGACTATTTACCTATTAAATTCAAAAAGAATTTGTTATAAATTTTTCCATTTTGCTTGCCGCTAGTGACCTTTGCCATGAGTACTAGCTTGTATAACATCTTACGTGATGTCCGTTGCTGCGCCATTTTAGCGCTGCGTAACGCATGCGTTAGAAAAATTAGAATTTCCGCCTTATTCTCATACGAATACGGTTTACAGACGCATCCGTCGACATAGCCTTGTGCGATACGCAGTGCTAAATTAGCGCAGCTACGGATCGTAAGCGACTTGAAAATGAAGTCCAATATTTTAGTTCTGACTCTAGAATGGTGTCCATATTTTAATAACAATAAACTTTTTCATTCCAGGTACGTATCAAGACAGACACTTACGTCGAGGGCCATAAAAACAAGGTTTCGAGATTATTACAGGGGGGTGCGGGATGCGTAGTAGTAGGTAGAAGGGGACGAAAACTAAAATTACGGAATTTCAAAATACCGTAATTTTGGACCGATGATATCTAAATTCAGGATATCCGAAATATAAAAAAGATTTTCTTAAAATTTTCAAACGATAGGTAAGTACTATCTACCTACTCTGCACTTTGTCTCTTTTCAAGCATTTTGTTAATTTTATCACGCAGCGCAAGCAAATAATATTTTTGAAAAATTTATCAAAACGGATATTATATATCGGGATCCCGAAATTGAGTTCAAAAAACCGGTTTCAAAGACCGATTTTACATACCCTGTAAGGTAGGGGCACACTAGCCAATACTTACTTTGTGGTAGGGGTGTGCGTCCAATTTATTTTTTCCCCGCCGGTGCAGGGCTTGCACTAAACTCAGAATCGTAAAGTTACGACGTCTGGCCCGTGCGTTGCCCCTACTATTGGGTTTCAAGGGTTTGTGTGATATCTTCTTATACCTTTAATCGAGCAATAATTGTATAGGTATGTATACTTAGATAGGTATATAATCGGTATCTCGGAAATGGCTCCACGATATTCACCAAATTTGCGAATAGGGATTTTCGGGGACGATGAATCGATCTACATAGGTTTCATTTAACTAAAATTGTCGATTCACCCGTTTTTGGAGTATTTATGAACTAACAACGCCATTTTTTGAAGTACCGAGGGAACTTGGTCAACCAGGATCTACGTTTTAAAGAATTAAACGGCTAGAAAAAATAAAATTGAGATTTTCAAGAGAGAAGTAGCTAGACTATACTGAACCACTTTCCCCAAAGTGGGACAAAATGCGAAATAATAAATCAGACTCGTTTTTACATGTGTTTTTCAGGATCTTACACGTTTCTTTGGAGAATTCCTAAATTATTTTATTGAACTGTGTTCCTCGCTATGCACTTTCGGGGATCATTTTGTCACGAGTATGTTCTCACTATGAAAGAGGCCAGAGGAACCCATGGTAGTAGCTTGTGCTACAATAATTTAAGGATAATGCCAGTTCATTTTTCACTATAACATACTTTATAGTTGAGATTGGTCACGGTGGCTGTCCTGTGATGGACAATTTTTTACTGCACCCACCTCGGGGAGTGGACAAATGTCCATGAATAGATTTTAGAGGGCTATTTTCCTAAGTAATTTGCGAAACGAGGTACAAGTACTTAATTTATTGTGCCTCTACATTAAAAAAAATAAGGTTCAAGCTCTCCATGCTGATGTACTGGTGTACATTTTTTAACATAGCATTATGCTCATAAGACGGTTGTAAAATTAAGCCAAATCCTTTCCAACACGATTTTGTGTTCAACAAAACGTGTTGCGCCGACCCCAACTACTTGGGATAAGGACAGGAAGATGATAATATGCTCTTAGAACAAAAATTTCGAAGAAAACGGCTCTACCTATTAGAAGCATGCTACAAAATCGTCTGCATCATCACTTACCAACAGGTGAGATAGCAGAGAAATGCGGGCCACTATTATTTAAAAAAAGTTGTTAGCATTATGTGTCGTCTGGCACATTCGCATCCCTCACCTCCGCGAAACGAAGTTCGCATTCACCAGCTAGTGTCTTGATAATCTTTCTTACTTGAATATCATATGCGCCTCCTACGTTGCAGTAGAGACACATCTGACGACTTTCCATCGAGATGCTGGCAGGTTTTGGATAGTAGTTGTAATAAAAAAACCTCAATTCCACAGCTCCCTATGGTCATCTGAGGGTGGATATTACAGGGGTCGCTTTACGACCTATTTCATTTTACAGTTTTCGATACAACTGCCAGGGGTGTGAGGATGAGTCATTGCTTGAGGTGGTTTCGGGAAGTTTTATTGATAGCGTCGGATGGTAGTGGAGCGGCAGTTGTGAAGGGACGCTGAAATAAACAGCACAAGAAATGGTGTACGTACGAATTTTCTTCAAATATTCTAATGTATTTTCTTCTGTTCGAAATATATTTAAAAAGCTTGGAAAGTCATACCCTGAGAAATCTGTAACAAATTAATTTTTTGCTTTCATTTCGATCTATGTTCTTTGGGAAAGGTTTTCATCTGCATGCGCTGGTTAGCCCATTTTAAGGGGCACGTTCGTCAGGTACAGCCGATCGCAGCCGCACGCGACTGCGACGATGTGACCAAGTCGAATCCCTCAAACACAGCGCCATATACTTACGACTATTCAGCACCCGCACCTGACGAACTAGCATCTTAGATAAAAAGATATTCATGTTTTATCCTGTGATTCTATCAAGGCATATTTATTAATCATACGGTGTTAAAACATGAGCCAAGTGAACAAAGTAATTTATCACTTGGGTGTTGCTCGAAACGTGCAATTTCGTTTACCAGAATTGATATTTACGGCCGTTCCAAGCCAAAATTACTAGTTTCTTTCGTCTGCGTCAATAAATTCATTGGACAATGAACTTGGCGCGTTTTTAACATGCCGAGGTCGAAGGTGAGACTCGTAATGTAGGTATGTGATTTAACAGATGTGTATTACCTAAGTAATAAGTAAAATGAGTATGAAATCAAAATTGTGATTGCTCAAGTATGATAAAATAATTACCTAACTCGAAAATATTAAAACTCAGATTACTTACTACGTAGTAAGGTAGTTTTTTTACAGCAATATGAATATGAGCACATCATTCGCAATTAAAACAAAAATATCTTCATTTGTCATTCTAAGTACATCACTTGAAAGTACATTTACAAACAAAAGCGCTACCTAACTATCTAGGTACCTATAAGATTTTTAAATAATTTTTTATTCTGCAACGGGTTCAGTAGGTATACTGTTGTAATGTTATATCGTTATATAACTATCCGTAAAACTAAATTTAATTTCCGCACTCATATTCATTGAATAAAATTGCAGGCAGATGACTCATATCATATTCATTGAATGTTATCTTACTTACCTATCTACTTATAATCGTAACTCACTGCGTAACTGCATTACGGCTGTACAAATAAACACAAAACGGTTCAAGAACTTTTTTCCATCTGTCAAAATTTTGATGGATCGAGCCCGATCGGGTTTCATAATTTGTGTGAGTTTGTATGGACTCCATTCAATACAATTTCTTGATTAAATAGTTTGAGGATATTGTTAATCGTTCTTTTATTAGTTTTTAAATGGTAGTAGTTTTTTTTTATGGATGCTTGTGGAGGGCCCTTTTGTGGTATTAATAGAAATACTTTCTAGGTATTTAGAAATTATTTTCCTAATTTTTTTAAGAATCATGTTTTGATTTTTATGATATTTTTTTTTCATACAAGACGGTATGGTTAAAACAATAAAAGAAATAAAATTATTTAAGTAATGTAGTTTATGAGATATTTTGAACCATTTGAGGCGGTCCTACCTAGGTATGCTTTTTTGACCCCGACCGTACAAGACTAAAGTAATAAGTTTAGCTATAAAGTAACACTGTTGAAACATGATGAAGGAATGCACTTTTTACTTACTTATATTTGTTTAATTCAACAGTATCATAGAAGGATTTTTTTTTTAGAATTATTGTATTTTTTTTCTTTAAAGGTACGTTCGTACCTATTGGATTTAATTCCTAGCCGGACTCATTAAGAAAATATTTTTATTACACTGTAATTATTTTCCCGTAATTCTACCACTAAGGCAGGCACAGCCGCCTTTTACAACCTCGAAGAGGGTGATCGTTTTAGAGCACATCGTAAAGGTGCTTTTAATCTGTTTGTAGACGGACTACACAGCAGTGGCTCAGGTTCATATTATGCCGATTCTCATTAGATTCCCTTTCATTAAGTTAAAAATACATACTGTCACGTCACTCTACTTTCATTAAGTTTTTCTTGCTCCGGCCTACCTTCGTTAAAATGTCGCCCTTCGCCACTACTGCACAGTAGCTGCAAAGAAATAGGTAGGTAGATAGTGCTCGTAATACGTCAGACAAATAGGTTGACAACTATACTTGAAAGTTGACCAAAATTGCTTCAATCGATTCCTTTAAGCTTGTGAGGCTTCGTTACAACATGCCTTTAGTGTGGTTACAAGTGACATGTAATCAATACCTATATTTTTAGATTTGTCTTGCTGGAATTGCAATAATAAAGATATAAGAGAGTCGGGGCCCAGACCCCCCCAGACGCGTGACGATAATTACCCACTGATGCTTCTCTTTGCGGTTGGGGTGCAGTCGATCTGTATAACAATATTGCTGTCCTACTGGTTTTACTATTATTATTACGATGTCGACCAGATTGCTACGTCATAACAACCGTAATAACCGGTTTGATGAGGTTTCATCCTATAAATTAGAAAAAAAATATTAAAACATCTAAATATTTTTCATCTCTCTTACTGAAGAAGAGATGAATTAAATTTTAGTCTCATAATACGTTCATCAAAATATTATATGTTTTATTTAATTTTGTGCACGAACTATACACGGACAGGCTATAAAACACAATAAAAGTTCGAAATGATATTCATAGTATAAACATCGCTTACGAGGATATGACATTTTTTATTCAAAATATGTTCAAATAAATTATTTAAACGATCGCTTACTCAAAATTTTAAGCCTCTCAGATATGTCTTATTAAAATCTAAAGAATCCGAACTAAACCCTTTAGGGAAATCAATCATTTTGGTATTTAAAAAGTATTTTGATACGTAAAGGAAGTGGTCACGTAATCTTATTCAAACGTCAGCCTCCAACAATTATAGGAATGAATTGTATCTCCCATACACTTGTCGACTAAAGTGTTAATAAATTTTATTTGAATCACGAAGAAGAAATAGAGTTTAAAGTGCGAGGGGTAAGCGAGAACATCAGTGAGATAAGTTACGGTAGGTCATTCATAAGTAGCACTAGGCTGCACCTTTAGTATCGTCTACTTTTAACCGAAGGAATAAAAAGCTCTTTGCAATCAAAATGTTTTGATTCATTCCATGCGTACAATAAGTATTACTGATTTGAATTAATTTCAGTGTTTGTTGAAATTCAGACCTACACGAAATTGAATGTTTTTGAACACAGTATGTTTTGGAATCTGAATTACAAACATTTGGTTTTATTTTGGATATAAAAATACATACTTTAACAGGAATTAATGCACAAAACTTAATTAACCTACCTACTAGAATCTTAGTAAAAAATAAGTAAGTAAATACCTATGTAAAGAAATTAATATTTAACAATTAAATTAAGCTAGAAGTATTATTATTTAAACTTAGTGTTGCATTTGTCTACACGCCTGTACCGAGTTGTCATCAATCTTGGTGCCGTCATCAGTGCAGCGCGCTATTTGGTTGGCTGTCAAATATTTGGTTTGGTTGAAAGCTGTACGCACTACGCAGGTGCCCGAGCTTGGCATCTACTGCGTCTTTGATTGTGAGCGTTTTTTCAACAGATTGCGTCAAAGTTTTAGCCCAGATCAATAATTTTTGGTCAACTTTTATGAAAATGTTGAAGATGTCATTTTCGACTTGGCCGTTGGCACTGCCGTGCGTGGTTAGTAATATTTTTGTTCTGTTTCTGTACAGAACAAAAATATTATTAGTTGCTCGAAGGTGCAGAAAGTTGAAAAACAGGCACGCCACATTGTTTTTGGCATGTCACAAAACGGTAGCCGTAGATTTTAATTTGTTAGCTATGACAAACTTTGAGGTGCTCTAGATTTTTTATTTTTTTGTTTTATTATACTAAACAACGTAAAACTAACTTGTGTTATATAAAACCAAGAAAACAGGACTGCCGACTGAACTTGGCACTCATTTACATATTAGCCCTTTTGTTGGCCGAACATTGAACTTGGCTATAGGTTTTTGGTGGGATAAGTTTTACTTGGTTAAAGTTTTTCAATAACATCATCACAAATAAAACTAGACACGACATTCCACAAATAAATACACTTTTAAGAACAATAATCACAAATTACAACTCGCATACAATAATAAACATATTTTATGTGCTTGCGCATCGCGAACGCGTATTATAGAGTAAAGTTGAAGTGTTTATGACCGTGTTTATTGATAATTTTGTTCTGTGAACTTTGCTAGGTGGTCTTTTATGATTAAATATGATTTTGGTATTTTGTTTTGTAGCAAAAACATTGTAGGTATCAGTAGTATTCCTTTCCTGCAAGACTTTCTTACATGTGATTGATATGGTATCACCAAAATCAAAAATATTTGCCTGAGCAGTCTTGTTTCTTAGGATCGCCAGCACATCAATCTACCCTATTTAAGGGATCAATTTGTACTGGTTTTTAAAATTAAAATGAGTCGTTCATGGTACCGATGAACCCTGGTGTCAGAGTTTATTCATCGGGTCGTTGAACGACTCGGTGTCCTACACGAAAAGATAGAGAGAGCTGGCGAGAGTTCTCCTTACATAACTGTTACTCAACCAAGACAATATAAACGACTTGTGACAGTTATAGTTTAACCTATTAACTGCTAACTGCCCCAATAAATAACCGAGGCACATGCGAATAGAGATGGGTAATGACCCGGGTTAAAATCCAAAAGTGGGTTAAAACCCACTAATCACCCAGTTTCAACCCAATTATAACCCATTTTTGTGGGTTAAAATTTTGAATAGAGATTGAATTTAAAATAAATATTTTAAAGCTCTAGGTCGATTGAAAAATATTCGTGCTAGCTTATAATAGTCTTGTTAATGAAATCCACGGTAGTTTTATGACTCGGAACTTTAATAGATATGGATATTTGAAATGTTCAGTTAGAGAATGCAATAATTACATGATATCAGAAGTAAATATTGGGCACGATCTTTAAAAGCTTATCAATTCGGTAGGTAGGTAAAGTCGTTCAGTTCGAAATGTGTTATTATTGGAATGTTTCTGTTTTATCGTATCTAGAAGAGCCTAAACTTGGTGTGTTTTGAAAATTATCTTGTGTATTTTACAACAAATTTCTAATATACAATAATGTGATATAAGTATCTTTAGAAGTATTCAGCAGATACCAAGTGGCGAAACATGTGTCGTAGGCGCAACACCGTATTGTAGTCATGGACATGACCTTCCGTAAAAAATCTGAACAGAAACCAGAAAGGGTACCTGAAATCACTAGGTGGTGGTTACTCAAAGGCGAAAGGGCAAAAGAATTTAGACAAGAGCTTGAAGGTTTGACTATAAATATGGAGGATGATGTCAACACTATGTGGAAACAACTTTTCTCAGGCATTTTGAAGGCGGCAAATAGGATTCTAGGTCGCACGAAACCTGGTAGACGAACATCTAAAGAAACTTGGTGGTGGAATGTCAATATACAAGCAGCTCTCAAAGCAAAGAAGGAAGATTTCAAGGTTTGGCAGACCACCGGCACAGACGAGGATAGAGATACGTATAGAGTTGAGAAAAGAAATGCCAAGAAAGTTGTGGCTATTGCTCGTCACAAGGCCTACGGGAGAACTCTACTCGGAACTTGAAAGTCGTGAAGGACAAAAGGAGATCTACAAGATATCGAAAGCTCGGAGCAAGGCATCACAAGATCCAGTAAAAACCAGGGTTGTAAAAGGCGTGGACGGGTCAATACTTTATAAAAACAAAGACGTTTTGGGAGCGTGGAACGCCTACTATGAACAACTTTTGAGCACAACCACTAGAACAGTTACTCTTTCGGAAGTAAGCAGTAACCTTGGTCTCGTACCACTGATAACACCACAGGAAGTCAAATCAGCGCTCAAAAAAATGACCAACAAGAAATCGCCCGGGCCAGATGGAATCCCTATTGAAGTCTGGAGGTGCCTTGGAGAAAAGGGTATTTATCTCCTTACACACTTATTCCTAAAAGTCATGGAAACATCCAAAATACCGGATGCGTGGAGACTAAGCACAATAATTCCTCTCTACAAGGGTAACGGTTGCAGATACGAGTGCAATTACTACCGCGGCATAAAACTGATGAGTCACACAATGAAACTCTATGAGAGAATCATTGATGCCCGGTTGAGATCAGAGAGTACTCTATCTGCAAATCAGTTTGGCTTTGTTCCTGGCTTATCCACAATCGACCCGATGTTTGCTATTAATATGATAGGACAGGAGTGTCGAGCTAATAATACGCCATTATATTTGGCATTTTTAGACATGGAAAAGGCATTTGATCGCGTACCTCGTCCTACAATCTGGTGGAGTCTTCGCAAGAAAAATATCCCAGAAAGGTATGTCGACATCATAGCTGACATGTACAAAGATGTCAAGTCAGTAATAAGAACCACGGTGGGGCAGACAAAACCAATAGCAGTAACTGAAGGAGAACATCAAGGTTCAGTCCTAAGCCCGTACCTCTTCTGTTTAGTGATGGATGCCCTAACAGAAAAAGCTCAAGCTCTCGTTCCATGGACATTTATTTACGCAGACGATGTAGCTACCTGTATAACATCCCAAAGTGAGTTAGAACATGCCCTGAATGAATGGAAACGTCAGCTGCAGACAGGCGGTCTCATGTTGAGTGTAGCCAGTACATGGTGTGTAACAATCCTGGCGCTTCAGAAGACCCTCTCGTTATCGATGGACAACAAATTGAGAAATGTGATGAATACAAATATCTGGGCACTATGTTGCATACCACAGGAGATCTGGCAGCTAATATCCAACACCGAATTGCGGCTGCCTGGCTAAAGTGGCGGGAAGTGACTGGCGTAACCTGCGACCGTAGAATGCCTGTCAAACTAAAAGGCTTTGTATATAAGAGCATAATCAGGCCTGTTCTGACTTACGGCAGCGAAACATGGGCCCTTACTCAACGCCAAGTCCAATCCATACACGTGGCTGAAATGAAAATGCTTTGGTGAATGTGCGGAGTGACGAGACTGGACAAGATACGCAACGAGTATGTTTGCGGTAGTCTCGGCGTTCGTGACATTGTCGACAAGTTGCAGGAGAGTAGGCTGCGGTGGTATGGACACGTAAAGAGAAGACCTCCTGAATATATAGGCAACAAAGTAGTCAATCTAAACACCCGGGGGATCCGAAGAAGAGGAAGACCGAAGACCAGGTGGTTAGACGTCATCCGAAAGGACATGAGTTCCTGCGATGTGACTGAGGAAGATACGTCCAACAGAGCGAAGTGGAGAGAAAAAACCAGAACGGCAGACCCCACCATCAAGGAGAGAGAGAAAGATTGGGTTTTAAGCTGAATGAGTGGTTTTGGTTTTTATTTCACAAGCTAGCACGAATATTTTTCACTAGACCTAGGGTTTTAATTTACTTATTTTATATTTTTATCACTATTGAACATTTTCACCCACAAAAATGGGTTATAATGGGTTAAAACTAGGTGATTTGGGTTTTAACCCGGTTTTAACCCAAACGGGTGGAATGGGTTTTAACCCATTACCCATCTCTACATGCGAAACATGTCTTTTGCCCACGCAAAACGTCGCTCAGGTTATAAACGTGAATTACGACATTTATTCGCCAGTAAACGTCATAATACTGTTAATAATGGGAGGTTGGTTCTTACACATCATACATACATATACGTATATCACGCTTATGGATACAATTGGGCTGATGCTATTCTAACCTGGTATCACTTGGCAACTGCATAGTAACTGCAAATAAATAAATAGATAGTACTCGTAATGCGTCAGACAAAATAATATAAATCCCTATGGGGTTGGTAGAGTGTAAACGGCTGTTAAAAACGGATATTTATACTACGTCTGACAAAATTTTGAGAGTCATTCAGAAGACTGTGTATCTTACACATATTTGTGCCAAAATCACGCCTACAATTTTGCGCAGCAGATATGTAGTCAAAGGTATTTTAACTTCTGATGAGAGATTTGACGCGGTAGCGGGTATGGTAGGTAGGCCTTAAAGACGTGAAGGTCTTAAATTTTTTACCTAGTATAGACCGAAAGATTTTTTTGCACGATGAGTATCAGTTTTTGAGTCTGGGTGTTCTTTTTCGTGACTATTTGTGTAGGTGATAAGAATAAGAACGTAAGTTTGATATCTTGTGGGTGGCTATGATAGCGTGATTGTATAACGTATTTTTTTCACTCTTTCTGGCACTGTTTCCAGTAAGGATTTTAAAACGTGCTGTGTCTTTTATAAATCTGAAAAGAAAGCAATCTAAGTCAAGTTACACAGATAACTGCCTTCATAAACATGCTTTATAATCTCATATCACCGCCATTCATGTTGTTCCGTCCAATACTGTAGCGTTTACTACCCCATGAAAGCGTTGATGGCTATTTTACTTTTTTCCATAAAAGTGTAGAGGTTTTTGGCCCATAACCACTGAGTGCGAATTTTTATAGGCAGATATGTCTATACAGTTTCTTTTTTATTATCTAGGCTACCTAAACAGCGAGCAACGTTTGATCTTACAGGGCATCCAAAACCGTTTCATGCGCAGGGCGGTAGTACGAGAGCCATTCAAGAAATTTTATAATAATTATCTTTTATCTTTGAATCAAACATCTTTTAAAATTGGAATCTCCTTTGTCCCATGGATCTGACATAATGATTTTAAAATGGCATATTTTTCCATATTTTTTAAAGCTTCCTTATGTCAAACGTATAGAGGCTCTGAGCAAGGGTAGCTTTTAAGTACGTAGCGCGTAAAGCTAAGGTGCAGATTTTTGGAACATCCCAACGTCTAAATTAGAGGAAAGTTGTTCAATATCATCGGCAAATTGTGCTTGCAAAAGTTTCAGTGTACTTAACTGTTCCTTATACCAATCATTGGGTACCTAAGCAGATTTGTATCGTTCCTTATAACCGGTATAATTACCGGTATGCTCCTCTATCGAGAATTGTTTTTTCTACATTAAAGGCTATCCAGTATCCAGTGCACACAAGTCGGGTAATTAGCCTACATGCCGTTATCACAACAGGATGGTTCTGTTTGCGCCCGTCCGGTTTCGTAACGTCTGTCACACTCAGGGTTGCCACTTTGCCAGCCATACGGCGCGGAACTACGATTTTCTACAGTCCAGCAAAAAAGAATACAAATTAAATAAAATGGAACTAAACATTTTTCATACTAAATTGTTGCCATTCATAGTCAATGTTGCCATTTAATTTTGAAATTTCATACAAAGTGGCGCCCTCATTTTTTGTCTACTCTTTTTTGCTAGACTGTATGTACCTTTAGGTCGAAATTCGTTACTTTACTTGTTTTGATAAATCCCGACGATTTTAGGAGCAAGCTCTGTTCTGCATAAAAGCCGCGCCACGCGACCGACGAGCAACATGGCATCTATCAGACAAGCGATCGTCAGTCTTTATCGATGCGATGTGTGTCTCACGTTTGTAGCTTTGTTACTTCTGTTTCATACATTTTATATGGAAACGGTTTCACGCGTCACGATATCGCACGTCTCACGTCTCCGACAATTACGTGTTTGAAATGTGCCAACTTACGTGTCACGTCTCACGTCCCTCTGTGGAGCTTGCGCCTAAAGTCTTCTCACACCCGAGATAGTTTGTCTTCCGTGCGTATGCTGCGAGTATAGCTCTTGAACTTTAAATTTTTAGATTGTGATTCGGACTTCCGAAAGTTCAATGTCTCGAACTTTCAAAAAGCCTTATACTCTCCACCTGTATTTTCGCCATGCTCTTGTGAAAAAAAGGTGTAAATGTTTGAAATGAAAGAGTGGACTAGCCAATAGAAATAAACAACTTTCTTCGAAAGGTAGATATGCTCTTTGGGTCGAAATCTGAACAGACACTGTAGGATCGTCATTCAGAGTAATTAATCTGTAGCGTCTAGCATCATCCGACAATTTCGTCTAGTGATGATGCATGCGGTTTACTGGTACTATCCAGTAGTTAGTCCAGTATTTTTGGATACGTGGCAACCCTAGCGACAGCTCATAATCTTAAAACAACACATCGCTTCGATCGTATGCACTCGGGTTTAGAGCAGAATTGCAGGCGTTTGGAATTGTTTACACGAGTGGTATGATGGTTAATACTTTAAATGCGTTTAGAATGAAGTCATGCCTAACCTAACAGGCCCTATTGATCAACATATCAATAGCTGCAACAATCCATTGCCCAAACTTACTCACAGCCTGCACCAAGCGCCTCCAAAGACATTGATCTCTGAGCCAAAACGGTAGGTATCTAACAGGCCTTGAATCTTAGACAATGGCTGCAGACCACTTACATGTTTGTTGGTCCAACCCTTACGCTTCAGATACGAGACCACTACTCCAGAACCTTCAAACCCCAATAATTATTGTTAATTCTACGATCATAGAAAGTACAAATTTTATTTTACTGTATGTTGCCGGGTTTTACTAAAAATGTTTCGACTAGACTGTACCTAAGTTTACTGACTCTACATAAAGTAAGTACCTGAGGCAGTAAAACGGTTATGAAAAAAAAACAAACAACAAAAATGTTAACTAGGTGAGAACACGTTAAGTATACACAAAATAAACAGATAAATAGATAAGTTATGGTTTAGGAAATACATAGGAAGTAATAAAGAATACAAGCTTTGTTTGAATAACAGTTTCGTTTGTAGGAAGTAAAGTAACCGATTGTGTGTGTATGTGGACAAAGTAAGATAAGATACTAAGGATATGAATTAGTATCATGAAAATTTAAAGGGTAAAATTTTGTTAGTGACCGATAGCAAAAAGTAAGAACCGTCTGGTGATAAGGAACAACTTTCCCCAATGAACATAAGTCGAAATATGAAAAAAAAAATATGACTAAGTAAGTGTAACAGATAGATAAAATGTCTTGGATGTTGATAAACTCCCGTAATATTTTCTCCGAGTTTGCATCCAAGAACTACACTAAAGTCAAGTAAAGTCGTTGAACGACTCGGTGTCTCACACGAAAAAGAAGAAGAAGAACACTAAAGTCATGTTGAAATGTTAGAGGCATATTAAGGTAACCTTGCAGGATACATATTAGTCTATATATTTCCTACCGTTATTCGTTCTAGGCATGATCTTATACTCGTAGCTTCCTTTCCTTAGCTTCTTGGCATCTTAGTTGCCCTCACCCTTCGTACTAACTTCGCGCCAGTCAAAACCAAATAAAAACCTACTATAAAATTTATAACAGCATATCGTATTCATGAGCTATAAACCAGGAATCACACTTAATAGGGTGTCTAGTACACCTGCGTCCTCCGTGACTCATAAAGCACGTTACGGGAGTTTATGTGACTAAGAGAAAACTAGGGGTTGTGTTTGATATTAAACGTAATTGTAAGTTAGGTTCGGTGAGGTAAATTTTTCGGAAAAACGTGAGTAATGTTTGCGTGGTAGGGGAAATCCGTACGCTGATAATTTTGTTCTTTTTCTAGAATAAAAGCATCATACATAAAAGAAATACCCCATCAAAATGCGGTTGTCACAAGCAATCCTTTGTATGTATAACTATTAACGGCAATATCAAAGAATACTAAGAAAGCAAAGCAAAACGAAACAAAAAATTAAAGCAGATGCAAATCGTATTTTTCTTCTTTCTATTAATTTTTTTTTCTTTTTAATAAAATGTTTATTTCCACGTTATTCTAATTAGTGAAAAAAAGCTCAATGACTGTTACAGCCAAGTTTCTTGCAGAACATCCAAGGCATTACTAAAACGAATCGCTTCAAACAGGCTTCCCAGGAATCCCTACATCCTAAGATCAATCGCTCAAAATCCGCCGATCAAGCATGAAAACGGGCGCAATTTTCCACCAAACCACCATGAAAATGGGGGCGATTTTCCATCTAACCACCATGAAAATAGAGACGATTTTCTAACAAACTGCTATTAAAATAGGGGCGATTTTCCGCTGAACAAGCTCGAAAATTGTCAAAGGCATTCTTCAGAGTTGCGCAGGATTCGCCACGGTGACACTATGCAAAATACTTCCCGCTTATTTTCCAGGAATTTCAGACGCATCCGTCAACGCAGTGTTGTGCGGTGCGCAGCGCTAGCGGATGCGTTTGTCAAACCCTTTAGACATAATCCATATTTGTATGAAAGTTAAGGAAAAATCTCATTTTCCTAACGCATGCGATTGCGCTGCAAGAAATAACGCACAAACGAACATTGCGTGTGTTTCTTGCCTTAGAATTGATTAAGTTGTTACAATTTTTTTATTTATGTAATCTGCTACTGTCTAGCAGATGTCCAACGTATGGACACTATGGTGCAGCAAAAACTACGCATACAAAATATCTTAAGAAGAGATTCGTCATACATCACGGCGAATCAGCCATCTTTTCTATGGAAATAAATAAATCTGTCTGAAGTATTAATAGAAATACAATCGTAAACAATAATGTATAGCCACCTGGTTTTGCACGGTGGATTTCGAATGGACTTTATAAAAAACTAGCGGCCCGCCCAGCGGTTTCACTCGCTGCTACTTACCTGTTTTCCCGTAGAAATGGGATCTTTGCCCGTAGTAAAAAGTCCATTAATCCATTCTAGCAGAAGTTACTCATCATGACCATGTGCCAGCAGAGGCGGCCTGTCATGGCGAATAACTTTAACTTTGAAGCCATTACCGTATCTCTTATAGTTTTGATGGGATGCTGGTGGTCTACATCAGGCACTCCAGACCCTCGTGACCATGTGCCAGTAGAAGCGGCCCGTCATGCTGAATAACTTTAACTTTGAAGCCATTACCGAGTCTAATAAAGTTTAGATGGGGAGCTGGTGGTCTACATCAGGTACTCCAGACCCTCGTGACCATGTGCGAGCAGAAGCGGCCCGTCATGCTGAATAACTTCAACTTTGAAGCCATTACCGAATCTTTTATAGTTTAGATGAGACGCTGGTTGTCTACATCAGGTACTCCAGACCCTCGTGACCATGTGCCAGCAGAAGCAGCCTGTCGTGCTGAATAACTTTTACTTTGAAACCATTACCCTATCTCTTATAGTTTAGATGGGATGCTTGTGGTCTACATCAGGTACTCCAGATCCTCGATGACCATGTACCAGCAGAAGCGGCCCGTCATGGTGAACAACTTTTTCTATGAAGCCATGACCGTATCTCTTATAGTTTATATGGGATGCTGGTGGTCTTCATCAGGTACTCCAGATCCTCGAGGGCTGACCATGTCCGTCTTTTATATGATAGTAATATCAGTGCCAAAATTCGCGAGGATCGGTAAAGCGGTTTGGCTAATTTGGGTAATATCTGCTTTATTTCCCCGTTTTCCTGCTGCTAACCGTTTTCCCGTAGGAATGAGGTATTTTACCGTGGTAAAAAGTAGCCTATGTTACTCAGGGATGTTGTAGCTTTCTAATAGTGAAAGAATTTTGGAAATCGGTCTAGTAGTTTCGGAGTTTATCGATTACATACAAACAAACAAACAAACAAACAAAGTTTTCCTCTTTATTATATTAGTGTAGATTATCTTCACAAAAATGGTCTACTGTATATTTTTAAAACTTAAGTAATTTTTATATATATATACCTACTCTTTATTGCATTAAATATACAGAAACATATTTACAATATTTGTCACAAGGGCGAACTTATCTCTTAAAAGAGATCTCTTCCAGCCAACCCATGTCTTGTGAGAGAGCTTAAAACTTTTGTAAGAAGTCCTTAGATTAGATTTTAATAAAAGTCAAAAAATGTCATAATACCCAAGAGGTAAAGAATAGAGAGCTGCTGGTAGAGGTTTCATATTTCGACCTATTGTTCTTAGGGAAAGTTGTTCAGTTTCATGGACTGGTTCACCCCTCAAAATATGTGCAGTTAATTTTTTTACACCTTATATACGGGGTGTATGGGACAGCTCTCCGAATACTGAACTGAACAACTTCCCATAAGAAATATTTCAGGCGATGTAAAAACAAATTATCTCTCATATAAATTCACGATCAGCTGACCATGCAAAATTTTTTTTTTTACATCTCCTGAAATATTTTGTTCAGTTTCATGGTCCGACTGAATATTGATGGGTACATTCATGAACAATCCATAATTCTTCTTTTCCAACTGGACAGGCCTGCGTGCATACTTACAATGAAATGAGCGCGTAGGATTGTTCGCTTGTCGGCCCGAGTATGGTCTTCCTTATGACGTGTGAACATCGTGCTTGACGGCTAGAGCTGGGAATTTATCGATACTTTTTAAATATAGGGTGAAATTTAGCTAGTGACCGATAGCGAAAACTTAGAATTGGCTGGTTATAGGTAACAACACTCTCCAAGGAACATAAGTCTAAAAAAATAGTAATAATAATTGGTTAGTATGGGAGGTCAATTTCTTTTTCATATTTCTGCCTATGTTCGTTGTGGCAAGTTGTTCCTTATCACCAGCAAATCCTGCATTTTTACTATCGGTTACTAATAAAAAAAAACTGTATATATAGGGTTACATTTAATTAAACATGACCTCCCATACAAAAATGTTGAAAAAGTGTGTTGCTCAGTATGGGAGGTCAAAATTTCTTTTTCATATTTCGAACAAAAGTTTCTAACAAAAGTTGTTCAGTTTGGTGAGTAGACCTCACCCTCAAGAGATTTGTACTTAGTTAAATGTAACCCTATATATGAACGATTCATAAGTTTTCCAACTGACAGGCCTGCGTGCATACTTACAATGAAATGAGCGCGTAGGGTTGTGCGCTTGTCGGCCCGAGTATGGTCTTCCTTATGACGTGTGAACATCGTGCTTGACGGATAGGGCTGCGAATATGTCGACATTTTTCTAAATGTTTAAAATAAGAAATTGAAAAGAAATGTTAGCGGCAGCCGGTCCTGAACAACTGAGCTACAATGACTTTGCAATTTCTTGATGGACAGCTTATCGATAAAAGTCTCTTTTTCTTTATCTTTCCCTTATTCCTGTTATTTGGGGTCGGGTCTCCTCACTCTTCTGCGCCAAGTCAGTCTGTCTTGGCTTGCTCAAGGTCTCTTTTTATATATTTTAGCTTATTGATAAAAGTATAGGTATTAAAATATAATTTTAAAATAACTGCAATCAGTTTTTTTTATAGTAAGGCTTGTTTGTCAAGTTGTTAGTTGTTTCATGTTTACAAGGTATCACGACATTTATTTTTAACCCTCCGGGTGAAGTACTGATGCTAATCTGCAAAGCAACAATTTCTTTTATTTATTTATTTATTTTATTTAACAATTTATTGTACACAGATAATTACAAACATAAATGACATAAACAATATTAGTACAATAGGCACTGCTTATTTCAATAGAAATTTCTTCCAGCAGACCTTAGGAAGTGAGATTTCGTCGCGGAAATACGGATAAACGTGCACAATAATACAATTTACTATAATTCTTAATAATCGAACTTAAGAGTTTTTCTTTACGACAAGCTACATGTACCGTCAACAATTCCATGACAAATATTACAAGTACTCATGAACAATTCCATTTTAAGGATTTCGATATTCTTGTGATTGATACCGAGAAGCTGGACAAAAACTTATTTTGTACATACTATTTAATCAGAGTTGCTACATCTAGAAAAGTAACAATTATTGCTGTGAAATATTACAGTCAGAAAATTATCGCTATCTTGCATTTTGGATTGATTGTGAGTAATCAGGAGAGACTATATCATTGCAAGGAAATAGCAAAATTAACATTGTGAAACCGATTCGATGACGGAAAAGAATTTACAGGGCTATTTTTTTATCATTCAGGAAAATTTGCAGGGTGATTCTACTTACGATCCTGAACAACTTTTACTATGGCCCCCACCTGCGAATTCGCAAAAAAAAAATTTACACGTACCTACTCGGCAAAAATGTATGGAGAACCAAAAATTTAAGTAAAAGTTTTCAGAATCATGAGTAGAATCATCCTGCGAATTTTCCTGGGTGTTAAAAATAACTCTGTATGTCGATAGACGATTATCGATACTCTTTCGACAGCTCTACTGACAGGACTTTTCTAGGAGCTTAAGCTTCGGTATGCAGCAATGACTCGTTTTCAAAGATGTGACGTATTTGATGGCTTTTTGCAAAGCTTTTTACCCGACTGCTATAAAAGGAGGGACATGTTTTTTGAAAGTATGTATGTATGTGATGTGGGTGTGTATGTATGAAGACAAGAAATTCGATTTCACGGGCTACAGCCCCAAAGGCCGGGCGGATCTGGACATGTAAGGTGTCGTTAGATTTGTCTCAGCAGTGCGAGTGACACTGTCTATAATTAAAATTCATGTTGTTGCAGTCGGGTTTTGTTTTTAATACATCTACTTGTTGCAAAGCTTTTTGTATCCAGTCCTGGTTGTGAAAATTCGCTGTTTATTTATTGTACAATAATTTATGCTAATAACCTTTTGGCTTGTGCCTATACTTACCGAATATACCATTTCTTTGACTATAGTACTTAAAATATAGCTTGATCTCTGTGACAGTCAGTCAGATCCATACTAAAACAGAAGTAATGAAAGGAAAATGGACTAGGTATATGTCATAGGATTTGCCCGAATCTATTTGCTGTCACTGATATCAAGCTAGATTTTACAGAGTGTAGATCCTGACATGACAACCAGATTAAAACATTTAAAGGTTGTCGTCTGAAATTGTACATAACTCAATACTGATTGTACTAGATAGAACCCTTAATCCTACCATTTGACTACCTACTTGAAATAAAGCCTACAATTTTGAATTTCTATGTTACGAGGTTAAAAAGCAACCAGCAGCGTTAACAATGTAACATTTTAACCGAACGTTTAACTTAACTGCCTGCGGTATTAAAAACGGCCGGAAGTGGCTCACAAGTGGCGGGAAACCGGAAATGGATCGGTGGTTGCAACATTATTAGTCAGTGTTGCCATCTTTATGGTGGAAAAACACGCAAAAGGAAAGTTATGGTTATGGTTAAGTGCGATTTGATTAAAAAAGAAATTAGGATTAAGGTCGACAGGTTAAAATAGTGCTTACGTCTTACTTGACTATTACTATTAATTATTTGATTAAGTCACATTAACGATCAAATAAATCATAAGATAATGTAAAGAAACATGCAACAAGGTTTAAATAAAAATTATCCTAAATTGCAAGGGAAAGAAATGATAGATACAGTTACAAAAGCCAGGTAGAGATTTAATTCAAACGAGTCCTTAAAAACAACGTTTCCCTTTAACAACCTCTTAAGACTCTACGGTCATTAAAATCGTATAAAACAATACTAATTTGCTTGTTCCGTAATCCTCAACTCAAGAACAGCAATAAAATAACAATGTTAAACGCAAAATGAATCGCGAGAGAACCCTCAAGCATCTGAATAGCTAAGGTAATTAAAATCACGAGACGTCCGCTCTCAACCGACTCCGGCACTCAAATGAGTAGCCACTCGAACAAAACAAAACGTTCATTACCTACCCTCCGCTTTTGTTCTTAAAAAATGTTCTCTATTCAAACCGTCCAATGCGGAGCGGGCGCGGCGGGCCGCGTTGATTGGCCGACAACCTCCCTTGGAAATAAAAAGTCCTCGAGCAAATGAGTTGGAAGCTCCCGTTTGCTCTCATTTAGTGCGCGTATCTCCATCCTTTTCGGTTTTTCGTTTTAATTGCGCTCAGGAGAGGTTGTAAGGGGTTAGACCTTGAGTGTTGCACGTGCAGGTTGCATTCAACTGGTTCTAAAGGGGTAGGGACTGTTGGAGTCATCCATGTTGGATGGGGGCCGGATTTCTTATAAACCGACTTCAAAAATGGTAGGAGGTTCGGTTATTAATTCGTGAAACTTTTTTTATTTTTAGCGCCCCGCGCGCCGTTTTCCTAATTTGTGTCGGACAGGCATGTCCAAGTTAAAATAATACATTTGCTACAAAATAGAGAGTATAAAGAACGGGTCACTCTACCCTATTTAGGATTCTCGCGATCGTCACTTGTTACATAGCCAGGGCTGTCATCTCTCGAATAAAAATATCAAAACAGCAAAATCTGATACAAGCACGATAATATTATGATTTTAAGACAATTTTAATCCAAGATATATGACGTTCGTGGCAACTATTTTCTGTTATCTTGAGTTCCCCTGATATTCCAGAATCCAGTTAGTTCCAGGTAAAGTCAGTAAATGTCAAAATCGTTACCTAGTACTGAATGAGGCATCTGCAAAGGCGCCCCGCCCGTCTTATTCCCTGATGTGTGCTTTTGCTTAGCCTGAAAAAGTGTGACAATAGTCGTCAGATCTGGATGTGATGATGGGATGGCTTCGATCAGAAACCGAGAAAACTTTTAAAAGTTACAAAAGTAAGATTGAAGTAAGGACAAAAGATTTATTTTCAGTGCTATTTGGGTCGGTAGTCGACAGGCTAATGACACGCGGTTTTAGGTCAAACAAGAAGCGAGCTAGATTTTGAAAGGGGGTAAAATGACGATGTAAAAGATGTCTTCAAAAGTATCTAACTATGAAGCGAGTCACCCTAGAGTTATTTACTTACCTAAATACTTTTCAAAACGGAAAGCGGGTTCATCTGAAAAGCATCGAATGAAGGGCTCTTTCAGTCAACTCTTAAAGCACTCTACCATAAGCTTTTAAATAAAGGATGGAAAGAGCAGGAAAAACAGTCCGCAACTTTCTCTGTCTTCGTGTGGGACACCGTAGTATCTTGAACTGTTTAGGTGCATTATAAAAACTTTGCCGACAAATCGAGATACAAACAGGTAAAAAAACAGATTTTTCAATACTGATCAAACTTATTTATACGAAAAACTTTTCTTCGAAAATAATGAAAAAGAAAATCGGACTCCCCATACAAACATTCTGAAAAAGTGTGTCACTTAGTATGTGAAGTCCTTTATTTTTCATATTTCAAATAAAAGTTTCTACTAAAAGTTGGTCAGTTCTGTGAGTAGAGCTTATGCTAGCTACTGTATTTGTAGAACTAATTTTTGCATACGGGGCGTCCCTTTAATAATGGATCAACGGCTTGTGCGAGAGATATTTGGCATCTAGGTAGGTATATGAACAACTTTTATTATGGAGCCATCTGCGAGTACACCAGAAAAATAATTCTGCTCTTCTTTACATTTTGCTTGAGTACGTCTTAGATTTTTCTATAGAACAGCTGATTTATATTTCGTGATTTCGCAGATGACACCATAGGTCATATAGATACCAAATATCTCACACACGTAGTTGATCCATCATTAATGGGATATTCTGTTTAATAAGAATATGTTTACATAGTAACATGCTCAGCAAAAACTTCTCTTCTGCAGTTTACAACTTATAATTGCCATGTTTAAAGCCCATACCAATTTTATGGTCGGCGATAAAATCAATGAACTCTTAAAGTTGCCTGGGATGATGATGTTTAGACGTTTATTGCTGTGACTACAGAGTTGCTGAGTGCTTAGATAGGTAATAGTACCTATCTATCCTAGCTGCCTACTTATATCTATCTATTTGCATCTACATGCCCTATGCCATCTTCTGGCAGAGATTTGTTTTAGACATAAAATAAGTTAGCCTGTTGTGTACCTATTATTGTTCATGTTTATGCCGTTCGTTTATTTATATCGCTCTGTAACTTACATAGCAAGGGTCGCTACTGTACAAAATCTCAAACTAGAAGAATATCAAAACTGCATATTTTAATCTGATACAAGAACGTCATTTGATTCTGAGCCAATTTTGATCCAAGAAATATGACATTCGTGGCAACCATATTCTTATAGTTTGACAACTTCGTGCACGACCTTCCTGCGGGGTACAGACGGTCGGGGGGCGAGGAAGCACGTCATTTTAATATGACGTGCAGCGCGGATGCGCGCGTCACCCTTCCCCGCTACACCTCCCGCTACCCGCTGACATCTCGCCCCCCAACGTCTGTCACCCCTAGGGAAGGTCGCGCACGAACTATAGTTCTCTTGAGCTCAATTATGGCGTCATATATATGTCGCAGCCAACTGGTTAAAAACGCTGTGTAATTAAAAAACTAGTTCTTTAATCAAACGTCGCCATCTAACCAAACAACTAAACATTCATCAGGTAAGTGGTTGAAGATCACGTTCTACACTACAGCTGTATGTTGGTTAGCCAACTGGCTTACATTCAATTTGCTAGGGTAGCAATGTGTGTTAGGGCATATTCACACATACGCGGGCTCCACGCGCGTTATTATAATGTCACACGCACTGATTCTGTAATCTGAAAGTAAGCCTATTCAAAATATAGCGGAATCCGGGTGGGTACGTGAGTACCGGAAGTCCGGAACTCAATTACTTGATATTTGTACTAGTCAGAATACCGCGTACCCACGTACAGAGCCGGTTCCGCTCCGGTTTGCATAGCTCATGCTCAGGGCAGGACTATAGGGGAGACTGGGGTTGGAGTGCACTAGGGGGGCGGCCATACAAATGAATCTTTTTCAAAATTTTCTTAGTGTTTATCACTGGTTGAGGTGTATGAAAGGGGGCTGCCTGTAAATAGAAATTACCTCTACTTTCACACCCCTTGGGGTCATATTGACCCCCCTTTTTTGTTTTTGCTGATGAGCAACTCTGTACGTTCCCGTCATAAAAAAGGGGGGTCAATATGACCCCAAGGGGGCCTATTGTAGAGGGGGAAATTAGAGGGTATTTTTTTTCTATTTACAGGCAGCCCCCTTTCAAACACCTCAACCAGTGAGAAACACTAAGAAAATTTTGAAAAAGTGTAATTTGTATGGCCGCCTCCCTAGTGCAAGCAACCCCAGTCTCCCCTACAGTCTAGCCCGAGCATGAGCTATGCAAACCGGAGCGGAACCGGCTCTGTACGTGGTTACGCGGTATTGTGACTGGTACATATTGTCAAGCGATTGAGTTCCACTACGCTACCCAAGTACCCATCCGAATCCCGCTGCAGTTTGTATAGGGCTTTATACTTTGTAAGTACCTACGTTCGCATCACTCTATTTTCATCGAAAATTAGTAGATACTGCAAATTGAATGATTACGTAACGAATTACCCATGTTTTATTAGGTTTGTGACAGTTTAATAAACATTTTAATGGCTCAATATTCGTGTAATAGGTACAAAATTACCTTGATGTTGGATTTCATAGTTTCGCAGAGTTTCTTCAAACAACTGTTTGAATTTTTGTTCAGACGTTTCCCCCGTAGGCGCCCCCATCACTCATACATAACCATGAAACAGCACTGATTACGCTAATTACGGATTATTTAACATAAAATAACAAAATACGGTGTTGATTTTTGTGCCGCTGACGCCATCTTGTAAACAAACCGACACTAGCGCCGCAGTGGCGTAATAACGTACTTATTTAATTAAACAGCGGGTTTTCGGTCCGCCGCTCGCTGTATTGAACGTTTGGAATGCTTCAAAATTCAGCCAGTGAACTAGTTGTTTGGTTAGATGGCGGCGTTTGATTAAAGAACTAGTTGTTTAATTACACAGCGTTTTTAACCAGTTGGCTGCGACATATATATTTGGGTCAATACGGCGATAGGTACTTCCTGTGAGTATAAGGTAACTTCAACTTCCTTTTTATCTTTACAGGAACCTAGCAGCGCCCCTGGTGGCGAGTAGCAACAACTCCCTAGAAGCAGTGACGTCATTGCAGAGGGAAACATGCCACAGACTAGAGTACCTAGTGGAGCGGCAGAAGCAGCTGTGCTTGCTGTCGGATAAAACAATACAGGTGAGTAAGAAAACTCTGAAAGGACGATAACAATATGGTCCAGTGCTTCGTAAGGCAGGTGCTGTGCAATTAAAGCAATCTTCATTATGTTTAGATATTGCCAACTGTAGAGAACTGACCTGATGGCGCTCTTCAGGTGCTTAGGAGTTACTGCAGTGTTACCTTATTCCAGACGTTTTTATATCAATATGGACTAAAAAAGTTTACAGGTATTAAACCAATATCACTAGAATTGACTGTACACTGATCAATTTGATAGATACCTAAGTACCTGACTAGATATATCATAGGTATACGTCGTCCCCTAAAAGTCGTATGGACGTAACTTGAAAAACTTAATTTTACAGGAGAGCCGATTGAAAGTTGGCGAAAAGTTTAAAATTCTGTCATAAATTTGGGTTTACATTTACGATCATAATTTTTTTTTATGTGAAGGCGTCAAATGGCTGAAATTAAGAATATACTTATAAATTTCGAAAATACGTATAGGTTTTTTTAAAATAAAATAAGAATCAACTTACGTCTTTATGCAAAAAAATAATTCATAATAACTTAAGTTACACCTGCGTAAATCAATAGTTACGTCAGTAAAGCTACGACATTCCGAAGTAACATAGACTACTTTTTACCACGGGACAATTCCTCATTCCCACGGGAAAACTGTTAGAAGCAGGAAAAGCGGGAAATATAGCGGATATTACCCAAATTAGCCAAAGCGATTTAGCGATCTTCGTGAAATTTGGCACTGATATTGCTGGTATATTAAAAACGGACTTGGACTACTTTTTGTCAGCACTTGAGGATCTGAAGTACCTGATGGAGGGCACCAGGAGCACAGCTAAACTATAAGAGATACGAAAATGGCTTCATAGCAAAAGTTGTTCAGCATGACGGGCCGCTTCTGCTGGAATATGGTCATCAAGGATCTGGAGTACCTGATGCAGACCACCAGCATCCCATCTAAACTAAAAGAGCTACGGTAACGGCTTCAAAGTAAAAGTTGTTTAGCATGACGGGCTGCTTTTGCTGGTATATGGTCCTGATGAGTCACTTCTGCTGGAACGGAGTAAAGGATTAATCGACTTTTTACTGCGGGCAAAGACCCAATTTCTACGGGAAAACATGTAAATAGTAGCGGGTGAAACCGCTGGGCGGGCCGCTAGTTTATTATAATTCTTCATATTCATCATGAGTATAGGTAATTATTCATAGTTACCAAAATATTTAGGTAAGGATAAAAGTAAAGTAAAGTTTCGTAAACTGTACGTATTCTTCTTTTCTTATTACATAGGTACTACCTTGATACAGTGATATAAGGTCATCATAATTTATCCATAGATAATTTTGGTGGCTGCAGATACAATCTTATGCCCTGTTATCTTTTGCTACGACTCCTGTAGACTGTATTTTTAAGCGATGTTTAGATCATCTTATCACTGGTGAAAAATGTTTTTTAAAAACTTTTAATGGTGCCCCTCCCTCGGGATTCGGTATGAAATACTGTAATGTATTTTCACGTCGAAACTCAAAGGCAGTAGTGCTACTCTGTTTCTTGAGACGTTTTACGTATCTTGCTACAAATTCGCGTTGTTTTTCTAACTCGCAGTATGACTAAAAGTCTGTAAACATGTCAACTCTGGCGTTTTCGTTAATTTTGTGGCAATTTTTTTTTATTTCATACAAATGCTACTATCGGAAGTGGGCCCCTGACACTTGGAGGTTGTTTAGTAATTCTTTTTTCTTTAGTGTTCTTGCTTTAGTATGATGCTCCTGAATTGCGTAATTCCTTTGATATTTTCTGCTGATTTGTTTTCTTTTGTATTGTATTTGTATCATATTAGTGCCATCTCTCGAAAATTCCGCCTATTTCTTCCGAGACAATAGTGTAAGAGTAAGATTGTAGTTGTCTATTTTCTCATAAGTACAGACGTAACTTAAGATACCTCTAAAAATAAAATAAAAATTTTGCGACGTAAAGAACTTACATCCCTACGTTATAAAGCAATATGTAGGGAAATAAGTTACGACTCACCTTATTTTGGAAACTAAGGTACTTAGAGATACATCCATAAGCGTGAAAAAAACTACGAAAAATGCTGAATCTTTTAGTGTATATAACTCATTTACGTAAAAAATAAGTTACGTCCTTACGTTTTGAAAGGGACGACGTGCTGTGAACTGCTGTGAAACACTCGCATGTAAGATTGAATTAACAGTAGGTATATTGTGGAATTGGCAATAAAAATGCAAGTGCACTTCCTAAGTCAATCCAGACGTTGTCACATTTATAGGCAAATCAATCGAATAGGCTTGGAAATCCCATCAAATACAAGTAATAAAATGGGTACTAAAGTTGCTCCCTGAGCTACCCACTTAGGATCAAGTTGTACCGGTTTTCAAACAATTATTTTAAAAAACCAATCAAAGTGGATCCCTGAAATGGTACTAAGTAGTTAATTATAGAAATGTAATGCTCAATAAAACTGCTATAAAGCTTGTTTTAAAGCGAAATGACGATCAAGATCATAAAACGGTTAATTGCTTTCGTAAGATAGTACCTACTTCCTTTAATTGATTATTAGACTTGCAAAAAAATATTATGTGTGATGCCGATTTTGAATAGCATTATCCCATATCTTTCTCGTGGGTGTCATTAGATAGAACCTACTAAGGAATTTGATAGTTGATGATATTATAAGTGAAGTATTGTTACTGTTGATGAGTATTGCAATTTTAATACAATTTTAATACAATACCTGTCACTGTGATGGTACACAGTCCTCAGAATGACTCTTCAACTTTTGTCAGACGTGGTGTAATTGGCGTTTTTTACTGCTATTTACCTACGCTTTGCCGACCCGGCAAGAAATATTGGGGTGATATTATTTGTGTGTGTGATTAAAAATATGAAATATAATTATGTATCCGATATTGAAAAAAAAATCAAGTCAATGATATTAACTTTTTGGTTACAAAGTTAATACAAACGAAGCAAGCGGAAAAAATTCACGCCGCCAGCGGGATTCGAACCCACGTCTTCTGACAAGCCGGCGGGTCAGACGTGTTGCCGCTACACCATGGCAGGCTCTGCCCGAGGCGGCGAAATTGTGATCCACTTGCTTCGTTCATATTTATATCAATATCAATATCGAGTGTTTGATTAAAACACCAAGTGTTCCAAAAAAAAAAATTACTATCTTGTGGAAAAATTTCTACAAAATAGTAAAACATTCTCAAGTCAATGAGGTAGGTATTTCAAGGTGGAAACCGGCTATGTAACTCATCTAGGAAAGAAAGATTATTGAATACCAAATTTTAAAACACTTCTCGTGTTAGGTAAACAATTTTTGGAAAACTTCCAAAATTTTCACCGCAGGCAGGATTTGAACCTGCGACCTTCGGCATCAGTACTACCGCGGTAGCCCAGTTGGTTAGGGCGTCGGCAGTACTGATGCCGAAGGTCGCAGGTTCAAATCCTGCCTGCGGTGAAAATTTTGGAAGTTTTCCAAAAAAAAGAAAGATTATGAAAAAGTTTTTTGACCCCTTCTAATAGACAATAGTTAATTGAGATAATATTGCATAGTAAAGGGTAATAAACTTTTTGTATATTTCAAGTTAAATGTGTGTTCTAAGTAGTCATCCAAATAGGGTAGGTACAGCCAAAAATTTAAAACGTGGAATTCCGACAGTTGTAACAATTAACTAAATAACCACGAACATAAAACCTTTGGAGAAATCCTTAAACCCTAATAAAGCCAATCTCAACGTAAGCTTGCACTAAAATTCAAACAAGCAGAGATTCAATTAAGATGGCGATGTAGATAATAAAAGCTTATTGAATTTAAAGATGGCGGACAAACCCGCTTGAGAGTCTTAAGACTTAATTAACGAAATTGAGAGTTTATAGAAAGAGGTTGCGGATGGCGTCCTGCTGATATGAACAGATGTAAGCGATTGAATGGGTTTTGTAAGGTACTCAGAGAATAAAGTCTAGATTTTATTAATATTCTTGATGATATTCAGTATTTTATTAAATGATGTAAGTACGAAAGTACAAAAACATTTAGAAGGTATTAAATTATTTTTTGCTGACGAGCTGACAAATTGAATTCTGATGAGAAAATTATTTTTGTTTGTTTACAGATCTTAGTATAAGTGTATATTTGGTATTCTTTGGTATTAGTGTCAGTTTTAATAGTGACAGTAATTAGCGACAGTCATTATTTTATAAAATTCTTTTTAATCGTTGGTTTTGGTGACATTTCAACTATTTTGCTCTGTTTACTGTCACTATAGTTTATTTTTACATTGAGGGGCAAACTCCACAAAATGACGCGCGACGCGACACGCAAGAACATGACATCTGCCAGACAAGCGATCGTCACGTCAGCCGTTATCAATGAGACTCAACACTTTATATGGATGATCATCTTTATTAAACATGATCTATAAACTCCGTACTCTCTTATTCCAGGTGCTGCAGTCAGGCGCGCAGCAGACAGTGGAGGAATGCCAGTACCAGTTCCGGCACAGTCGGTGGAACTGCAGCACAGTAGAGAATTCTACTGACATCTTCGGAGGGGTGCTCAATTTCAGTAAGTAGCTTTCCAAGTTTATTCAGGGTTTCGAAAGAGATTTTGCTTTTGACGAAAGCGTACAGATAGAAGAGACAATGAAGCAAGCTCTCCAAAAACCTTTCATCAGCATTCATTTTACGCCGCTGTTCGTATCCTACGAGTTCGTTCGAGAGAAGAGACGTAGATAAGATACCCTATATTGACGACCATGTATGAATAGTTGAAAATTTTGAGAAAGCAAAATAGGTATGCCAAAATCACAGCAAGTGGAAGGAACTAGTCTTAGCCTACCCCTACAAAAAAACAGTATGATTTTGTGTATTTATAAAAAACGTAGCCAAGCTATGTCTTGTAGGTATAAAATAAGAAACATGTGATATCCATAACCATCTAAGCACGTTTGAAGTGCGCGCAGCTTTGATGCACATCCGTCCACTCAGTGCAGTGTTTGTTTACCCTACCCTACCTGAGCTGCGCATGAACGAAATAGAAGGACTTTTGGATGCGTCGCGGTGTATTAAATGCAAAGATACCTATAGAAATTTGCTGAAGACAAAACAAACAAATACTTAGCGCCATCGAATGTATTTCTCACTCATTGATTCTGCTCCATTCTTTTTTCATAGTTCAGGGAACACGTAAGGCTCTGTCCGCACATCTAATTTTATTCGCGTACCGTGATGTTTTTCTCGCGCAATATTTTATTTTGTTTAAAAAAAAACTAGCGATTTTTTTCCGTCAGTGCGGAAACTTGCATGAGATTCAGTATGTTACAAAAAAGTAAAAAAAAAACACGGGAAATAAAGTGGCTGTGCGGATAGAGCCTAATGGTAAGCCTTTGTCTCCTTGATACTCGTAATGTAAGTAGTACCTATGTATCACAAGACGGAAATGAAAGGACAGATATTGTTTCAGAGACAATGCCATAATTTCAGTTGCTAAATCAGCTGAGTCAATGACCAAAGCTATTTCACACATATCTTCTACCTAATCTTAGAACTCTTCTTACGTCAATCAAACGTTATCTCAACAGCCTTTCAAACAGATTCGCCATTTCCTTTACCGCATCCATCTGACGGTTCACAGGAATCCGTTTTCTGGAATCTTTGTTTATTTTTCAATGTCAGAGTTTGGATCACGTGGTGTGGTGTTGACTGAAGCGCTCAGAGTTTCTGTTTACCTCACACCAGTAATAACAAGACCAGATTACTTAGGACCACCATTATTATGCATGTACAGGGAATAAAGTTAGATGTCGGTGCTAGGATGGAGATCAAGTAAAATGGTCGATGGTACGAATTGGTCAATGAACTAGGCAAGATTTCAGATGTTGTAGGAAACTTCACGGAACTATCAAGTGATACTGAAAACAGACAACCGACGATAATGATAGGGAACAAGTATCAGGATTTTTTTTTTTCATACCAACTTACTTCGATAGGTACTAATCAGCTTATATACGTGTTGCTATGAGGCGTATTTTTTCATTTTATCAAAGATCGTTTCTTGAGAAAATCTTTTTCCTCTTCTTCTTCGTCAAGAAGAGAAAAACCGTTGTACTTTTTCATCAGTTAGCCAATCTTCGTATGCCAGTATTCTCAAAATCATCTAAAAATAAAAAATCTTTTTACAGAGTCCCGAGAATCAGCATTCGTCCACGCGATCTCAGCGGCGGCACTCGCGCACGCAGTCGCAAGGGCTTGCAGCCGAGGAGAGCTGAACGAGTGTTCCTGCGATGCCAGGGTCAGGAAACGCACGCCCAGACATTGGCAGTGGGGCGGCTGTTCTGAGGTATGTTGCTTTCCTTTTGTTCATTAGGATTGTCATTCTCAGATGTGAAGAGTCTATCGCTGGATAATAAAGCTTTTTAGATGTCCACTAAACCAATACTTCCAATAAAATAAGCAGCACAGCGTGCAAGAGGTCCGAATGCGGAGTGACGAAAAAAAAAGATTTTAAATGATCAGGAAGGAGACAGACTTATATACAAAAAGAAAACATTATTTAATAAGAAAATAAATCCCTATGAAATGTTCCTAAAATCAAGTAAATAAATATTTTGATGCATGATGGAATATTCCTTTGATAATTTTCAGGATATACGGTATGGAGAGATGTTCAGCCGAGACTTCATAGATTCAAAGGAAGACAAGAATACCGATGAGGGACTGATGAATCTGCACAACAATGAAGCGGGAAGACGGGTAAGATAAAATAACAAGAATAAAGCTCATAGCGATCTATTGAGTGACGATGCAACGAAGTTGATGCTTTACATCTAGAAACTATAAACGTCCTATTGTTTCTTGTAAAACTCTCATGACGTGATTGGGAATGCAATTGTAGGTGGTATTCATATCCACTATGCGGTTGACCATAGTCGATAGATATTCAGCAGCGGTCAAATGATCTACGTCGTTTTAACGAAACACCCTGAGTGGACTAGGGGTGGCAATATTCATAGCTCACTACCACACGTTTCTTGTAAGACTCGCAAAACCATAAAACACCATCATTACACAAACTTCTCACATTTTGTACAATTTCCAGGCTGTCCGCGGCCGCATGCAGCGCGTGTGCAAGTGTCACGGAATGTCTGGCTCTTGCTCCGTACGAGTGTGCTGGCGTCGGCTTCCCCCGCTGAGATTGGTCGGCGACTCTCTCAGCACCAGATATGAAGGCGCCAGCCATGTCAAGGTAAAGCTACTAAAGTTGTTGATATACATGCAGAATAGTAATGGACATAATACACTACCCTGAGGTACTTAATGTTGAGGACGCAGAGTTATTGATCAAGAAAATGAAAATGATATTGTATGAAAGAGTACCTAAGTTAAGTAGTAAAATTCAGCAAGCAAGCAACCTTTTTATGTATCATGTTACTAATCTCACCTTCACTCATAGTCTTCTTCATAATTAACACTTACTCCATCTCAGCTCATCCTTTCTTCAATTTCTCGGTGTCTAACCCAGAAATTGAACCTATTGCAGGTGGTGGAGAGGAAACGAGGCAAGAACATCCGGAAACTGCGACCGCTGCACCCCGACATGAAGAAACCGAACAAAACTGATCTGGTGTACTTGGAGGACTCCCCGGACTATTGTGAGCCTAATGATGAGTAAGTTACAGTCAATGATATTATAGAACAGTATGAATCCTTTTAAATATTATGGTGAAGGCAAGGATAAATATTAAGGAAGGTAGTAATCCTACCCAAAGGTTGCCTGGAAGAAATTGCTACTCTAGCAATAAGGCCGCCTGTGTTGTACTTTGTCTTTTCATTTTTGTTACATTGTATTTTATTTCGTTTCTTGTACAATAAAGCATATTTGTATTGTATTGTATTGTATTGTGAAGGATATAATCTAGCCCAATGTTATTTCTTGATGACAATTGTAGAACATTGCACACAGACAGAAAACCTTAAATGATAAAACAAGCACGTTAAGCCTTCGGTACCGGTTGCTGTCTATGATTAGTGATTACTTAGACGGCGGTCGTTACAAAACCATATCAGAGGTCTGCTACTTGTAGTAGGCAGTTGTAAAACTGTAACACCATGGTTCAGTGGATTGTTGGACGACTTGATGCTCTACAAGAGCAGCCTATGGGAAAGAAGATTATTATTACGACATTTTTTTTGCGGACCCATACATTAAACGACATTATTTTACAAGTAAAAGGTTTTTCATGATGAATAGTGGTCAATTTTAGATATATTTCATTTCATCACATTATATCTTTGTACAATTCCAGTCTTGGCATCCTGGGCACCCGCGGGCGCACGTGCAACCGCACGTCAGCAGGGCTCGACGGGTGCCGGCTGCTGTGCTGCGGACGAGGGTATCAGACCAGGATCCGCGACCACGAGGAGAAGTGCCGCTGCCGGTTCGTCTGGTGCTGCAAGGTACACTGTGACGTCTGCCGGTACAAGCGCGACCACCATGTGTGCAATTGAAGAGATTGTAATGTGTTATGGTATTGATGTTTGGGGAAATTCCTTAGAGTATTATCATAAGCAACTGTAGGTACATTTGTTAAATCTATGAGAAGTATGGAGGTTCAATAGTGTTGTCACTGTCATTTTGCTACAGTTGGACAGAGAGGTTGTATTCGTACTGGTGCCATCTATTCCATATCCATTCATACCCAATAAGGCGCACTCTATAACTCGCTTATGTATACTCTAAAGGAAATTCAGTAATTTTCGTCATTGAAAATATGTAGTTAATAATCTGTTCAATTTAAAATGCAGCCCTCCTTAAAATGTTAATCCAAGAACAAAAGCAAATTAAGAAAATATATCTTTATAAACCTAAAACATGTGTGCTATGCCCCGGTATTTGACTCAAGACTTTGTTTTGTAATATTTGATACCACTAAAATATTTTTTCAAAACATATAATATAATTTATATTAATTTCACATAAAACCATGCAAGGTATTTGCTTTGTCATGATTAGGTTATTATTATAATAACATTCATATCATTATTTTTGACTTTTAACATTTTTATCTAATTGTATCATCAGCTAAATTGTTATCTGTCTGGTCTGAAAAGAAAAATCATTTTTTTTATTATATATATTTTCGAATCTCAAGAGGCTACTGGTAAAAACTATGAGAGTACTTTGTTCTTGATTATCTTTCTGGAATATCTTTTTTTTTATTTGCTACCATGCTACAAGTGTCATTGACTTATGTATATAATTTTTTCTGCATTTTTATGTTGCATTGAAATACATTATTTATTTCAAATTCTTGCCCGTCCAAAGTTGTGGTGAATACCTACTAATTGTGCTTTAGAATTTAATTTATTGTTTCGATCTTTCAAATAGTTCATAGTTCGTCAAAATATTTGACACCTGCTATGATATTAGAATGGACTGATTTAATTTAGATTTTATTTCTTTGAAGATAAGCTTTAAAATTATTTACAGTATTACTAACTTATTTTATTATTGCTTTATTTGTAAAAAGGATGTATATACTTTTAATGATATAAGTCTTTTAGATTTTAATATAACTTTTTCTACAGAAAGTCGTTTTATATACTGGAATTTTAAATCTATAAACTTACGACACTTAAAGAAAGTGACTCTATATTACATTTTAGTACCTATGCCATTAATGATCTGGAATTTTAAACACAATTCGTGTCTAGGTCTACTTTAACTTTAACTTGTAAATATTTTTCATGTACTTACTTAGGAATAGATGTTTTTATTTCTACCTCATGAGAAAGTATGATTTCATTAAAATCGTACTGCTTTTTGTTTTATATCGAAGCTACCTAGTTAATAGATTTTCTATCACTGTAAATATCATTCGCTGTAAGTTAGTTTGTAATGCTAAGTAACTTATTGTATTAGATTGTGATAGCTTTATTCCTTTCTAGAAAGTAGTGTTTTATCAGTGTCAAGTTTTTCATACATTTCATCTCATCTTTTATACAGATTCTAAGTTTTATTCTTGAAATATTATGCGTCGTCTCATCATAATATATATGTAATGTGTCCATCTATCACTTTCATTTGTGGCTATAAAAATGCTTTACTCTTAATATATTTGTTAGTGTCGAAAATTAGACATGCATTTACCCACATTTAATATCTATGTACCTATGTTTTTCTACCACATACACCGTGTTTCGAGGGAAATGCGATAAATTGGAAATGTTCTTTAGGGCATCGTACTGAACAATTTTCAGTATGGGACCAATGCTGAAAAATGAGAAGCAAATTTTGACCTGCCATACTAAATCAGTTATCTGATTATGAATTTTGCATTGGTTGACAAAAATGTACCCTTTTTTGACAGAACCCATAGAGAAAATTGTTCAATACGATGCCCTAAACAAAGAGTCCATATGCATTTCCTCCGGAACACGATATATATTAAACCTTCTGAAAACTGACTGATTTACATAAGTTTTTTAACGTCAGTTTTTATAAAATGATGCTGTTACAAATTCAAGGACTCAGAAATAATAATTGTATTGTAATTGTAACCAAAATATAGGCATTGAATAAGGTAGTAAGTTTATTCCGATAATGTTAGGTTAGTTTAGGTATACGTGCCTAACTAGGTACTTTTTTGTAAATAGTGTCCATAACATCAGTTTTAAAAAAGATCCCTTAGTACCCGCAATGTATTCCATTATGTCGTAAATGCTTTTCAAATCAATAAGAATCAATAGTACAGTACAGTACATCGAATTTACCATGCATTGCATTTGATTTGCGTGAATTCCTTCGGCTGCTTTTACTTTAAATCAGGTAGGTATGTGTCAAAATGTCTGGTGAGCAAAATTCAAAATATGAAAATCGCCTTAAAATTTAAGTATGCAACTTTTCTGAGGCTTTGGCCACCTTAATAATATGGTCTGTAAAAAAGATGGGTTCTTTCCGTTGAACGATGTCTAAAGGTAGATTTAAGAACTTTGACCTTAGAAAAGAATGTACAAGATTGTAGAAATCATCTGTCGCAAAGTTTTTACACAGTTATATTATAAGTATAACAGACTTCGGTAGACCATGACTAAAGTATTTTCAATAGATAAGACTTAACTTATTTATATATAATACAATATAGTAAACAAGTGTCAGACAAGGAATGTCAAAATATAGAGTCTTATCGTGTTACGCAACGCAAAAATAGACGTGCGTTAACTTACTCCAATGTTTGCTCATCATTTAAAATATTACCTATTATAAGTACCAAAATTATTGATCAGTTTAAAATACAATAATAAAAAGATCCGTCATCAATCAGCTTTAATTATTAGCAAAACGACAAAGTAGAAGTATCTAAAGTGAAAAAAACACAACCTTTTAGTTAGATTTTGATAATCAGTAGAATTTAATGATAAATTCTGCTGTTGTGGTGACGGATATTATAACTTGTAACTTTCCACAATGTAACAATTTTATAGTCTGATGTTAGTAATCATTTGCTGTGGTAACTCATTTCGTATGAACGAGATGAATTGAGTTCATATCCGGTTAAACACTCACATAGCCATTGTAAGTGCCCGTTCACACATGCGACTTTTTTATCGCGCGACAAGCAGAAATCCCTTTCACTATTTTCATAGAGAAACAAGTCCGAATTGTCACCCGCCCTGAGATCAATAGTGCGCGAAAAAATGTCGATGCGAATTAGTGTTGACGAAGATTCCACTTTCGCATCCTCAAAAAGCGGAAGTTCCGCAATTTTTGATGATAATCATCCACTTCCGCTTCCACATAAAACAAATATTAAAATTCCTCTTCCGCTTCTGCTTCCGAATAGATTCTGTGGAAGAGGTATTCAGTCGCATATTATCTGCGAGTATGAAAAATCTGATATAATCAGTTACAAGCTTACTCTCTTTTTTGATTTCTTTGACCGCTTCCTCATCGTCTCCCTCTTCCGCATCCATATCCTCTTTCTCTTAAGTAAACCCTTAACTTCATCCGCATCCTCCAACTTTCAGATTATGACTTCCTCTTCCTTATAACAGCTTCCTCATCAACACTAGTATGAACAGAGCCTAAGTTTAGTTGAGTATGGAATAAGAAAATACAAAGTACCTACCTACCTATATTAAAAGTGTTTTACCGGATCTACTACTACTACAATACAGAACAACAAATAAAGCTGCAAGAAGGGTAAGGTACTCATGAAACTGAACAACTTTGCCCATAGAACACGGGTCAAAATATAAAAAAATATTTGGACCTTCCATAGAAATTGACTCGGTCGGCTGGTAAATTTTTATGGGAGGTCAAAATTTTTTTTTGGTATTTTGACCCATGTTCCATGGAAAAAGTTGTTCAGTTTCACGAGTAAAATAACCTCCTTTAAGCTTTATTTGTTGTTTTGTAACACCCAGTATAAACTCAACTGTACTTGAAGTCAATGCAAGAACTGTAGCGTATCTTTGGATAATATGACTAGTTATTTCTTGATGTAAATTACGTAAAATAAATGTATTAGAAACGAATTGTCGTTATTTTATTCATAATTTTTGCCATTTTATTATTTCATGTCATCCTATTCCTAAGAACGTACGAGAATTAGAGATTCTTTTGTAAAACACAAATGAGAAATAAGTTAAGTAAATCAGCCGTAGATTTTAAAGAAATATGATAATGAAACAAAACAATAAAAAAAAAAAAAAAATATATATATTTTTATTTTGGTTTACCTGTACACTTCTCATCAGGAATGTAAACATATTCAATAAATTGAAATGTTTTTCAAGTTTTGCTTGTAATCTTAGCTTGTAATCGGTTTTATAGTCATACATTTCTGGTCTCTCTGGTGAGAAGTAGATAAAGATTATTACATAATTTTTTTTTTTTCGTAGGTAAGTTTATGAAAACCTTGTGTAATTAATTTTAAGATTTCAGGAAACTGTAAGTTTAAAACTATATACTTAATCTTAAGCATTACGAATACTTTGTAAAAAACTGTTTGTTTCTAATAAATAAAATAAAATAAATAAAACAATGCAACATGATAATTATGCTACAAACATTGATCAGTTTTATAGAATGAGTGAGCGTGCATTTGAGCGTGCTTCGGAGGTCACGTTAAGCGGCCTTCAGTGCCGGTTGCTGTGTATGGTTTGGTTACCTAGATGGTTGCACATCTTGTCAGAGGCACCACACACCAGAAAACACCGACACCAAGGTTCATCGGTGTAGCACACGAAAAAAGAAAGAAATAAATGGAATAAAAGAACCCTTTTGAATAATTTCTTTTACACTTCTGTATTTATAAAATGAAATAACCTACTAAACTAACTTCTTCTAAAAAAGGCTTACCTCCTTTCAAGTGGACCCAAAGGCTGATTCTGCTTTCAATAAACTGAAGGATCTGGTATCTGCTCGCGTATTGTCTTGCCCTGACTATAGTAAACCTTTTGAGGTGCATACAGACGCAAGTAATTACGGTATTGGTGCCATGTTAACGCAGACTATCGATGGTAAAGAGCACCCTATTGCCTACATGAGTAAATCTTTCACTAATTCTGAGAAGAATTACAGTCTCACCGAGCGTGAAACCCTATCCGTTATTGTGCCACTCGAGTACTGGCGTTGTTACATAGAAAACGGCCAAAGGTTTACTGTCTATACCGATCATAGTGCTCGTCGATTAGTAACCCTACTGGTAGGCTCGCCTGTTGGGGAGTTCGGCTGTCAACTTTTAATTTTGTACTGAAACATCGTTGTGGTGCTGATAATGTTATCCCTGATGCACTTTCTAGAGCTGTTCCATTGTGTGCCATTAGTACTTCCAACTCTTATTTGGACACTGAGGACTCTTGGTACAAAAAGATTTATAATGGCAGCTTGAACAATCCTTCGAAGTTTCCGAATTTCTTGATAAAAAACGAGACTCACGAAATAACAGAAAAAGAAACATGAACTCACTTCTGAATTTTCTTTGAAAAAAGTCGTACCCTCGGACTAGATATAGACTAGACGGTATTTATGAGTATCAGACAGAATCAAATGCGAAATTTTTCCAAGAGGAAAGATTTATTACGTTTTAATTTTCATGACAATAGAAGCAAAACATATTTGCATGCTAATCGTATTGTCAACGCATCAAGAGTTCTACATACATAATATCACGCTTCTATCTCTTTCGGGGTAGGCAGAACGCAAACGGCTGTTAAAAACGGCCATTTACACTACGTCTGACAAAAGTTAGAGAGTCATTCGGAATACTGTGTATTAGCATAGTAACAGGTTGTCAGCCTGTCGCCTAAATATGCCCTCCAATCCCTTTCTAACGACACGCCCACGGGAAAGATATGGGGTGATGCTATTCTAAGCCAGAACGGCAAATCTTTATTATAATCTTAATTATCATGACAATAGAAACAAACATTTTGACATGGTAATTGTATTATCATCGCATCAAGAGTTCTAGTGTGATGCTAATTTATTTTGGTATAAATTTAGCACAGTTTAATTTGTCTCCATATTCAAATCTTTCCGCACGCTAGCCAGCGGTTAGGGTAAGTTGAATATTTCATTTATTTTCCTGTTTATTGCACATACGATAAAACCTCTGGATAAAACACACGATGGCCCAAGGTTTTTGACACTTTTGCATGTCAACTTATAACTCCTATAAATATGACATTCTAATACACACAGACACACAGTAAAGTTCACAGTAAAGTACACAGTAAATTCAGTGCGCCAGCCAGTCTCATAAGTACTTACTTTACTTTGTGGTTATGCCACAAAACAAAAGGCGCCCGCGCGCCGTTTTCCTAAATTGTGGTTAAATGCTGTTACAGATTTCAAAAAGTTTGTAAGGATAAAATAACACTACTACCTAGATGTATTCTGTGCTAATAGGCGCCCCGCGTGCTGTTTCCCTAATTTGTACTATCAAGCACTATTTTAGAACTATTTTTATTGCCAAAATAGCTTTCTGTTAATTTTTCATAAGTGATGGATACAAATTACAATCTTTTGATTAATTTACCTATAGAAGTTTGAACGTCAAAAGCAACTATGAGGCAAGCAGTAGCACTGCTGTTGTGCATGGTGGCGGCGTACGCTGCCGACCTTCAGTTGGCAGACACGTGTGATGAGAGCGTCTGTAAGCTGCCAGCGTGTAGATGCTCATCCAGTGGCACTCCTGGGGGATTTGCAGCTAAGGATGTTCCACAGGTACACATATCAGCCTGTAACAGTCCACTGCTGGACGACAAAAGAAAGCTGAGGCTTGTAAGGATGTTTCACAGGTACAGAAAACAAGATATCAGCCTATAGCAGTCTACTGCTGGACGTCAAAAGCAAGCTGAGGCAAGCATTAGAACGTATGCTGCCGACTTGTAGCTAACAGACAAGTGTGATGAGAGCGTCTGTAAGCTGCCAGCGTGCAGATGCTCGTCCAGTGGCACTCCTGGGGGACTTGCAGCTAAGGATGTTCCACAGGTACACATATCAGCTACAGCAATCAAATGCTGCACGTCAGCCTATAGTAGTCCAATGTTAGACGTCATAAGCAAGCTGAGGTAAAAAGTAGCACGTATGCTGCCGACTTAAAGCTGGCAGACACGTGTGATGAGAGCGTCTGTAAGCTGCCAGAATGCAGATGCTCATCCAGCGGCACTCCTGGGGGACTCGCAGCTAAGGATGTTCCACAGGTACACATTACAACATATCAGCCTATTGCAGACTACTGCTGAGCGTCAAAAGCAAGTATGAGGCCAGCAGTAGCACTGCTGTTTAAAGCTGTCAACGACATCATTTGACGAGATTTTAAAACCGAGCTCAACCATTTTATAACACTGAATCCGAGAGCAACCCACACTCTAATAGAATTTCTCTCCTTAACAGTTCGTCATTTTAACCTTCGAAGATGCAGTGGATGAAATGGCCTTAGACAACTACATGACCTTCCTGTACAACCGCAAGAACAGCAATGGCTGTCCCGCTGGAGTCACCTTGTACCAAACTCACGAATACACCGACTACTCAGCTGTCAATGAACTGTACAACCAAGGGTTTGAAATTGGTCTTCACTCCATGGCCCACCGTCAGAACCAGAAATACTGGCAGGACGCTACATATGAAGTGATGGTTCAACAGTTCGCTGACCAAAGGAAGCAGTTGGCTACTTTCGCGAACATTCCCATTGATGCCATTAAAGGTTAGTTAATATTTTTCAAACAGTAGCCCAACATATTTGTTAGTGCATATACTTGTTATCTTATGCTGTAAAATTCGTAAACTTATTTCCTATTTTTTTTCACTCTCTACAAATTAATTGTTGGTTTCTTCAGGAATCCGCATTCCCGACTTTCAGCTATGTGGCAACAACAGCTACCTCATGATCAAAAACAACGGTCTGGAATATGACTCCTCTTGGACCACCAAAGACCCTGACAGCAAGCTTTGGCCCTACACCCTGGACTACGCCTCCACTCAGGACTGCCCTAAAGGACCGTGCCCTTCTGCGTCCCTTCCTGGAGTTTGGGTAGCACCTTTGGTTCCATGGAAAGACCTGTCTGGTGAATCTTGCCTCATGATCAATGACTGCAAAAATGCGTAAGTTTACCTGTATTGTTGTGCTCGGAATACCACCCATGTACTACAGGATAGATTTTTTTTTGTAGCCATATCTTACACGGTAAATTTTTTGTGCCTTTCAGCTGAAATAATACTTGTTTAATTGCAGTTGTTTTTTAAGTGTAGTACAATATACGTTACATTGAAATTTTCGTTACTTTTTTGTACTCAATACTTCTACTTTCCATTTTTACAGCCCGGACTTCTACGATCACGACGCGTGGTACGATTTCATCGTCAGCAACTTCGAGAGGCACTACAATAATGAGCGTACTCCCTTCGGTATCTACGCTCGCGACTTCTTCCTCACCACGTACCCGGCTGTCCAGGGTGCGATATCCTCTTTCTTGGACAAAGTTTCTAAGATGAAAGACGCTTTTGTGGTATGAATACTTTTATTTTACTATCTACATACTGGTGAGTGGTGACCACCAAAACACGGTTGTCATAGCTCGATTCTAATCCATAGAAAAAGTGTCAAAATAATCGTAGGAAAGAACAAAAAATCCGATGACGTCTGATGACGTGACATGTTTTCTGTAGTTACACGACATATATATAAGAGATCTGTGGTCACACTCTGTTTGACCATCATGCCAGGACTTGGGGCGAAACAAGGGCGAAAGGCCTGCGGAAAGCTGGCGTTTTGTAACATTTACGCCCCCCCAGATTATGATTCTGTACATGACCAAGTTTTCCACGAATCTTGTGTAAATAAACAACCTGAATAAACTGTAACACTGACTCTCAAAATAACATTAAAATTATTTCCTGTCTAAAATCGGACGTTGAACCTTGGCTTTGTCTAATAAAGTTTAGTATTGAGAGTAAGATTCTTTAAAAGGAAGTTTAATAAAATATAAAAGTAGAAAACTTCCCCTTTTGAAGTCAGTGTATATTATATTCATAAAACGTTTTATATTTTAATTTCCAGGTGAACACCAGTGAAGTCATTGAGTGGGTGAAGAACCCTATCTCGGTCGTTGACTACAGAAAGAAGAATTGCAAACTTGCAGCAGCTCCTTGCAAGGTCATCACCTGTGAATACCCCAACGCAGCGGAAAATGCTGACAATGTAAGTTTCGACATCCTCATAGAAATAAGTCTAGGGGTAAAGTAAAGTAAGTCAAATGAAAATTTAACAGAACGGAATCTTTATCCGTCGTTTATACTTTTTTGAATTCTTTTATATTGCGTTGACTAGAGTCTAGCAAGTTCTTCGATCAGAATTGGATAAGAAGAAAGGGCATGTACGATTTTCAATTACTTACTATTGAATCCAAAATTTGTGAAATTGATCCAAAATTATTCAGAACCTCTTCTCTCGGGTAATGGTTAAATATTATTTAGACGATATATTGACCTTTTTAATTCCTGATTCCTTGAAATATATTTTTTTTTCCAGGACTACCATGAGATGAATTTGTGCAGCAAGTCGTGCCCCAAGGTGTTCCCTTGGCTGGGAAACCCTCTTGGACAGTAGAAATAATTTAGATACCCATAGAATACAACTGTATCCTAATGTTAATGGACGTAAAAGCAATGAAATTAAATATTTACAAATAATCCTAAACGTGTTTTACGTGTTGATAAAAAAATGTGAAATCACATTACATCTTGAAAATGTGCTTGTCGAGACTGAAGTACAGACAGATACTAAAGCTTGATTATACGTATACGATGGGTGTGGTATCACATTTGACGTCACGTGTAATCCCCGCCAAAAGAATGTTATATTAGTAAAAAAACAGTAGAGTGTTGTTACAAATAACAAAATTAAAATCGGTAGGTAATCGTCGAAAAATTGCAAGCAGCACTAAGATAATTCTTATCTAATATCTATATTATAATTCCATTAAAACGCACATAAGTCCTGCAATCTGGATAAAACAAAACCAATCTATCGATAAAATGCAATATTATAAATTGGTTTGACATAAATTTCACAAGTATTGTGACATTTGACAAGGCTGTAGCCGAAATGAGGTCGGCAGTGGTGTTAGTGTTTCTTTTGGTGGTTTCCATTTTTGCCCAAGAGGTTGAGGAGCCTGAAGAGTTGCCGCTGGCAGAACCATGTGATGCGGAAATATGCAGAACATCTGAATGTAGATGCTCTTCTACTACTATTCCTGGAAGTCTTCTAGCAAGAGATACGCCACAGGTGGGTTAACTTGTGTCGGAATTGATGCAATTCAAATCAGTTTAAAGATAAAATAAACTGGTATTCGTATCAAGGTATAACCAAGAAATTGACTTTAAACAAATTCTAGATTTAACACAAGTACAAATTCTGCCTGATGATGAAATGCAACAAAAATTAACTAATTGTTACGTAATTATTTCTTTCCAACAGTTCGTAACAGTTACTTTCGACGACGGGGTCAACGTTTTGAACATAGAAACCTACCGCAACATCTTGTACGGCCGACGCAACAGCAATGGCTGCCCGTCAGGGTTCACCTTCTTCGTCAACCACGAGTACACTAACTACCAACTAGTCAATGAACTCTACAACCAAGGCTTCGAGATTGCTTTACACTCCATCACACATCAAACCCCGCAGACGTTTTGGCAAGAAGCCACATATGAGGACTTGGTGAAAGAATTTGCCGATCAAAGAACTCAAATGGCTCACTTCGCGAATATTCCGATTGCGGAAATCAAAGGTGCGCTAGATAATAAATATTAATATCTACTCGCAATTCATGATCATGACATAGTGACCGGCAATAATTATAATACTTATCAATAATTTTATTTTGTAAGAATCAATAAACCTCATATCATGGCAAATGAAATTAGGAAACAATGGCGTAGCGTGCCCTGCCTGATGGAAATAAAAGCAAGTTTAGAGGCCCTAAGGAAGGTAAATCTTTGATGGGGTGGAAGGCAGTAATTTCAGGTGAGAAACCCAAGGCCGGCTTTACGGGCATACATTAGATTCTGTAATTTCGCTGCGAGAAAGCAAAGGCTGGCTTTGTCGGCATTAAGGGTGTGCAGACGATCTTGGCGCCAGTAAACACAGGCTGGCTTCGGCGGCATCTAGTGGGCGCAGCAATCTCGGTGCGAGCAAAACAAGTCGGCTACTATGTCATCTAGAGGGCCGGGGTCCCTGTAGCCTGGGGGTCCGTAAAATGTACACGGTAGCTACGCAACTTTGTAGAAAAAGAAATGCAACTCCCGTCCTTTCTTATCCTTTGGGTTTTGTATAAGGCTATTAATTGGACCAGATTTGAAGATTGGATTTACCTACTATTGGTTGTGCTGGTTGCTTAATTGACTCTTGACATTTTGTCAAACGTGGAAAAAGTGGCTTGACCATCATCAACAATATTCTGCTTACCTTTGATTTTTATTCCATTGGATTCAGTAATTTGAATTTCTCATTCTTCCAGGAATACGCAGTCCATTCCTCCAGCTCTCCGGTAATAACAGCTATCTCGTGATCAAGAACCACGATTTGGTCTACGACTCCTCGTGGCCTACTGCCTCTTACACCGACCCTCCTCTCTGGCCCTACACCTTGGACTACGCTTCCATCCAAGACTGTCCAAGTGGCCCGTGTCCCACTGCATCTATACCTGGAGTGTGGGTTCAGCCTATGGTGTCATGGAGGGATTTGCTAGGACTGCCCTGTTCTATGGCGGATGCTTGCTTTAATTTGTAAGTTTCACAACCCTGCAGAATACAAAAGTGATTATTTTCTTGCGAATTTATCAGTATTTAAACTATTTCTTCTATTTTGATGATTTTATTGGATATTTTTGTCTTACAGCCCCGACAGGACAAACGAAACCGCATGGTACCAGTTCATTCTCACCAACTTTGAAAGGCATTACATGAGCAATCGAGCTCCCTTTGGCTTCTATATCCATGAGGGATTCATTGCTACTTATCCTGCCGTCCAAAGGGCCTTTGTTAGGTTCTTGAACTTGATCAATAACTTGGATGACGCTTTTTTGGTATGTTTCGTCAAAACAATATTTTTATCTGTAGATGAAGAATAGTCGAAAACTTCCACTTCATTATTATTATCTATCAGTTATTGCCACAAATGACTAGTTATTGATAGTTGACATTAATTAACCCATTTTCAGGTGAATTCCAACGAAGTGATTGACTGGATGAAAGATCCTATACATCTGATCGAATACAAGAAAAAACTTTGCCGTACATTCCAACCTACGACTTGTCCAGCCCAAAGCTGTACCCTAACGTCTGAACACAATGATGTGAGTCAAGCAAATTTCGTTGTAGTTGTATTGAGATACAGGACACAGACATAGTGTTGTGTAGAACAATCCCTTATTTGGAAATCGATCTGCAGATTACTTAGGAAGCCGAGAAAAAGAGTTTTGTCTTATATACTCAAGTCTAAAAAATCTCTACATCATTAGCATAACGTACTAGCTTGCCGCTACGCTAATTTAAGCTAATATTTTATTGTCAATCCCGGAAGTATCATAGACCTTCCTAATTTCTTAATTTCTTTTTCAGTTAACTTATTGGATGCAGTTATGTAATACCTGTCCTAGGGTGTACCCATGGGTTGGCAATCCTCTTGGACAATAGAAGAAAAAATCATCCATATACAGGCTGAAGCTGTTTCTTCAAAAGCAGTATGAAATTTATTTCCCGACCAATGTAAAATACTGCTAATAAATTATTATTTTGTTACTAGCCTAGTTGATTTAAGTTCCAAGTAAAAGATCCAGAAACTTTCTTATTGACAACAATCTGAACGAATAAAATGATAAGATAAGTAACATCATCATGATTGAATTTCCTAAAATTTATATTGATTAAATTCAAGACCAATCTGTTGCATAAGTTTTCATATCACACACTGTCATCGTTTTTGAAAAGATCCGAACAGGGAATTTTGCTTTCGGCAATTTTCAAGTACCCACATTTAGTTTTTTATATCTATTTAGTAGGATTATAGCGAATCGTAACAGTGTCAGATCTTCTAGCATCAATCAGGTGTTCTATATATTAGCTTAGTAGCGCTTATCAATTCAACGTTCCAGCGTAGGAACAATTAAATAGGTGATCAGACTTGTCTAGGCACAAAGATAATCTGTCCATATGGGGTTTCACTCACGTTTCCGACCTTCCTGTGCAATTGTGGAGAGGACAAACGATGAACCATCTCATCTCTTGCCCCTCTTGTCCGACCACCCTGTACGGGGGAGCAACTGAACTGATGCTGGCGGCCGACGAAGCGGTGGCCGTGACTGAATACAAGGCTTATGACGTTTGAGGTAAGGGCTTGCCATCGATTTGATAGAAAAAGCCGACATGGGTTACTTGCGCCGAAATTGCTGCACCAATAAATTAATAGGGCCTTTACACTAGCTTTTGTACAGGGCCCGATAAGGCAAGTTACACCATACTACGCCGTATTTAAAGTAGACATCATACGGGATTAATTTATTCCATCTTGTTCTTCATGGTGTCCTAGGATATGCGAGACTACGAGTAAAAAAGAGAAAGAAATAAAACATACGAAAAAACGTAGGCAAATATTTTTATTTACATTGATGACATTATGACGTTCAATAATTTAATATTACTTATAAATCTTTTATGAATAGGTACATTTTAACCACAGTAAAACATTATCGTTTTACTCTCCCAAAGGGTTTCCCAGCCAGGGGTAGACTCGCGGACATGTGTTGCAAAACTGGGTCCAGTAGGTCAACTGTAAATAAACAGACACATCATAAAATAAGCATAAATAAATATATTTGACCCATATTTTATATTACCATACTACCCGTGAGTGTGGTAAAAAAAAAAACAACCGAGTAAGGGATATTCATCCAGGGAATGGGCAACAGCGTTCATTTTGCACTTCGCTCACGGATCCGCTTGCCAAGCGTGGTAAGTATGTCATAGCAATGTCCCCCGAAAGCGGGAAACCCAAATCCATTCGTGGCCTATTGTGGCTACAGTATTAGGAGTAGGTGTGCATATTATTGAGTCTCCATGACCGTTTTGTTTGGCATAGCAACCGAAAGACTACCACTGTAATACAAGGCATCTAAAAGTATCCATCTTTGTGTGGTAGGGTAACATTTTTATCTAGCAGTTGGCATGAGAAACTAAAAAAAATAAGACAAGGTAAAGAGATTTTTTGCAATGGAAGATAATAATACAGAAAATGCCAAGATTGATTGTCTAACAAATCATAATGCTGATAGAGCTATGGATGAAGCCTAGCAACTTACATCGTTATGGGCAGCGGTGAGCGTACAAGAGGTAGCTGGGCAGAAACTACTAGGGAAACTGCGACACTGCTTGCTCTTGTACTCTTCCAATGGTACAGGGTTCTTGACCCAGTCAATCACTTCAGCTGAAGCCACCTGTAAAAAAAGCAAGAAGAAGTTGAGCATAGTGAAAATTCATAAATGGCATGAAAATGATTTTGCTATTTTTGTTCTTCAACAGATGTCGTGGACAGACAGAGCTTTAAAATACTATATAGTAAGATGGAGTTTTAGGAGCTCTTTGGATGATTGAGTTGATAGAACCAGAAACAAACTCTTCAAAAATAACGTTGCGGCAAAAGCGTACTGTTGTGGCAAATAATATGATCAGGCGTCATAGTAATTATAAGATGTCTATCTTACCATGAAAGCGTCAGGGAGCCTGTTAACCAAGTCCAAGAAGCGAGACAAGGCTCTCTCAATGGCAGGGTTGGCAGAGATGAAAGCCTCATGCACGTAGAAACCGAATGGAGCGCGGTTGTTCATGTAGTGACGCTCGAACTGGCCAAGGATGAATTCGTACCAGCCTTCCTCATCGTCTAAAGCGGGTCTATGAAACGTAAACCAAGTCAGATTGTTGATAAGATGAGTACTCAAATACTACATGACAATATATGCGCATATGAGAAGGAGAAAAATAACTTATCTAAATATTTATTCTTCGACTTCTGGTAGATAATTATACACTCACAGGCACAACTAATCGGCCACCAATCTGTAATGGTATATTTCATGTTGATTAGAAATATAAATATAAAAATATATATTTATCTAATAAAATACGAAATGTAAATAGTAATAGATAATAATATAAATTAACTAATTTACAACTTATATTAACTGTAATTATCAATGTTAAAAATATTAAAAAGTATTTCATGCTAATGCAGGTGGCCGATTAGTTGTGCCGGTGAGTATATATATCTTTTGGTATATTTATACTTCTCAAACTAGTGATGGTTACTAAGACGGCTAAAAGGGATTTTAACACACGTTTCTAGCGATTTAATTAAGCCCCTGGCTTTTCTTATGCTTATCCACTCGAAGAATTAAAGAGGCTCGATGAAATTCTACGCACGCATAGTACCTACTGCTTTATTTACGGGGATGCATTTCATGTAAGAGCAAATAACTATTTCCACCCAGAAATATAGGTAATTAAAGTTATTTTACCTGAACTGGTAGAAGCAAGCGTCAGCGAAAGAGCAGAAGCCTCCATTAGTGTCCAGCCAACTGACAATGGGCAAGACCCAGACACCAGGGAACGAAGCAGACGGGCAAGGGGGGATGATGCAGTCCTGGCTACTCGCGTAGTCCAAGGTGTAGGGCCAGAGACCAGGGTTGATAAAGCTGGTGGTAGGCCAGCTAGCGTCGTAAGTGAGGCCGACGTCAGCCATGACTTGGAAACTGGCGTTGCCGGTCATCTGAAGGAACGGCAAGCGGACACCTAGTGGAAGAATAAGATATCTTAATATGAGCAAGGATGCAGTTTGAGGAAATAAAAGTATTAAGTTTAAAGTTAAGATTGAAATATGAATAACCAAAGAAGATAACACAATAAAAATGGCAACAGATATTATAGTCTTTGTTGTTGTACAAATTGGCAAATTCTGTTTCTATTGTACTTTTTATACTTAGTTTTTGTAATAACTTTAAGTTTTAAAGGTATATATTTTTTTACTTTAGACAAAATATCAAATAAAGGTAGATTTTCTTTACCCTTAATTTGATCAATAGGAATGTTAGCGAAATGCGCCATCTGTCTCCTCTGGCCACCGAACTCGTTCATCATGTCTTCGTAAGTAGCATCCCTCCAGTATTGCTGGTCGGTCTTGTGTGACATGGAGTGAAGGGCGATCTCGAATCCTCTGTTGAACATTAATACATTAAAATAAATCAATAAAAAAAATACTCGACACCGGTCCTTAAAATCTGCAGGCAGGAAATTCGGAAATTCAAACTAATTCATACTTTGACAGTTAGCTCAGCCCCAAGGTCTTGATTTTGAAATTAAGTACTTAGTAAGTTTATCTGTATTCATGACCATGTAGCGTGAAACCGCTCCAAAATATCAAGGTAATATACAAAAACCTTACCGTGGCAAAAACCCCGTTCAGAACAATAATGTACCTAATATCAACAACCGCGAAAATCTTAAAACTTCGTAAGTTGATGAGTACCCAGCAATACAACTAGTTAGCGGCTAGCAAATTGTTTGTGAACAGATATTGAGAATACCGCTGGAACATCTTTGTGGACATTACAGTCAGCAGACAAAATAGATATGCTGGCTTATTCACTTCATTGATGACAGGTTCGTTGATGGAGCAGGTAATATAGTTTGTGCAGTTACAGATTCATTAGAGACAGAATCGTTCTTCATTATCAAGATATGTCATAACTTGTTTATAAGAATCTAGGTATTTACCTGTTGTACAACTCGTTGACGAGCTGATAGTTGGTGTACTCATGACTGACGTAGAAGGTGACACTGGCAGGGCAATTGTTGGAGTTTAGGCGGTTGTAGATGAGACGGCGGTAGGTCTCGATGTTGAGGACGTTGATACCATCGTCAAAAGTTAGCAGGACGAACTGCAGATAGGAAATCATCAATGTAGATGTTTAGTTTAGACAAACTTTCAACAAGTTTAAGAAAGTCAACATTTTGGAGATAGTAATACGTTCTAATTCTGTGATTCTACCACCGTTCAAGTTAAGTATGTTTATTTGTTGTAAAAAATATCATGCCTTGATAGAAAAAGATAAACTTGTACGAAGTCAAATCTGATCGTTTATGATAATTATCATCTAAAAAGGATATGATAAAATTATTTTCCCGAGATTTATTGATAAAACAAAACACGTATGTATGTATGCAAAAAATACATAATCATCACTATAATCGAATATTAATCAACAATAACAAGACATTTAATTAATAGCAAGATTAAAAATAAGGTTTGTCAACTATTCAATGAAAATGATTACCTACTTATATTTATCTAAAGATAATAGTAAAATAATTATTATTTTCTTACGTGAAAGACGTCATAGAAGTAAAAGACAATTTAAATTTTTTATACGTGGATGACTTGAGATAGATTAAAGATATTTTTTATTTATGATTGCTATTATGTTGATGACTTGATAGAAAATACAGATAATTTACTTTTGCGAACAAAAGCTGCTTAACAAAAACTTTACCAAAGTTGGAGTACTTACTTCGTCCTTACTTGGGAATGTCTTTTATGATTTGTAAATAAGAAAACTCGACTCGTATCTATTAATATTGTCGACTTTTTGCCGTATGGTCTAGAAAAGGCCTATCATAAAAGTCTGGGGAATCCTTAACCATCTTTAAGTCATAAGACTGGCTTTGCTTTGCTACCTTGCATAGTTAAGGTATAGTGATTTTAGTTTTTAAAGTGAGCGATGAAGTATTTCTATCTTTGTTCTTGAGTCTAATTTATTCACAAACCTGAGGAGTGTCTCTCGCCGCGAGTCCACCAGGAATACTCGTCGACGAACATCTGCAGTCGGGAAGCTGACAAGCTGCAGCATCACAAGATTCAGCCAGCGGCAACTCTTCTTCCGAGCTGTCCTCCTGAGCCAAGACGGCTGCCACCAAAAACAGACCCAAAATATACCACTTCATCTTTCCAGAGCTTGCTTTCACAGTGTTTTGAACAAACTGGTTTATCTTTAATGCTAATTACGATTTTATAGTCAAGGATAGACAATATATTTATCAGATGATATGCATCTTCTGTTGTTATTATTGGGTGTTATAGATTCTGATTTCTTTGATAAATTGTCTGATAGCAATATTTCTGTGAAGGAAGTGACGTGGCATCCGGATTAGTAGATAACAGTATTTTCGGCACCTTCTGTTGGTAAAGTATTTTTGATTTTATCTGTGTGGGGAATTTTTGATATTTTAATATAGAACAACGGAAATGCTTTAGTTTTTTTCGTTATCTTTAGATGCAATATTGAAATTAGTTACCTGCGAGCAGGAACAATATTCACTTATAATTATTTAAATCTATAATATAATAAAGTTGTAGAGGGTCGAAAGTCTGTACATAGAAGATTTTCGAAAAAAAAAACTGTTTGGTGATACTTAAAATTGATAACAGAACACGTTTCAACAATTTTTAGATTTTTTTTCTGTTTATCTGTTTATTTGTTTATCTGTTTGTATGTGAAAGCATCACGCAAAAACGACTGAACCGATTTTGATGCAAATTATACCAAAATGTCGGGAAAATTACCGACCAGGTTATAGGCTAAAAAAATTCGACCCCTAAAAGGGGGGGTTGCCACTATACTTGAAACAAGTTTGCACGTAAATCGATATTGCGTGCGTTGCGTGCGGTAGAGGAATAAGTTACTATAAGATGTAAAAAAAACTACTCAAACTATTCCAAGGGGTGAACCAGTCCATGAAACTGAACAACTTTCCCCAAGGAACATAGGTCGAATAATGAAAAAAAAATTCCTTCCCTACAAATTTAATTTGGTCGGCTATCGAGACGGCTGGAGCATTTTGTATGGGAGGTCCAATTATTTTTTCCTACAGTAGGTAAAAAAATAACTTCACGTATTTTACGACTAAACCAGTCCATGAAACTGAACAACTTTTCCTAAGAAACATAGGTCGAAATACGAATAAAAATTTGGCCCTCCCATTCAAACTGAACCGGCCGGCCAGAACATTTTGTATAGGAGGTCCAAATTCTTTTTTCATATTTCGACCTATGTTCCCTGGGGAAAGTTGTTCAGTTTCATGGACTGGTTCACTCCTTAAAATATTTGCAGTAATTTTTTTTACTCCTTATTCTGTGTGTTAGGGACGGTATGATGAAAACTTTGCTGGCATGATCAGACCATCAAACTGAACAACTTTTACTATGGAGCCAATGGTGGGAAACGAAAAAACTTTTTCAACCTGTACCCGCCTACCCCCTATTATTAATGAAGGTGATGATGGACCCTACAAAATGAAGTCCCTAAAAGCCCTAAAGGAACCTAAAGGAACCTAAAAGAAAAAGCCCAAAACGAAAACCTAAAGAACCCTAACATCTTATCTGTTTTTTGGCCAGCGTGATTCATCTAGTGGAGACCCGTACGTTGTTTTCGCTATAACCCTGAAAGAACTGTTTACATAAGTAGTTTTACCTAATTTATCTACGACTTGATATGAGCACTACAAAACGCTACCTTTGACAACTCAAACTAAACCAATTCAGAAACGTTGAAAGCATACGAAAATAAAGAATTAAAATGAAACTACAATCTTTTATTTGAAAGGATAACACTCAATTACCTACAAATAATTTAGATAATAAGGAAATAAACTCTAGAAATACCTATAACCAATTTTCGAGCAGAGAAAATAAAGAAATTAAAGATGAAGCAGCATGGACTTATTCGCGTGCCTATTCTTTTGGAACAGTATTCATAAAAAAAAAAAGAAATCTCAAACTTCAACGAAATTCCGCCCAAATCAAAGATTATTCCTTAAATTTATTTATTAAGAGCCTAATTGAGCTGAAATAATAATTTTAATAGTGTTTTAACCCACTGCTCTCCGGATACAGACATAAAAATAAAAGTCCCGGTAAGTTTGATGTAAATTCTCAGCCTATTGGTTCACTATAGAAATATCTATGTAACTCTTTCAAAAGAACCTTTTCCTTTATTGTTTTTGCTAAAATACAATCTAGATGTTAACTACCTTAAGTCCCAAGCATCATTCTTTCGCTATTTTATGATTTGAACTCAAAATTTCCCATTAAAGATCTCATACTAAATGTGGCCTTTTACAGATTTCAAGAAAGATTTATGCAGGAGTGTTGAACTACTACAAAGCAAATTGAACTCTATTGCAACAACAAGCCAATACTTTCTGTGGAGAATGAAATTTACTACATATACAAAACCACTCGAATACTCCGTTCTCAACAACAATCAAAATTTAAGGTAATTTATAGATATTTATTTCAATGTAAACAGAACCAAAATACTGTTAGTGTATTCCATATTACAAGTTGGGCGAATATCTTAGTTAAGATAATAAAATCTTGCTCGGTTTGTGAACTATAAAGACTATTATAAGAAAGTAAGACCGACCACTAATGTGAAATCTCTTCTTTTCAGATCAAACCATGATTATCCAGCCTAGCAGAACAATATTACTATGATGCTCAAGATTTGAACCTTCGCTAAATATGAACTACAACTTCATTCGGAACCGGTTGGTACTAAAAAAAAAGTAATAATAGATTATGATACTATCAGTTAATTTTAACTTCTACATACAGAACCCTAAGATTCTGTTTCTCTAATAACTCTAATTCCCATTAGAGAGTCTTATGTTATACAAGATGAAAACAATATTAACGTCCAGATGTATTGCAATGAAATGTATGATATTTCTTTACAGATTGATCTGCGAATACCTAGAACCCTCAACGACCTTCTAGTACGAGCCTTGTGGACATGAAAGAAAACCTATTCTATGAATACAACGTGAACTTGCTACTTGAAAGAAAAATGCTTCAATGTTCTAATTTTATGTGAATTTGCTTATCAATCTTTATAGAAAAGAAAGTGTAAGTCCGTTTGTTTTAAAAGATCAAATATCTAAGAAGAGAAATCATTCTTTCCTACTTTTATGAAGTTGTTATAATAAAGAATCTATTTGTGTCTACTTTAATTTTAGGAAATAAGTAGAAAATTGGATGATAGAAGAATATTGAGAAATTTACTAAAACCTCCTAATATTAGGTTCAAAATGTTTGTCATTCTGTTTGTAAAAATGAAAATATTTCTAGTTTTTAAATTTATTTCTCCTATGAGCTTTTAAAACATGACTGATGGAAAATAGGTTATTTAAACTATGAATATTAAATCTCTCTCATGTGAAAAATATAAAACTACTATGAGTGAAGCCGCAAGTAAGAACTAGTTTTGTTCAAACTGAACTATAATGGTAGTTTCTTTGTATTGTAGTTTAATTCAGTTGTCTATCTAACCCAAAAGATACTTTACTAATGACTGAATTGTTCTATGAATTCAAAACTATAATTCAGCATGAAACTTTATGAAAATTATTTAGAAACTTCCTTTATAAAAACAAATAAGTAAAGGTTGGTTCAATTATTCTATTATACCTGAAGACTCTGCGCTAATAGGATCTATTTATTATAGAGAAGAATGCTTATTTGATTTCCTCTACTACAGGAATACTAAGTCTGAATTTAAATGGCTAAATTTAAATTCTTACTATGGAGAACAAGATGATGGATTTGTATTGAATTTTATTCATCTTGCTCATACAATGAAAGCATTTATATAAACAAACTCTATCCCCAAAAACTAGGTAATTTTGAATTGTTCTCTACTATCAATTTCATTCTGATTAACCCTTAAATGGACAAAGTTTCATAATGACATATCATGTCATAAGTTAATAAAATCAAAAATCAATGGGAATATGAGTTCAAGTTGTCAGACAATAAAATAAATATACAGCATTTTGGTGTTTGGCTTAAAAGGTCAGCCCAAGACTCCCCGCTCGAAATAGGTTATTTTTCCTTATTCCGCAGAAACTTAGTAATAAAATTTTAAATAGAGGTTTCTCTTTATTGTAATACCTCTTTGTGCTGCTAAACTAAGCTTCGAACCTTGTCTCTCTCGTCTCCATACTGGTCAAGAGTCCAGCCAATATCCATTTCTTGCTCCTAATTTACATTTAAAAGCACCTTCTTTATGCAACTCAAAACTAACAGAGGGCGTTAGTGTATATAAATATATATAGTTTATAAGAAATGCAGCTTTGTAATTATTTTATTTCCATGTCATATTATGGCAGCAAGTTTACTGTTGAAGGTACTTTGAGAATAGCAAATGATTCTAAATTGTAGCCAAGTGAAATGGATAACTTCATTTTTATTATTTAATTATTATTTACTTGTAACACAAATGACTCTACAGACTCTATTTAGGGAAAACAAACTGATAAGTCCGTCAACGTCAAAGTACTAGAACTCAAATCCCATTAAACTTTTAGATAGGTATTAAGTTAAGTACTCAAAACAAACTCTACTGAATTAATAATTTTCCTTCAGCAGTGTAAGTATTCATGCATTTATTTTCAACCTTCCAGTTATATTATTCAACTGTAAAATAGTTTGGCATAAATTTTACCAAAACTGTGTATATTTAAATTGTAAAACAATATGGTTTTTCTTTTACCATAAATGACTTTATTCAGGTAATGGAAATTTTAACCCACTGTATGACAAAGACTCGTCCCATTTTAGGTAGAGAACTTCATCTAGGCACGGCATTGCTTGGCCAAAGTAAGACTAACTTCCTCATCACAATCAAGTAAGAAACTTCTATTTGTTTACTTACAAGAAACTAAACAAGCCATCTGTTTTGTTAAAAGATTTCAAAATTTAATTGAATGAATCTAGAAGACTGATAATAAACATCTTCAAATATTAGACTGCTTTAATATGAACTCTAGAAAGACAAGAAACCATTATTATTTTGTTTCCTTAAAATGAAAATCAAATGAATTTAAAAAGGTTCCAAATATTCAACCCCATTATTAAAAGTTTAAAATTTGAAATAAAATTTAGTCAAAACCCTAAGCTGCTCACTACCAGATTATACACAACCTAAGTAGTGAGTTGTCCCTCCCTACTGGTAAATCCTAACAAGCTAAATCGCGCCTATTCATGTTTTAAGCCCTAATCTACTGTGAAGATACAAAGCTGGGCGAGAGCCTCATTTACATTTAATCGTGTAGTGTGTGTGTTGTGGTTGATGAAAGCTCCGCAGCTCCAGAACTTCCATCCCTAGGTTAAATTCCCTATTGCTTGGCGTCACCCAAGACTTGTCCTATCACCTATGTTGACCCCGCTGTAAGACTCCGGAGGAATCTAGCGGTTGAGAATTACATGTTCCGGTTAACCCGAAGGTTGATTCGATGGGGATGGAACAGAGGTAATCTCGGTTGTGCAAAGATTGATCTCAAAAATCTCAATGAGCCGCTGAAGGATGGGCCGCTTTACTAAGCAGAGCCACCGCAGGTTCAACGTAGCGAATATCTTATCGCTATCGTAACCTCCTTCCGAGCGCACTGAAATATCTAAGTCAAGAGCTGTAAGCCTTCCGTAAACAAGGCCTCCTGTTCCCGCTCAAGAATCAGGATCGAAGATGGGGCTATCAAAATGCCAGTTTCTCTAATCAATTGGCACCGTTATACGCTGATCAGAGATAAAGACATTCGAATAGAAATATAATGACATACACACTGCCGGTAGAACCCCAATAGAAACTTATGACAAGAAAAATTATAAAGAATTTACTATAAAAATGTCAGACCCACTTCAGGGTTAAACCTTTTACAAGTAAAAGTCAAAGACTAGGTAATATGAATTAGACTCTAAATTTACTGAATTTACAACATGAAATTGATAGTGTTGAGATTGCTATCGCAACATCTATCATGTCTTCCAAAATAATAAAACCCAATGCAAAACAAATCCCAGAAAACTACCTGTACTCTAAGACGAGTAGAGTGTGTATGCGACGGCAGCTCAATGCTGAATGGATCCTGCGTACCAGGTTTGTATGGCTTATATACTATTTTTCCGTTCCAAATCCAAATATGGCCTTGAAGACGACCTTGAGTTGCCCTTGAAACTATTAGCACTAAGTTTTGAACCAAACTCAATGACCTTGAGACATACAAGTCCCAATGACCTTGAAATGCCCTTCAAAATATTTGCAAATAAACGTCCTTGACATGCCTCTCAGTACAATTCGGACTTTGAACCCGATCCACGACCTTGAATCGTATTGCAATCGCGTGACATTGACATGCCCTTGAGATGCATTACCTACCTACTTTAAACCGACCTAGATAGTTCTTAGTGCATCTGCACTCAGATGGCCTTGAAAAGCTCTATAGTCGCGTGACCTTGGAACGCTCTTTATCATTGAAATGGTCTCAGTGCATGTGCACTCAGACGGCCTTGAGAAAATCTATCATAGCTTGACCTTGAATCGCCCTTCAAAATATTTGTTTCAAACGCCCTTGAGATTGTCTCGGTACACGTGCACTTAGATGACCTTGGAATGCTCTACAAAACTGCTAAGCAATTTTGAGCATTATGCACATAGTAATACAGATCATATTTTCATGCAAATCCGACGGTTCCCATCTGTTATAATTTTTTCTTAATTTATTTTGGCATTTAATTTTTTTTCAAAGTTTTGCCAATGTCAAGAGTGATTTAACTTTTTCTATTTGACCAAAGATAACCCTCTTATTCATCCTTCAATTAATATTTATATTTAATCTATTATTGATGATGTAGACATAATAAATAGTTTCCTGTCTTTCTTTTACTCAAATTATTTGTGACGTAATGAACATTGCCACAAGAGTGTCAATGTATCGTTACAAACCTCCCATACAAAGTCAGTCAGCTGATCGTAAATTTTGTATGGGAGGTCAGAATTTTTTTTTCGTTTTCCGCCATTGGCTCCATAGTGAAAATTGTTCAGTTTGATAGTCTGAGCACGCCTGCAAAGTTTTCGTTACACCGTCCCTAACACCCCGTATTTTGAACTACCTATGTTTCTTGGGGAAAGTTGTTTTCATCCTATCTATTCGAAAAGAACGCGCCGCAAAGTTCTTTTATTTGCCGTTTTTAAATAAAGAACTCAACAAATGCGAATAAAACAACTTTGAATTTAGAACATCTTGATGTTTAGTCAGCGCCAAAGAAATAGAATGCAAATATTGTTCGAATAAAGGCTGTATGGGACGACGGCCCATAGTCGCGTGTCCCCAATAGTACTAAAAAAAAGATACGCGCGAATTACAGTCCGTAATTTTCACCAAAAATTACACGTATGTTAGAATTTTATTTAACTTTTTGAAAAATTTGTTGAAGTGACAGTGAAAGTATAACATTGCAATAAAATATGAGGCGCCTTTTATTTTCTCATAGAGGGTGATGAAAAGTAGAGTGAATTACTCGGGCGCAAAATATATTTTGGCTCCGGGGATTCTACTCTAGAATCCCTTACTTCGCTCTGAATTCAAACAAATTGAGAACAAAAAAGCGCCCTCGCCGTAGAAGTGTTCTGGTTCACCCTTTACAATATTCGCAGTTTTTTTTTACTCCCATATTGGAGTCGAGATTCGAACACGTACCAACATAATAGTAAAGCAAAATAAAAAACCAGCCAAGAGCGTGTCAGACACGCCCACAAAATTAGGGTTTGTAGTCAATGTTAAATATCAGCACGAAGTTACCTAATTTCGTTGCTGGTTTGTTTCCAGTAGTAAGTATGCTTACGAACCACAAATTAAAAAACTTTTATTTTTCTTAAAACTTGCGTGGATACAGTATCCGATATAGTTTTTATGGTAACTTCAGACTAAGAACTAATTTTTTTTCAAATATTTCGTTCTAGGAAGAGAAAACTCCCCATAAAAGCAAATACTTCGAGGCAGAATCACTTATACTTCGAGGCAGAATCACATTTGTGATTTTTTTTAAAAAAACCTCGCCTTAATTTTTAAAGATCTATTTAACGATACCATACTTAATATAGCAGATGGTTTTTTTTATCCTCCTTTCACATGTACCTACGCCAAAAAATAAATACATTTTTTTCCTAACATTCTAAAGCAACACGATCTATCTTCACATCAAAGATGTCGATCGATTGAAAATGACGAAGTTATGAGGGCGGGGCATACAGTTAGTTTGTGTCTTAAATGGGTAGGTGGATTTGCTGGCGATAGTACAGAAATCTGTATGTACATGTATTAAAACTGTTACAGGTCGGTGTCAAGTACCCCTGCAATAGTTTTCAAAAGAACATTTCGATAGCGTGTCTTAGAAACAGCTACAAAAAAAATATGTACAGCTTGATGGGCCGCTCCTGCAGGCCTATCACTTTTGGTAGGTAGGTACCTAAATAAATAAAAAGTATACATACCTATTACTTACACAACTATTTAATAAGAAAACAAAAACAGAAGTGATATAAGTAAGTAGAAGAAATAGAAAGAAACAAGCATCCTTCGACATGGGTCAACTCGGATTTGCTCCTTCACATAAAAATAATAAAGGAACACCGGTGTTGGTACTGTAGCCAACTACATATATCATCAAGATGTACCTAACTCAGGCGCTCAGACTTTGAAACAGGAGGGATCGAAGTGGGCTTTCCCCTTCAAAGTCAAGTAACAAACTCACATCGGCGGTAGTCTGGGGTTTCTCCAGGTTATTCCATCATCATCGTCATCACCATTATCTTTGCATGCCCTAATCGTACAAATCACGCATAAAATAATAACCATGAGACTAACATCGAAAATAAAAACGTACCATTATTTGTAAAAATTGTGCATGAATCACTCAAAAATTAAGCGATGTTTTTAGATGTTTGGTATGGTGAAAGATAAACGTTCTGATCATATTTTATGATTAGTGAGAACCTTTATCAGCACTGGAGGTACTCTCTGTCTACCTACGTGACGGAACACCATAAACTCGGCAAAATATTAAAGGGCGCCACACACCGGGCCCGTATGCGTGACGTGCACGTTATCACGCGCATAGAGATGACGTTGTATCGTCTGGGATTGTATGAGGCACCGCACATCGTGCTACTCGCGTGATTACGTGCACGCATACATAGGCAGGCCTCTCATACAATCCCATACGATACAACGTCATCTCTACGCGCGTGATGACGTGCACGTCAAGCATACGCGCCCTGTGTGTAGCGCCCTTAAGAGATACGAAAATGTCTGTATTGAAAAATTTGTTTAGCATGATGTGCCGCTTCTGTCGGCTCAAAAACTTCTCTTGGCGAAACGAAGTTCGCGGGCACCAGCTAGTTTTACAAATAAAACTAAAAGTCCAAGGACTTGAAGAGAAAAAAATAAAGGGTAAGTTAAAGTATGTTATAAAAATTTTTGCAAATGAAGAAAACTGATAATACATACTTCTGCAGTTTTTCTACTTACACAGGGACGGGTGAAAAATTGTCTTTTTAATATTTGTCACTTTTTCATCTAGGTATTCCTGTGTAGGTTAAAGGTTGACTTATTTTGGTTGCTCGATTATCTCCACTGCAATTTTTATTTACAGCGCCATATATTTTTGAGGTACGATTTTCAGTTCTACATTTACTCACTTAGTACCTATATTTCCTCCATCTCTATCTATGATTTAGGCCACTAAATAATTTAATACATCATCACTCAGACGCCAGGGTTCGTTGGGTCGTTGGACGACTCGGTATCCCACTCAAAAATAAGAAATCATCCAAGTATAAAAAATATATTGTCATGCCATCTGTGAAGTTTATTTGGAAGTTATACCTTGCGTTGCGAGGTCCATGGTTGGGAAGTTGGGAGCATGTTGGGAGCTTGGTATAGCAAGAGTTGCCAGAAATTGGTTTATGTCTCTGTTTGTAGATGGCGCGTTCAAAAGTTAGGACTTAGTTCCGTATTTTTATCTTGATTTATGAATATTTTGAAAATAATACGTTCGTATCTTCCAATGCATAAATTTAAGTATGACATAGGTATTAACAATAAAAAATTGACCGTGTGGATAGTGTAGAGCTATCTTTTTGCCCTTATCACGTATCAGTTGGGTTCGGCGCAACATGATTTGTAAGTAAACCACAAATAATGATATTGAAGGTGGTATCACCACCACCATGTGGTTGACCATAGAGGACAGATATTCAACCGAGGTAAAAATCGCTATGTCGCCTTTTAAAAAACACACTAAGTTGACTAGGGGTAGCAGTATGTACTTATTCTTAGCCGCTACCACACGGCTGAGTATCAATAAGTGGATTCGTTTAATTTATTTTATCACTGTGTCTATGTTCAACTAAACACTGACCGTAAAATATAAACTTTACAAAAACAACAAGCTAACAAAATAGGCAACATCAATAATTTTCGTAAAATACAGGATGTCTTGAAAAGTCCTACTGTTTTGTTTTCAAAAGTTAAACTTGGCTATAAATAGGTATGATAAATTTTATGTAAGGAAGGACCGAAGGAAAAAATGAGAAAAAGAAATAGCTTCCCATGCGAAATGATACACTTTGCTAACAATAGAAAAATTGCAGGTGCAGATACCTAAGTAAAAAGATTTTTTCTAATACATCAATACTCAATAATTACATAGTATCAAATTAAGCCGCCTTTTTATGCGTTTCTCTGTCTGTCGTAAAACCTAAACCACGCAACGTATTTTAATGCAGTTTTTTCTTTTTGTAACGTAAAGAGTGATTCAATAGGAAGGTTTATAAGTATAACACATGGCAGAAAAATGCCGACGACAAAATAAGTAGGAGCGGGTGATGCCGCTAACGGGCCACTAGTAACTAGACAAAATGGTTTGTATGAATTCACCACAGAGCACCAAAATGTCATTCGCAAGGTTTCATTTGTCTATGGTATTCACTCTATGATAAGATAGTAAGTAGTATTTTCCACACCCTGTATTGAGCGGGAAGTAAAGTTAGGGCTACAACCGGGCAGCTTGGTAAGGGATGGCACCTGGGACCATGCTGCGGACAAAAGTGTGGATTTCGCATATCCGGCTAGGGTGACCACTATGTCCAATATAAAACTCGGAAAAAGAGTAACACTGTCCTAGTCCAGTATGTGATTTAAGTTAGTTTTATGTAACGAGGCGTCATGGATATACAAAAACATTCAGAGGATGGGTGTTCCTATCTGAAAGAAAGGTCAGACTGCAAGGTAGAAGTAGAACGAATATTAATTCTATTATCCATTTATCCTGATCATGGGACTGTTAATAATAGTTATTTAGCAGGATTGAAGAGTGGAATCTGTGGAATGCATGGGGTCGTATTCACGGGGAACACTACTATTCCCTGGATTTATCCATACATTACCTTTTCCTGGCCTTTGCACTTGTCACTCTGGGTAGAAATATCTTTGCTATTATTTTGAACCGGTATTAGAGAACACGAAAATAATTTGTTTCAACTAATTGTTTATCATTATCATTCTCATCATCGTCTTTGTTATTTCACATCCACCCACTGCAGGGTATAGGCCACTTTTCTATTGCATTAATCCTCATACTTCTCACCATAGAGATCATGTCGAGTTGGTTATTTCATCAGACTGCCACTAACCAATATTTTGGTCAAATACGAACCAGCTTTTATATCAGCATCATATCTCGAAAATTGATAATGGGCGCATATAGACAAAGCCTTCAACGCTTGCCCATTTTTGCCGCCGCGTAAACCAGGAAACCGAATCGTGTCCCCTATAATCCGTGTATAACGGATACCCTATCCCCCGGGATTCCTGTACCGCGGTGCTCATACAAAACCCGGGTTTTGCACCGTAGTTTTTCTTGTTTTCCCGACATTATTGTGGATATAATCCCAGCCTAGTTTGTGTATTACACGAGGAAAATGCTTTACATTTTTTTCTGTCTTTATGGAAATATTTCCGCGATATTTTCTAGGTATACCCATGATCAGTTACTGCTTCATAGTATTAGTAGGTTGTTGACGAGGACGAGAAATAAGACTTTGACTGACGAGTAGAGTTTGAAGTCCGAGCCGCAGGCGAGGACTTTAAAAATACGAGTCTGGCAAAGTCATTTTCCCCGAGGCTTACATAGTGCTTTTCTCAAAAAAATGCTAGGAAATTATAAAGATTTTAATTTATTTTATAGTAATTTGATATAAAAAGTTGTTTTACTGATTACTAAGTCAAAATATGGATTAGGAGTTATTATTTTTTTATTTTGTAATTTCTGAACGATTTCGATATCGCGCCAGAAAAGTTGTATTGGAATCCATTGCTGGTGTGTAAAAAAGAAATCGTTCAGAAATTTCAAAATCACAGACAATGTCAAACTTTCTGGATTGTTTTCTTGAAAGAAATTGTCATATTTCCTAGCATGTTTGAGAAAAGGTAATTTGTTGTCCCATTCGTCACTAGTGGCCAACAAAGTAGTGATCAATAGGTATAGCTAGAGGGGTTATTGTAGGCACTTGGCTTCAACGACAAACAAATAAAATTATATTCAATCAAGACTTTAAAAAGGTGTAAGATGCGTACCGATAGTTAGCCGGACCTATGGCCGGACCAAGACGGACAGGAAAAAACCTACCAAGAAAGGCTCCTATTTTAAAATTTTGCTACTCTAGCTAAGTATGAAAATATAAATTAATAGTAATATCTAGCCAAAACCGCTCAACAACACTCTATAAACTTTTAGATAGTTTTAAGCCCGTCCTTCATTGAAAGTTATAATAAGAAAAGAACTAATAAAAAAACTACTAAAAAGACCTTTTCTATCACATCTCGATTTACCGAAAACTTTTTCGTACCTACCTACTTCCTTGGGCCGTTCGAATAGGATATTTGACAGCTTTCAAAAACATGTCAATCTTTAACACAGTGGAAAGGGGACATATATATAGGGTTACATTTAACTAAGTACAAATCTCTTGAGGGTGTGATCTACTCACAAAACTGAACAACTTTTGTTAGAAACTTTTCTTCGAAATATGAAAAAAAAATTTGGACCTCCCATACTAAATGACACACTTTTCAGCATTTTTGTATGGGAGGACCAATTTTTTTTTTTCACATTTCGAAGAAAAGTTTCTAACAAAAGTTGTTCAGTTTTGTGAGTAGATCACACCCTCAAGAGATTTGTACTTAATTAAATGTAACCGTATATAAGTAATCTGTGGTGGAAAGGCAAAATCGCTTAACCGCCAATTTGGAAGTTTCAGAAAACAAAAAGAAATATTTTTTCTATGGACTTTGCTATTAAACTAAAATTGTACGGCGAGGTTAGATGTTTCATTTGTTTTTGACGTCAAGACGCACGACATAAGCACAAAGTAAGTATTGGATAAGTGAAGTAAGTTTAAAAAAGCGTATCTTTTTAGAAAAGCATAATTATCTCTGGAAAAATATGACCCATTTTGATGAAATAAAAACTTGTATAATAAAAAAACACTCTAGTTTTGAATGTGATAGTTATTTTCGTCTTTTTACACATCTAATTCGCATTTTCCTAAAAGTTGGGCGAAAAAGCAATCTCTTACGGAAAAGAAACTAGCTCCATAACTTTTTTTACAGTCTTATAAAGTTTAGATCCTTATTTAAGGATAGCACGTGCAATTGACTTTCGAGCGATATGCACAGATTACTATATAGAGTGAAAATTAGTGACCAATAGCGAAAACTCAGAACCGGCTAGTGATAAGGAACAACATTCCCCAAGAAACATAGTTCGAAATACGAAAAAAAAAATGTACCTCCCATAGTAACTGAAATCAGCTGATCGGCAAGTTTTTATGGGAGGTCCAAAAATCTTTTTCGTATTTCGACCTATATTCATTGGAAAAAGTTGTTATCACTAGCCGGTTCTGAGTTTTCTCTATCGGTCACTAGTAAAATTTCACCTTATATTCCGTTTCATATTCCCACTAGCGGCCCGTTAGCGTTTACCCGTTGCAACTCATTTTCATTTTCCCAAAAGGAATTTTTCCCTACATATATCCCATTCTATTGAATCACTCTATCTCGTACAAAAATTGCATCAAAATTCGTTGCGTAGTTTAGGATAATCTTATAATGATGGTGTGACGACAACATTAATGATGTACCTATGTGTATATTTAGGTACATACGAATGTATATTTGCATAATCATACCTATTATAGTAGGTACATATAAGTGGATATGTATAGTCCAGATGGACTATGAGGTTGTCGTATGGACACTTCCATACCTGATGATCCGAAATGAAGGTGAAACAACCAGGACCTTTAGCCATCGGTGTTTCGGCACTCATCGCTTCAGCTTAAATGCTGACTAAGTGGTACATATGTGGATGACATAGCGAATGAACTGTACGTAAATAAAAGCGACGGTGTGAGATGATATTATCCTTTATGTTTAGTTTTTTTACACAATTTATATGTTACCGGCCAAACCCGATTTTAGGATGAACTAGTTTTTCCTAGGTCAAAGTAGTTTATCCTACATGCGGTTGGATAAACCGGTGTAGACTAGGCTAAACCGGTCCATCCGATGGCCGATAGGAGAAACTAGTTAATCCTAGGCTGAACTAGTTGAGCCTAAAATTAATTAGTACATTTCAGGATAAACTGGCTTAGTTAAAAATGGTTAAGGCTACAGTGACGTAGCTCTAGAGGGTAAGGGGTAACGTCGGACAACCTGGAGACATCGGACACCCTGGAGACTTGAACACCCTAGAGGGTGGGGTGTAGCATCGGACATCCTGAAGGCTCCGACGCCCTGGAGGGACGCCCTAGAGTGATGTAGCTCTAGATAGAGCGTAAAGTGAGGCTCGATTGCCCTGGAGGGTCGGGGTAGCGTCGGACACCATGTAGGCACTGATGCGAGCACTTGCAACGTCGCTGTCGGTGATAGCTCTCACGAGCTGTCACATCACAGGTGTCTGTAGGAGTCCAGCCCACGGCAGGCAGCGTCCGAGCATTTAGGGTGTCCGAAGCTACCCCGCATCCTCCAGGGTGTTCGAGCCTTACAGGTGTTTGATGCCTCCAGGGTGTACGTAGTGCCTCACAATAGGGCGTCCTTCCAGGGCTTCCGAGCCTTCAGTATCCAATGCTACACCCCACCCTCTAGGGTGTTCGAGTCTCCAGGGTGTCTGATGTCTCCAGGATGTCCAACTTTACCCTTTACCCTCTAGAGCTACGTCACTGTAGCCTTAACCATTTTTAAATACGCCAAACCAGTTTATCCTGAAGTGTACTTATTAATTTTAGGCTCAACTAGTTCAGCCTAGGATTAACTAGTTTCTCCTATCGACCATCGGACGGACCGGTTTAGCCTAGTCTATACCGGTTTATCCAACCGCATGTAGGATAAACTACTTTGTCCTAGGAAAAACTAGTTTATCCTAAAATCGGGTTTGGCCGGTAACATATATAAAAAACTATACTACATCAGGCGGCAGATCGTGATAAATGCAGACGGGCTTTTGACAAGATTAGGAGTCACGATCTTCAGCAGTGTGGGCCGACGATGGAGGAGGATATAAAAAAGCTGCTGCAACTTGCATACTGCATTCTACCAAAAATCAAACGCAAAGCTACAAATCAACGCGAAAACATAGATGGCCAGTATTGCAAAGAGAATTTCTCACAAATCCCACGACAGAATCGAGCGAGGGGGTAAACAATAAACAAAACATTGACGCTCATAACGCTCAACGGCCGGAAGGAGCAAAAACACTGAGAGGAGGAAAAGCCCTTTGGTCTACAATGGACAGATTCTATTTTGGACATCATATTCTAATTTGGACAGATTCTACTTTGGACAGATTCTATTTTGGACAAATTCTGCTTTGGACAGATTCTACTTTGGACAGATTCTACTTTGGACAGATTCTACATTGGACAGATTCTACTTTGGACAGATTCTGCTTTTGATATTGGTCTTTTCATTTATCATATTTCTGAAGAAGGTAAGGGTGTGCGGTACATTACTTTTGGTAAAGGGATCAAAATATACCTAAAACTAGCAGTTATATTAAACCAATCTTTATTTATTTATAACGATCAATTTACGATGAAAAATAATCAAATAAAACATGTGTCCTCTTTAATGAACAATAATAAAAAAAAAATTAAGTTGAAATCAGCAATCAATCATAACCCATTAATTATGAAACTTAGCCTTTTTCACAATTCACGAAATCGTCGATCCCGTGATATCAATTTTGACAAAAAATACAAAAAAGTTTTAATTCAACTTAAAAATCACGAAATATCGGTAGAATTCTTTTTTAAGAAATTGATTTATATAAATATGACCATGTAAAATTATAATAAAAGATAAATAACTTTTTACGTATACATAACCTATCAATTATGTAATACGTTAAATAATTAATGGGTTATGATTGATTGCTGATTTCAACTTAATTTTTTTTTTATTATTGTTCATTAAAGAGGACACATGTTTTATTTGATTATTTTTCATCGTAAATTGATCGTTATAAATAAATAAAGATTGGTTTAATATAACTGCTAGTTTTAGGTATATTTTGATCCCTTTACCAAAAGTAATGTACCGCACACCCTTACCTTCTTCAGAAATATGATAAATGAAAAGACCAATATCAAAAGCAGAATCTGTCCAAAGTAGAATCTGTCCAATGTAGAATCTGTCCAAAGTAGAATCTGTCCAAAGTAGAATCTGTCCAAAGCAGAATTTGTCCAAAATAGAATCTGTCCAAAGTAGAATCTGTCCAAATTAGAATATGATGTCCAAAATAGAATCTGTCCATTGTAGACCAAAGGGTTTTTATTAGTCTATATTTGATTGACGACCGAAGTGGTAGTGCGACAGTGACTGCCTGCGTCGCAAAAGGTTCCGGGTTCGATTTTCATTTAGCACTTTGTGAATTTGTTCCCAGTCTGCTGGAGTAAGGAGCCTACAGCAACCCTTTTACCCGACTGCCTCAGGCAGGAGGTTACCTATGTTTTTCATGAGTATGTATGTATGTAGACAAGAAATTCGTTTACAATGGCTACAAGCTACATCCCAAGTAGGTGTCGGTAGATTTGTCTTAGCAGCGCGAGTGACACTGGCTATTTTAAAAATTCATAAATTCAAGATGGCGGTTATTTTTGCAGAATACTATTTTGAAATTACCGCAAAATTCAGCGAGGGGGTAAACAATAAACAAAACATTGACGCTCATAACGCTCAACGGCCGGAAGGAGCAAAAACACTGAGAAAAACAGCGGAGACTCGCCCGTAAAAGAGCATAAGCTACGGGACAAACAACTGGGCTGTTCCTGCTTTGCTTGTTTTTGTCGACCTATATTTGATGGCCGATGTGGCGCACGCAGTGGTAGTGCGAGAGTGAAGGTTCCGGGTTCGATTTTTGGCGGGTCACTCACAACTACTCACAAGGTTGATATTTAACTCTATGTGAATTTGTTCCCAGTGTGGAGTAAGCAGCCTGCAGCAAACTTTTTACCCGACTGCCTCAGGCAGAAAGTTATGTTTTCGAGAGTATGTATGTATGTAGGCAAGAAATTCGTTTTCACGGGATACAAGCTAAATACCAAGTAGGTGTAGTTAGATTCGTCTCAGCAGCGCGAGTGACATGGCTAGATTAAAAATTCATAAATTCTACATTTCTGTTGCAGGATCCAGCGAGGTGGTAAACAATAAACAAAACATTGACGCTCATAACGCTCAACGGCCGGAAGGAGCAAAAACACTGAGAAAAACAGCCGAGACTAAGGCTGTTTTTCCACTACTCCGATCCGACATCGGATGTCGGAAGTAGCCTTCCGATAAATATCGAAAAGTCGATCAATGCTTTTCCACCTATCCGGTAAAAATCGGACAGTAAAGTTTCATTATCTCGACGGACTCGAACTTGAACGGACGACTTGGTAGAATGTATTATTTACCTCAAGTATACATACATAAATCACACCTTTATACATTTTAGGTGACAGCTGTCATTTTAATTGAAGATCTCGTCAAGGCCTACAACTTTCCCAAACAAAGTGATAGTCATGCATTATTTCCGAGAAAAATAAGTTTTCACTTTGACAGCTGTCACCTAAAATGTAGATCTCGTCAAGATATCAAACTTTTTCTAAGACACAGATCATCTAGCATGCATAGTTTCTGAGATAAATGAGTTTTTAGCTTGACAGCTGTCACCTAAAATATAGATCTCGGCAAGATATTAAACTTTTTCTCAGACACAGATAATCTAGCCTTCATAGTTTCCGAGATAAATGAGTTTTTAATTTGACAGCTGTCACCTAAACGTAGTTAAAAAATTACATACCACACATACGCCTAGGAAACCACGTTAGACGCCTAGGCAACAATGTCAGAAGACAAAGATGTCAGAGCCATAGGTGACATAACTAACTGGTAAAAGCCGGATCGGAAACAGGTAATGCAAAAGCCTGCATAGTTTTTGTACGTCTGTCACATCGGACCGATAAAATACCATTCCGATGTGGAAAATTATCGGGTCGATAAAAGCCGGATGTCGGTGTAGTGGAAAAGCGAGTATAGTAGTTTAATAGATTTTTAAATCGGATCGACAATTATCGTGTATCGGATCGGAGTAGTGGAAAAACAGCCTAAGACTAAAAGAGCATAAGCTACGGGACAAACAACTGGGCTGCTCCTGTTTTGCTTGTTTTTTATTGGTATATCTTTATTTTGACAGCCGATGGTTGAAGGCAAGCGGCTGGTCATAAAATATAGCCAAATCACAAAATAGAGATTTTTGCGATTGGCTCTTGTAACATAGTCAGGGTTGCTACTGTCAAAAATCTCAAAGTATAAAAATATCAAAACAGCAAAATCTGAAAGAATTTCATATGATTCTGAGCCAATTTTAATCCAAGAAATATGACGTTTGTGTCAACTACCTTATTATAAAGTGAGCCATCTGTAAAGGCACTCTGCGCACCGTTTCGCTAATTTTTGGTGGTAGTGGAGTGGTAGTGCGACAGTGACTGCTTGCGATGCAAAAGGTTCCGAGTGCAATTCTTGGCGGGTCACTCACGAAGTTGATTCACACTGTGAATTTGTTCCCAGTCTGGATAGGATATTGCAGGCTGAAACACTTGCTGAAAAATTCTGACACCAGGGTCCATAGGATCGTTCGACGACTCGGTACTTGCCACACTCAAAGAGAGAGAGAGAGATAGAGAAATTGGTCGATTGATTGTTTGAGTTTGAAAGATCGCACCGAGCCATTGTGGGTCTAGAAAACTGAACAGTGCGACAATAAGGTGAAGAATATGCTGAAATCATGTAAAAGAAGATGCAGAAGTGATGGTTAATCAATCTGTGCTGCTAGTCTATTCGATAGGACAACAGAATAGATGGCTATTTAGCACAATTATGATCACGAAACACCGTTGATGCCATCCTACCCATGGGTGTCGTAAAAAGGGACGGCTAAGGGACATTCACCCAGAGAATGGGTAGCAGCGTTCCCTGCAAATCGAACATCTTGCACTGCGCTCGCCAATCCACCTGCCAAGCGTGGTGAGTATAGCAATAGGTACCCTCCGACAGGAAGAGGCCCATTTCCAGCAGTAAGCTGTTGTAGCTGTTATGGATAAAAGGACGGGGTCGCTATAGGTACGTAGGCCAAGAGTTCTTGCGTGGAACTGGGCTGAACAGCTTACTCCAGATTTTAAGAACTTCCGAGACTGAAAATACTTTTTTATTCACATACAGGAAGTATTTCCAAACGAGAATCGCCGAAATTACGCTTAAAGGCGTGCAGCAAATCGTGGGACAACAAAAATGTACCGAAACAAACGCAGTCGGACCAAAGGGTGGTCGGGCAAAAAGCCGTGTTCGCACGGACCGCCGTTTTTGTCTCGTCAGTCGGAGTGACAAGGGTCCAGGATAAGCTGTGTGTACACCCTTTTAATCATGCTCGCAGTGAGCACTGGTGTACGACTGTTTGCAGGTGAAGTTATACCGCTAATAGTTCTTTGTCACAAATCAAGGATAAAGCGCGCGGGGGCGACTTTACAGATGACTCACTCAGGACTAGCGACGCTTTTTGACGCTTCCTGGCTTTAACTGGAAATAACTGAAATCTGAGATAACCTCAAGGTAGGTAAGGTAACTAAGAAGATTCGACAACTTGGTAGTAAAAAGGTCGCTGTAGTAACGTAGGTTAAGCGTTCTTGCGTGGAACTGAGCTGATCAGCTTACTCCAGATTTTACGAACTTCTGAGATTGAGAATATTTTTCTTTCTCAAACAGGAAGTGTTTCCAAACGAGAATCGCCGAAACGACGCTTAAAGGCGTGCAGCAAATCGTGGGACAACAAAAATGTACCGAAACAAACGCAGTCGGACCAAAGGGTGGTCGGACAAAAAGCCGTGTTCGCACGGACCGCCGTTTTTGTCTCGTCAGTCGGAGTGACAAGGGTCCAGGATAAGCTGTGTGTACACCCCTTTAATCATGCTCGCAGAGAGAACTGTTATACGACTGTTTGCAGGTGAAGTTATACCACTTATTTCTTTTTCGTGTGGGACAACGAGTCGTTCATTCAACGACCCGATGAACCCTAGTGTCAGAGTTTTTCAACCACCTACTGCAAGTAGCAGGCCTCTGACATGGTTTTGTAACGACCGGCATCATAGACAGCAACCGGGACCGACGGCTTAACGCGCCCATCCGAAGCACGGAACCATCTTACTTGCGGACAATCAGGTGGTTCAGCCTGCAATGTCCTAATCAGACTGGGAACAAATATACCACTAATAGTTTTTGTGGAAACGGGGCGCGCGGGGCGCCCTCACAGATGACTCACTCAGTACCTACTAGCGTCGATTTTGATGCTTACTGGCTTTAACTGGAAATAACTGGAATCTCAGTAAAATTGGCTCAGAATCATTATGACGTTCTTGTATCAGATTTTGCTGTTTAGATATTCTTCTACTTTGAGATTTTTGACTGTAGCAACCCTGGCTATGTACCAAGTGACAATCGCGAAAATCGTAAATGGGGTCGAGTGAACCTACTGTATACTCTCTATTTTGTGCTTTTGTTGTGATGTTAAGGCTTATTTTAGCGTTCAAAGTCGCTGTTCGGGATGTTGTATACTAAATTCAGGAGATATCATGAATCATTGTAATCATCAGTGTAATATCGTGGGCTTTAGGTAGGGGTATTTAAATAGTAAAACACACAGTACTATTGATAGATGTAAGGCACTCACCAAACACACAGGAAATCACGTCCGCTTGTAGTGACAGCTACGAGCGAACTGAACGTACGCGAATGTTCGGTGCCGAACACTACATCTCTCCTTTATTTTAAAGTTTATTTATTTTTCACATGTTTATGTGCCAGTATACGTAAAACATTTTATATGTATGTATTGTTGTTTGATCTTATTAAATCTAAGTATTAACAAGGTTATACCATATGCGCAGCATATTGGAAACCCCAAAATTGATCCATTTCTCGTTACTAGCCAAATACCTTTTAAGAAGAAAAGGTCTTATTTTATTATTTATCTAATAAATAAGTTTAGCATGCTTTCCGTAAGTTTTTGGTCTTAAACCAATAGAAAACTAATTCACGCTAGCTATTATCATCTGTGCTGCTGCATAGTCTTTCTGAGTTAGTTTGATAATGTTTCATTCTTTTCATTATATAAAATAACGTTGCTCTGCCATATCATATATCAAAACAATATTCAGCTGTATGACTATGATATTCCTTAATAGTAAATTGAACTCAACGCTAATTTAAATATCTTAACAGTTTTCATTGTTATTCATATTTTATGTCTATACATATTACTAGTACTCCACTATTTATATTTACACGTAGATAATTATTCAAATGATCGTTACTCTTACTTCTTCCTCTTTGTTAATTTTGTTTTATTTAATTTTAATTATTATTAGCACTGTTTAACTGTTTAATAATTATTATTACAAAAACTACCACACCTTCAAAACGTGGTTCAGTTGCGGAAACAGAAGCGGGAGAAACCTGCATAAATCTCTAGCCAAGATAATAATATAAGTTTAACATAAAACAATTTCATTTCAAAAGTTTTTTTTTTTTAACTCATAATACTAATAGTTACTTTCTGCAGTTGGTTTTAACGACCACAAAATTAGTGTTTTTAGATAATTTATCATCGATAGGTACATAGTATGATATCAATTTATAAATTAATTTCACGACTTCCACAATTGTTTTCAAAGGTACCTGAAAAATAAATTACATCAAGTAAAACTGTTTGGCACCAAAGGTCACCCATTTGTTTCCAGCAAAATAATGCACTATTGAAATTAACTTTGAAAAAATAGGTTCTCAATCGATTGCTCTTATTAAAATTTGATTGAAAGTTATTTGCATTTTACAAGCAACTTCAAGTGTCTAGATCATCATGATATTCAATCATCAATTTACTGAATATTGGGGAGTTATTTATATTCTACAAGTAACTTTGTAATCTCACTATCATTTTACTCTACTAAGTTCTGTAGCTTGGGATTCTGAATGAATATAGTTCAAACTAAAGTATAGTAGGTAACCGTTAGATCATAGGAGAATTTATAACAAAAAAGCCTTCAACAAAGCTAAGTGTTTAAAGTTATGACCATTTTTTATTTCCATACCCCACAGGGGAATACAATGTTGCAAGATGTATTTGACTGACTGGTATTTTTATATTGTTTATTGAAATGTAGTATTTTTTAGATTTTGTCAGATGTCAAGAACCAAAGTATTGCACATGTGGTCATGAAGGTACTGTCCGCAGCCTTCGCGGCTTGCTACTGTAGCTCGGATAAATAAACCAGATATTATTGTTAATTTATTTGTTTGTTAGTTTTCTTATTTTTTTTATTTTACTAAGACCTGTCGTCGCTACACCAATTGGATAGTTTGCATAATAATATGATCTTAGAACTTGTCTTAACTAGCACTTTATTGATTATTTTATTTTTATTCTGCCAAAACTTTTATTTTCTTTTATTCAAGTAAAACCTTCAATTCCATTCGTTGGACATTGATTATTGATTTCGAGGACCGAGTTTATCAACTTTGTTTTTATTTTATCTTTTACAATGAACTTTTTATTTGATGGAAAACTGGGCTGACTGTGCGGCCGCGCTATTAACGATTTTAAATCGTTTATTTGCCAATTACCTACACACGCGTGAAACTCCAACCACGCTTTGCTTTACCGGCACTCTGTTAATACGGTAGGTACTATTTAGTCCCTTAGACTGATACTGGTTGGTTCTTTATGGCACGTTATGTCCCACAGGACTTTAACACTTGACTTTTGGGTTGACATTAAGTTTTTCCTTTTTCTTTTTCTTTCAAGCTGATGCTTCACGCCACTAACGTGCGTAAGCAACGATATCGCAGTTTGGTGGAGGCGGAGATCTATAAAAATGATAATTTAATAATAAATTCAATCAAACATTCAACACGCCATGAAGAAGAATGTAATATTAAAACTTGTTTATGATTGCATAGTTCATTATTATCAGAGTTTGTGAAATTAGTAACGTACGTCGTACTTGAAATAGATACTCAATTCTAATTATTATAAGTTATTAATTTCAGTCTTCAAGAAAGTAATTTAATCACTTTAATTCAAAAATGAAGAAATAAGGCATTATTCTTTCCTTGTTTATTTGCATCAAAAACAGTACTTAAGTAGTTAGTAATTCAATGTTAGAAAATTTATCAGACGTCATTTTGTACTGAAAGTACCTACACTTCTGACGCTTATTCAAAATAACATCTAATTTTATTTAGGTAGGTTTTTATGCAGAACCGTAATAGGTACATCGCTATTTCGCAGTAGCATGATTTTTAGGTAAGTAATTCGTACTACCCGCATGTTTAAAGAAAATTATTTTGTTTGACTAATGTTATGTGCCTATACTCATTTTTTCACCTTAGTTTTATTTCTAGTTCTTGTTACTAACATTTATAATATTTTCATGGTACCTAGGTGCTTATCTTTATAACTGTTTTCACGGCCAAATTATTGAGCCGATTGTAAGTATATTATGAGCACTAAATGTAAACTACTCAGAATTTCCTTTATCTGAAGTATTCAAGTATTTGTAATAACCTTGAGGACGTAGTTAATTACTAATTCTTTACCTATTTATAGGTATTTAGTCATTTATGCTCAACTCAAGAACATAGGTACATAACACATTACATATTTATAGGTATTCAGTATTTTATGCTTAACTCAAGAACATAGGTACATAACACATTACATATTTATAGGTATTCAGTATTTTATGCTCAACTCAAGAACATAGGTACATAACAAATTACCAATTTATAGGTATTTAGTAATTTATAGTTTGATTATCATAATTTTTTAACTTAGATACTGGAACGGCAATACAATTTTTTTTTTTAAATGTTGGTACTGTATAGTAATTTTTTAAGTAAAATTAATACTGGCACGTTTTGGTACTAAGTTTGTTGAAAACTGGAACACGTTTACACATTAAATTGTAAGGTACTCTGTAGTTACATGTTTAATAAGTACATTAAAGATTTATATCAGTTTAGCTATCACAGTAAAGCTGGTACTATTTAACTATTTACACATTCAAATTCTAGTTAGCATTTGATTTTCAATCACCTATAAGGTATTGGATACATAGTACACACATCGAAATGTAAGTAAGTATTTAACCAGTTTTTTTTTTAACCAAATTATTAATTCATTTCTTGTTAGAAAATCTATAAGTTGGTATGTATGTCAGACACTAATGCTCACAACAATCAGGTAAGTTGTTTGGCATTTATATTAGGAACTTGAATACTGGCACAATATTTTCAAGTAGGTATCTCAGCTCTGAATTATATACAGTAATAGTTATTTTAATAATGTATTCATTATGAGGTACACTCTAAGTAAAATTACTAGAACCCTTCTACTATGAGCACACATTAGGTAAATTTATTACTGGAACATGTTTTATTTTCATTCATTACACATCGAGTATTTTTTTTTTTTAAGTTTATGTTCCAATACAAATTCTTATATATAGAAACATGATAAAAACCACATACCACGAAAACCTTAAAGGTTTATCTGGGTACGTGACAAACTTAAGATAATGCATTGTACAGATTGCAGGTTAGGTAATGTTTCTTTAACTTTGATCTATATTTTTGTTTGTTTACGTACATTTCTTGTAGTTCTACGGGTAGTTCGTTTATATAGGAAGTTAGAATATAACTATCCATTCTCATCCCGTGTTTATTATTGACTTTTGGGAAGTGATATTTATGATTTGTGTATATGTTTCTTAAACGTTCGTTTCTCTTTACTTCATTTAATAGGTATGGTTTTTGTATTTCGGTTAATATATTAAATTTAATTTTATCGTATACACTCATAATTTGGCAATAATTTAAGTTAATTTGGCAATATTTAAATAATTGATCGTAATCACGTATTGTATTTTTACACTTTTTCATTAAGTACACATTGAGTAAATAATTACTGGCACCTTTTCTAGTATATTTTAATACGGGTACACATTAAGTAGATTTATTACTAGAACATTTTCTTAGTACATTTTAATACGGGTACACATTCAGTAAATTTTTTACTGGCACATTTTCTTAGTACGTTTTTAGTACGGATACACATTTTTTGATGAATGCTTACTATCGGTCACCCATTATTAATTTGTAAGTACTAGGTAGTGGTTGAGGTAACATTACTTCCATTTTCAGGAATGATATTAGCCCCTCAGACCAACTAACGTTCCAAAATTTAAAGGTACTAGTCGTGGTTAGGTAACATAACTTCCATTTTCAGGAATGATAAGCCCTTCCGACCAACTAACGTTCCAATTAATTGTTGGATAAACCAATAGTAAACAAACTGTGTCTGCCTGTAGGCACTTTGCTTCTTATTTCAGCAATTTTCTACAGTTTTGCACCTTGCTACTGAGGGTACTATTTTCCACTTTGTTTACACTTTCTATTCATCATAAAAAGTATATCTTTCTGATTTGGTAGCATGGTGACTTCGCAAGTAAATTGGAAAAACGTTTGCAAGTTGTGTGTGTGTGTGAGTGCCTTATTAACCAGAAACAAAGCTCGAGGTTGGTAAGATGTTGTGATGCTAGCTGGCCACTCGCGGGCGTTTTACCATTGTGCCGTAATCAGTAAGAATTAATGTTACGTCTGCCAAAAAGTTTAAAACGCGTGATTAGACTGCCTGGCCGCAATACGAGATGATAACTATTAGATTGCTAGATTGAAAACGGCAGGCGCTCGCCGAAGAAATAATCGAACTCATAATTCAAGAAAATTACATTTTGCCTGATATTTACAGATGTTCACATTGTATGAGTATTCTCTTAATAATATCAATCTTATAACATTTTCATGGCAAATCCTCGCTAGAAATTCTCGTGGCACACGTAGGCAGGGCAGGTTACGCAAACAAATGTTACTTACGTAATTAGTAAAGTTTATAAAAAATACATGATTATTAAAATCAAAATGTTATATGTATGATCGACCAAACATCCCTTTTACCAACCTCTTAGAGCTTCCCCCTTTTTATCGATTTTATTTCCATTTTAGGTTATGTTTACAAACCACTCGCGGAAAACCCGATCGTCGCCAATGTAATATCGTGGGCTTTAGGTAGGGTTATTTAAATAGTAAAACACACAGTACTATTGATAGATGTAAGGCACTCACCAAACACACAGGAAATCACGTCCGCTTGTAGTGACAGCTACGAGCGAACTGAACGTACGCGAATGTTCGGTGCCGAACACTACAATCAGCATGAATCATTCTAATTTTAAGCAGTTCAGACCACGATAATTTTCGGGATAAACCAGACAAAACACTTGTGTACATTTAGAAGCAATTCAAATAGACAAATTGCACATCAATTCAGTTGAACTGCTAGGAATTCTGTAAATTACTAGAAACATAGTTCCTCAACACTCAGACAGATACAGATATGGTAGCTTTAGACTGCTTTAGAATGAAGTGAGAATCTGAGAACATATGATCACATCCTGCTTCGTGTTTATTTTTAATTTTTAAGGTTTCGTAGTCTACTAGAAACCCTTATAGTTTCGTCATGTCTGTCTGTCTGTCTGTCTGTCTGTATGCCGCGCCCTCATATCTTCGCCAGTTTTAGAGCTATCGACATGAAATTTGGTGAGAAGATAGATCGTGTTGACCCAAATATAGAAATGTTAAGAAAAAAATATTTAAAATGGTTTTTGGACCCCCTCCCATACAAGTGAAAGAGGGGCAAAAAAAATTTTTTTCTTGTGTAATATTGAGTGGGGTATCGTTGTATAGGTCTTTTAAAACTAAGGTGAGGTTTCTTTGAAACAAAGTCACTAAAATGTTTCTGTCACGAGATATTTGCTTTTAAAAGGGGCGTTTTTGACCCATAATTTGTTCCAGCTGTAACTTCTAAAGTATAAACGCTAAAAACTTAAAATAAATATGTAATATAGCTTACAATCTGAAGTTACAATGAAAACTATAACGGATATCGTACCCTTAAAGGTTTCAGAAAAAAATGAGTTTTTCTATTTGCGGTTGGTCATCATACTGCTGCTAACAAACCAGCAACAAAATTAAGTTTGTAATGCTGAAAAACCTGATATTTAAACGTTGACTACGAAACCCTATTTGTGGGCGTGTCTGACACGCTCTTGGCCGTTTTTTGATATCAAAGCCTTATTACCATCTGAAACAGGAAGCATTTTTCTTGGCAAGCATAAGAAAATAAACGGTTTACAGCAAAACTTGTCTTACCTATCTATACATAACAAAATCCAGTATTATTACCCGTGCAAATCAGTTGAGCAGAGCTAACCTCCAATCTAGCTTCAGTCAAAAGGTCAGTAAAAAGCGAAGTCTTTTCCTGGTCGATTGGCGGCCCATAGAACACATTAGTGTAGGCCCAAGGTCACGGGAAGGGCAGAGGTGATTAATATCCCTTAATGAACCAGAACAGGACCGCTCCCAGCTAGTGAGAGCGGCAGAAACGGGAACCGGGTGGGAATGGAAGTGACATTGTATAGAAGAATCTTTGTCTTGACAGCCGATGTAGCGCAGTGGTAGTGCGACTGCCTGCGACGCAGAAGGTTCTGGGTTCGATTCCCGATAGGTCACTTCAGAACGTTGATATTTGTCACTTTGTGAATTTGTTTCCAGTCTGTTTAGGACATTTCAGGCTGACCCACCTGATTGTCTGAAAGCAAGATGGTTCCGTGCTTCGGTGGAAAGTTAAGCCGCTGTCTATGATAATTAGATGGTGTTCGTTACCCAGCCGTGTCAGAGACCTGCTATTTATAGTAGATGGAAAAGCTCTGACACCAAAGAATATAGAAAATCTTTCAGAAGAAGACTCATTATTCATGAATATTCGTTTTTCAATATTCGAAGGTGCCTACAGCTTTGCTGAGTCGATTTCCTGCACGACAAGTAAAATGAAGAGGAATATGATTGGCGAAGTTTGCCGCATTAGGTATCTGAAATCTGACTGAATTCCTCCGTACTGGACAGCACATTCAAAAGCAAAAAAAGGGCATGGGAGTAATTAAATGTATGTGTTATGAACGCTGATTCCTCTTCTAGCTCAATAAAGAAGTGATTAATCAATACATAGTATAAAATGAAAGCGCTTTTTGCGTTTTTCTGTCGTGGAATTCTCTAACTCCTCTCCTCCTGAGCCTCTCAATTTTGATGCGGTTATTTGTAATTGAAAGGGTGATTCAAGATTAATATTTTTAATACATGCCGGGAAAATACCCTTTTCCCGCGGGAGAATGGGCAAATTTGCAGTTGAATATCTATTGGACCATAGTAAATCTACTCCAGCACTGAGATTTATACCTAATTAACTTTATTATTTGACGTAACTTCTATCATCCATCATTTTACTATTTCTACGGTGAAACCGGAAAGAGCGTGATACAGCGGAAAACTTCTGCCGTTAGCTACTAGTTCTTTCTGAATAGACAACATTAATGCAGCAATACGTTATTTATCAAGCTATGCCTTTGATGGATAGTAAAGGTTGTTGTTCTATGTTTATGGGAAAATATTAACTGAAAACATAAAGAGTGGACAAACGCATTTCTAAAACCTTTTCACATATTATACATATCTCTTGGGCTGGTTCACCTCTGTAAATATCGTACGAGCAACGTGTAGCAAAAGAATTTATCCGATGTCACATTCTGTCAAGTTAGGTACTAGAGCTGACTTTTATGCTGATCTACCTTTTCACTCAATAATATTGAAAAACTCATTTTTTACCTTAGTAAGTACTCTTTGGAAACTCATACCTCAGTATTGAATATAATCGTATACCTATTTACGTGGATGATATCATAATTCATACTTTGACTCTAAATAATTCCAACTTACTTTCCAATAGCCCGATACTCGACTTGGCCATAACTTATCTAAGTTATCCTTTAAATTTTTCACTATGCAGCCCCAACTGGCGACTGTTGCTAAATAAATTCAAAACTAAGTTGAACTTATACCCGTTTAGTGCAAATTCTGTCCCTAAAGCATCGTAAGTTACAGACTTATTGATCGTATCGGAATTTATTCTTGGTTCTAGTGATGTGTTAGGGAACTGGCAAAAGGGAATGGAATTTCGTAACCACACAAAAGAGGAAGTGACTAAAAGCTAGTATAATCTGATTCATAGAAGAAAGGGTAAGATAATAACAACATTATTGTTTGCGTCTTTTCAGTATTACTTGACATTTGAGCAAGATGTCAACTATAATGTTGCCACTTCGGGTCCCCTACGTCTACCGAATCTGCTAGTAAATCAACAATTGATTCTACCAATTATAATCTAGAACCTATAAAATTTTATGATAGAGATGAAACTAACAAGACTAGCATTTACTCCATAACAAGTGTAATTCGATATTCGACACTGGATAGACAATTCAGAACAGCGCCGTCCCCATTTCTACTAGTGGGTGTAGTAAAGCGTTTAAAGGACAAAACTCATCACGAAAACGGCATGTCTATGTCTATTCATGGGTATAGCTGTGCGGACTGTAGACACTATAATAAATGCAAACCACTGAGAAATACACTGGAACTATTTATTTATAAATAATAAAGAAATTAAACATTTTCCTTATATAAATGTCGTCAAGCAAGCAAATAATAACAATATGGCTGTCGGTGTTGCCGACAATAGCAAATAGGGAGAAAACCCATCCCTAATAACAGTCAGCCAGGATTCTTAAGAATGCCAAATCATGCAATGCACTCGCTCATTGACCTGTAAAGCTTAAGGAGTAAGTGTGGTAAACACCCTACCATAGTGGTAGTCCTATGTTGACGACGTTTTAACTGGTGGGAACGCTCGCAATAGAGACACTACAAGCAGTACAGTTGATTTTCCTTAGCCTTCTAAAGTAGCACAGAGACGAAGAACCAGTCATTCTATCTCTTATTTTCATTTCATAGAATGGATCAATCAGCGATCGGTCTGATAATATAACGGCTTTCTCAAACCAGTGCTATTGTCAATATATCACTGCCTTACAATTTCACTGTATCGGTCTAGTGAAATTATAATGTCACTGAAACTAGCCCGTTACATTGTAAGTAATGCAAACGATTGACAATATATCAGTGCAATTATAATGGCACTAGTGAAATTACAATATCACGGCATTTTTAATATCCCTGCAACAGAGACATCACTAGCGCTGATATCCTCGGGATATAGGTGTTTTGCATACGTTTCCAATTCCACCGTCTCGGCTCCACATCTCTATTCGCACGGTTTTGTTTCGCATAGCTCAAACCCCTGGGGTGCACGATATTAAAAACGTAAAGCCAGGAATTTTTGGCATTGAAATTTTTGAGTACTAGGTCAAAGGAAAGGCTAGAAGAATGTCCTTTGAAGGATCAATCCCGAGTATTGCGGTGTGAATCTCAGCTGGAAATCACATATTATAATCTGGAGTGGAAATCAGCAATGCCTATAAGTAGGCTGGTTTATCATTACTTTGCTTGCCTTACGAAATGAATATGCCATAATGAGACAGGGCTGTGTCGAGCTTCGGTTAAATATAAAATTACACTCGGAAAATCATGATGATTCAAAGCCTGTAAGTAATCCATTAGGTGTGAGCTTTTCAAAGTCCATAAACAGCAGACTTTTCTATTCGTGCTAAGACAAGCAGATAAAGACAGCAGACTTGATAAAGTAGCAACACGAACAAAATACATAAAAATGAGCAGGAACATCAAAGTACAAAGTTTCTTCTACACTGTTTAATCTAGGTTTCCATCCATTCATTCAGTTGGAAGTAACGTCAATCACTGTTCAGCCCAAGATAAGACGCGTAAAACAATGCCTCGCATCCCAAAAATTCTACTTAGTTTATAAGAGTGAAATGACCAAGAACCGTTTACAAAGGGGCCTTTGTTTCCGCCCTAAGTCCGCGTCCTTAGAGGAAATTTGTTGTTTTCCCATTTATCATCTGTAAAAGAACCCTTTTCCATTCGCATTAAGGACGTCGCGCGGAGTGACGTTTTTATTAATGTCGCCGCTCCTCAGATGGAATAAAGAGGAAATGAATAATTTGAAAAGATAGGTAGGTACAGAGGTATCTGGAGAGACACAAAATGAAGAATTTACAGAAGGATCACTCGACTATATTTAGGATTTGTCACTTGCTTCGCGATTGTCACTTATTACATAGCCAGGGATGCAATACGACGTCGAAATACAGCTCTGAATCATATAAATATCAGCAATCCCACTGCTGGACATTGGCCTCAATCTCAGGGGAAGTCAAGGTAACTAAGAAGTTTGTTGCACTTGTATGACGTTTTTGTACCTGATTATGGTTTTGATATTCTGAAACTTTGAGATTGTTGACAGTAGCAACCCTGACTAAATAACAAATGACAATCGCAATATTCCTGAATAGGGTGAAGTGAACCTTCTGCAAGTATTGCTATACTCGCCACAGTTAAGAAGGAAGTTGGGCAAGCGAGCGCAATGCAGATATTATAGGTATTGTATTATCGCGCAGTCGCTTCTCACAGCATCCACAAGCCACATTAAGGTGATGCTGTTCTCAATCTACGCGGCTAAGTAGGCAGTCAATCACTTCGGAATATCGAGAGCTTTTCCCGGTCAGGACGAAGGGCCAGTGCGGATTCGGAACTCCCCAAACGGACGAACGGACAGCCTTGATCTACTGCCGACATTCGTTATTATTAGGGAGGGCGTTGGGAAAACGTTCGCAGCAAAAATTTGGGAGACAGCGCGCGGGGCGCCTTTACAGGTCGCTCACTCATACTAGTGACGATTTTGACGCTTACTGACGTTTATTGGAATGAACTAGAATCACAGAGGAACTTAAGATAACTAAGAAGATGCTTGCCACGAATTTCATATCTTGTTACTTTAATTCGGCTCATTTAGGGCTGTAATTCGTCCTCGTGAATCTAGAAACCCTGGCTATAAAACAAGTGACACTCGCAAAAATCCCATATAGGTTAGAAGAGTGGTTAAGTTATACCTTCTTCTTCCAACTTGTGGGACTGAGTCGATGAACGCCCTGATACAGTCCAAGCTTTTAGGCCTGATTTAGAATCCTTCCCTTTATTCTGTGGTATGACCCGTGGTATCACCGTAGTGACAGGTTGTCGGCCTGTCATCCAAAATTGCAATACATCAACTCTCAAAATCAGGAAAAGATATGGGGTGATGCTATTCTAAGCCGGCACCACGTAGGTATCATAACAAAAAATATTCGCAAATACAAAATTATTTCACACTAACTATAAAATGACTCAATTTGCAAAATCCGCACCCACTTATCACTAGCAATCTCAATAAAAACTTGAAGCACTTACTCATAAATGAATTCTATCATCTCCGGGACTCGGAGTGTGCTCTCGGGGAGAGGCTGTCACTGACACATTCTTGGTGAGGACATTATCGTACACACTGCTGCGGGAAATGGGCGGCAACGTTCCTTGTGAATAATTTCTTGCACTGCACTAGCCAATCTGACTCGGAGTGTGCTCTCGCAGAGAGGCTGTCAATGACACATTCTTGGTGAGGACATGCGGGAATGCGGAGTAGCGTTCCTTGTCAATAATTCCTTGCACTGCACTAGAACTCGTGTCGTGTACTCTCTTAGAAGAGAGACTTGCAGTGACACATTCTCACGGCCAGGACATTATCGTACACACTGCTGGGTAGTTCATCACACATAGTGCACTGCGCTTGCTAACCTGCCTACATTCTACATTTCCCGAGACTCAGAGTGGGCTATTGCAAAGAGGCTGTCACTGACACATTCTTGGTGAGGACATTATCGTACAAACTGCTGCAGGGAACGGGCAGCAACGTTCCTTGTGAATAATTCCTTGCACTGCACTAGCTATCAGCCTGTCTCGTCGTGTGCTTTTGTAGACAGGTTGTCAGTGACACATTCTTGGTGAGGACATTATCGTACACACTGCTGCAGGAAATGGGCAGTGGCTTTCTTTGGGAATAAATCCTTACAATATGCTTGGCAAACCACCTGCCAAGCGTGATGAATCCTATCATCTCCGGGACTCACTGACACATTCTTGGTGAGAACATTATCGTACATACTGCTGCAGGAAATAGAAAGCAACGTTCCTTGCGAATAATTTCTTGCACTCGCCAATCAGCCTGACTCGTTGTGTACTCCCTTAGAAGAGAGGCTGTCCGTGATACCTTCTTGGTGAGGAAATCATTGTACACACTGTTGCATGGAATAAATAGGTAGCAACGTTCCCTGTGAAGTAATTCTTACAATGTGCTTGCCACTCCAATAGGAATAGGCAGCAACTTTCCCTGTGAATTAATTCTTACAATGTGCTTGCCAATTCACCTGCCAAGCGTGATGAATTCTATCAATTCCGAAACTTGGAGTGTGCTTTCGCAGAGAGGCTGTCAGTGACACATTCTTGGTGAGGACATTATCGTACACACTGCTGCAGGGAACGGGCAGCAACGTTCCTGAATAAATCCTTACAATGTGTTTGCCACCTGCCAAGCGTGATGTGTTCTGTCATCTTCGAAATTTGAAATGACCGTACACGTTGCTGTAGAGAATTGGCAGAAACGTTCCCCGTCAATAAATCCTTGCAATGTGCTTGCAAATCTACCTTCCAAGCGTGATGAGTTTTACCACCTCCGAGGCTCAGATTCTTGGTGAGGACATTATCGTACACACTGCTGCAGAGAATGGACAGCAATCTCCTGTACATCAGCTTAGAATAGCAGTTCACTGCTGGATTTGACCCTTTACGAGTGTACGCCAAAAGGCGCAATCTCACATTTTCACCATCCAGTCACTATCAAACCAACTGCCTTCCACCCATTTGGGTTTCGGGCATCCAACGCTAAACATTGTGCAGGCAAACAAGGCGCAGCGCACTGGAGAACTCGTCTGATCTACCGTTTATAACTTTGGTCAACGTATTCTGCATTCTAGGTCAGAATAAAGACAAGAAGTGAAAAATTGAGATAATTAACTAAATAATATAATTGAATCTTACAAGAAAATCATACGAAGAAAATATACATAAGATTGATCAAAAGCAATTTTGCCAAATGTGTTCGACGTTCTTTGGGTCTGTATGTCACACTTCCGCGCACTCTCAGCGACACTACAACGCTATACAAATAGTCCGGACTCGCCTCGGGATACCTCCTTCTATTGCGGGAAATAATCTCCGCTGAAATATAGAGCGTGAAAAACCATGCGGTTTTTTATTTAAAAAACAGACGAGTCGTACCTGTTGTTTTCAGAACTCCATTCAATATGTTTTAAAAGGGTGTTCGAATGTCACACCCAAGATTTTTCTGGCAAGTTGTCTACAGGGCCGATTTCAGAGGTTTTTTCACCATTAAAATGTGTGGTCTACTTTTTGCTATGGGAAAATTCCTTATTCCCGCAGTCTTCTTCTTCTTCGAGTGGGACACCAAGTCGTCCAACGAACCGATGTACCTTGGATGAACCTACCCTCAATAAACGATAAGCAGTTTAAATGGCTAGGCCTATGTAGGTTGGTAACTAAAAGCAGTCTCTAATGATGAGGCTATACAAGCTCTAAGTTGACGACCATCACGACCGTCTTTTGTTCTAAGCGACCAAAATCAGCAACCAGAACCAACGGCTTAACGTACCCTCCGAAGCAAGAAAATGAAGGTAGATTTGTTTTATTGATACAAACATGATTAAACTATCTTCCGGTTCTCCATTGATCAAAGAATATGGAAGGTATAAGGTATATTGCCTATCTGAGGCAATATTACTCTTACGATAATCCTAATATACCTTCCATTCTTTACAATAAATAAGAATGAATTAGAATTGATGATAATACGAGGATGTATTGCTACTCATAAATTAGTTTGGGAAATCATTCTGCAGGTTTATTTTTGTGCTGTAGGAAAAAAATACGTACGTAGATGACCTAGTGGCCTTGATGATGAGGTTTTGAAATAGTTGCATTTTATTCAAAGAAAATTCAATTGAGATAGTTAGTCAGTATCCTTACAATGCTTATTCTTAAAAATATCGTAAATTTTCTACATATCCGAGAGTTACCATCCCGATTCCTCTAAAGTTTTTTCTCCAATTTATTTCAAACTTTCAGCTGCTGCCTACGGATTTAGCCAACGTCAAGTAAATCGTTTTTAATTGGAATTATTTCCAGCCAGCATTTCCGTGCCAGTGAAACAAACATGTCTGCCATTTATTCGGCTGTTGACCCCCCAGACAGACTGGCGTCTGAGCCTGACTTGGTCCAATAACCTTGTTACTATTTCCTACAGATAATATGGGCCTTAGTCCGTTTTTATGGTTGTAATTGTGATCAAATCCTCGTTATTTTTCTAAATGACTCTGAACTTATGACCTTGTGAAGGTTACAGTAGCAAAAATAGTAAATAGAAGTGCCTAAGGAAATTCTTTGCCAAGAACTTTAAATCTAGGTGCTTTTGTTCTATCCAATGACTGTTTTCTTTGCCGGGTAATCTGTCCTACGTTGTTATCAGCGTTTAAACCTCAAAACATCAGAGGCATTTTTATAAGTGATGGGTTTTGATATAGTCTGGGCAAAGTCTGGGCCGTATCTATAAAGGTAAGCCAAGACAGATCTGAAGATAAGTTAGTTACCCCGAGAGCCTAAAAAAGCACTAGAATTCCCACACAACCACGGAAAGCATATAATCGTCTGTTGACTCCTTTAGACACACTGGCGTCTGCCTGTTACCCTGATGACCTTGTTACAGCTCTCACAGACAATATAAATTACGCGCGGTGAATAAAAATGTCCGCGGCACAGGGATTTATAACAATGCGCTGAGACGCCTGAGACGATGTTGAAGTCGCGAGATATTACACTTGTATACAAGACACTGCTCTAGGAATTATAATAAATAAGGTGAGATAAGATTCTAGTTTATTGCGCTCAGGATAGCATTGTCAAAGAAAAATAGACTTGGATTTATTATTAACGAGCTCTTAATTCTTTAAATATTAAATAATGCCATTTTTCAGTATAAGTAGTTTTATAATATGAGGTGAAATAAGTGAGCCGGACAGAACGATTTTCACACTGTCGGATCATTCAGGGAAGCCTCCTCCCCTGCAACGCTTGCCTTCCACTCGACAAAAATATTTTTTAAATACGACGCAGGAACAATTTCTGAATCCCACTAAAAACTAAACTATTTTCTCACAACGCATCATATGAATCAACATATGGTATTGAATGTAGAAGGTAGCAACATTACTCGCTACCAGACAGAGATCGATCGTGTGCCACAAGCACGTACCCAATCACAGCGAGCGCTAATTAGAAAATTGGGCTAGTGGGTGAACGATACTACGAAATTGTAGACTGTTTACTTTCAAGGTCGCGCCAAGAAGACTACAGATACTTAGGTACTAAAAACCTTAAGCAACTTAGAACGTATGAGAAAATTCCTTAAGACCAAAATAATTTTGGTGTTCAACAGGGAAACAGTCTGTGTTCATTAGTATTAATTGCTTATGTTGATGATTTCTTCTTACATGAACCTAGTGAAATAGACAGAAATCAATTGGGTGCCACATGCAAGTTCCAAATCACAGCGAGCGCTAATTAGAAAATTGGGCTAGTGGGTGAACGATATTGAGAAACTGTAGATTGTTTATCTTCAAGGTCACGACAAGAGGACTACAGATTGGTCCCAGGAACCTTTAGCAACTTAAAACGTATAAGAAAGTTCCTTAGAACCTAAATAATTTTGGTGTCGAACAAGGGAACAGTCTGTGTTCATCAGTATTAATTACGTATGTTGATGATTTCTTCTTACATGAACCTAGTAAAATAGGCAGAAATCAATTGGGTGCCACATGCAAGTTCCAAATCAAAGCCAGTGCTAATTAAGAAATTGGGTTAGTGGAAACTTCCGATGGTTTATACTTATTAAGGTTCGTTGGACAAAAATACTATGAAATAGTCATAAAGCGAAAAAGGTAATAACCTATGAAACTTTGGTGTTCCCTAGAGTAACATTCTGCGTCCTCTATCATTCATTATTTACCTAGATGATTTTTCACAACACCTTAGTTAGGAAATATAAACCAGGGAACCATGAACCTTTCAAATGTTTCGGCATACAGTATGTTCATTAATAATATTAGGACAATTAACTTTATTTTACGTAATTTCTAAACTATTTGGTTTTAGGTCAAAAGGGACCAGTTTATATTTTACCGAAATGAATATAGCATCCATTACATATCTTTGTTTTATATTCAACAGTTACAGTTTCATTGCTCAGACTAAACAAGTAACAGGAATCAATAAACTTCCACTTAGTCTGTACCATTAGGTACTTACCTCTAAGCAGTTACTTATAGGATCTACATAATACTGGTTTTATATATGGGATGCTAAGTCGTCCAACGACCCTATGAATGATCATTCTTCTTCTTTACATTGATTTTTGAAAATGTCTCTTATGAAAAATAAAATTTAGTAAAGGTAAGTATTTTAAGTTTATGTTATGTTCCTGCTGGGGTCTTTTTGTCAACTTTCAATCACTATTTTAATACTTAACCACCAAAATATACCTACACAATTCCTTTAATACTTAGACACCTATCAGATTAATTTAAATAAAAACAAATTAAAATTATTTTCATAGCGTGTTAACACGTTCACGAACACACGTCGTGGCAGTTTGACATAATTAATTTAATTAAAATCACACGCCATAATAATTTAACAAGCCGCCTAACCTTAAAAACAAGCCTATGCAGAGTTCTGTACAAGAATTTTGTTTTATACTATCAGCAACACTTGATGTGTAACAAGTGCAACAACCCCCCTTGTAAGGGATAAAAAAAATTGGTTTCTATAAAAATTATAAGAAAAACGATCCCTAAAGAGCCGATGAAATACGTAATGTAACATACAAACAAAGTCTTATGGACATATGATTATGACATACTTTGTCTGCTACTTGGTAATCTTGTCTTCATATTTTTTTTATATATTTTTTTCTTTTAGCATAATACAAGAACTATACTCAAGGAACCCTAAAAACGAGGAAAAATCTTGTAGTCAATTAACAAGCTTTGCATGACGCTAGCTAGCTAGCTATTAATTCATGCATGGTACCGGTCTCTCTCTTCTCTCTATAGTATGTTAAGTTAACAAGCATCATTAAAAAGCTAGATCCCGACTGTAATATAATAATATCAAAGTTACTACCAGTTTTAATTTAAGAATTTCAATACCTATAGCTATAGCCAATGCCACTCGCGCTGATGAGATAAATCTAACGACACCCTACATGTCAAGGCGCTCAATCGTTTGGGCTGTATCCCGTGACAAAGAATTTCTTGTACACCCACCTACAAACATACATACAGCTTGACCACGCTAAGTTGAGCACTGAAAACAAAAGAGTAGCGATGCAGTTTTTGCGGAGCTAATCCGAAAATCGGTAGTACCGGTTTCATACCTCTTCTACCGATTGTAACACAAATTATTCAAGTTACAAAAAAAAAAAAAAAAAGGAGATGTTTGGCATATAAATTGCATTATCCATGTCTTTACACTTATTATTATGTGAAAAAATAAAATAATATTTTTCAATTGCATTTTCTAACCTGCGGTGTTTTGAAGTGAAATATTAGATGGACTAAATAACAATTTGGATTTACACAAATATATTATTTGGTGAAAATATGAATCTTTCAAATCTACCGGTTTATTGTCTCAATAAACCGGTACCTACCGATTTACGATTTGGACAACGTTTTTGAAGATTTTTGACATAATCTTAAGGCTCTTTTTCCACTACTTCGATTCGTCACCGGATATTGGATGTAGCCATCCGTAAAATATCGAAAATCCGGTCACCGCTATCCCACTTATCCGGTAAAAAACGGACAGTAAAGTTTCATTATCTCGACGGACTCGGACTCAGACGAACGAAATGGTAGAATGTAAAATTGTTTTAAAGCATGAATAATTTTTGTACCATACCAATTGTTCGGGAAAATACCGTTTCGATAAAGTCCGAATACCAGTGTAGTGGAAAATCGAGTATAGTATTTTTATAGATTTCTAAATCGGATTGGAAGTTATCGTGTACCGGATCGGAGTAGTGGAAAAAGAGCCTAAAACTTGAATGTGCGGTAGCGATGGCAAAAAAATATTGACTTACTTGAAGGTCTATGAAAATGTAGAAAGTGATATGGATTATTACCACTTTTGGACCCGCTTTGTCCAGATGATAAAAGTATGTTTTCAATCGGAAATTTTGTTTAAATAAGCATTCTAAATTCGTTTAATTGCTCATAAAACTTAGAAATGAACCTAACTCTTACTTGAAAGTACAAGGAATTTTCAATCTAAGAAATTCATAATTTTAAGTATATTCCGACTTGACATTTGACACATGCATAGACACAAAGGTAGGTACAAATAGAAGAGTTACTCCAAAACAAGAAGTTCGGTCAACAGCCGTAACGAATGCGCCATACATCTTGATAATGTCTATACTAGGGAACTTATTGACGCAAAGTTGCAGAGCCTCGAACACCGTCGCAAAGTAGCTTGCTTGTCGGTATTCTACAGGATACATTCCGGGGAGTGTGCACAGTCTCTCCATGACCTGATACCTCCGTCACCATTCCATCTCCGGTGCACGAGACGCCGGTTGGGATTCCACCCGTATATCGTAGACATCCCGCAAATTCGCACAAAGCGCTTCGCTTCTACATTTTTAATGCGAACTGGCTAAAGAGTGGAACTCCCTGCCTGCGGATCTGTTTCCGGAACGTTATAACCTGGGCCTTTTCAAGGCGAGAGTGAAGAGGCATTATCTGGGCGAGCATGTTCCTTCATCGTCTGCATCGGAGTGCATCGTCACGTAACATCAGGTGATATTGCGGACAAATGTCTTTGCAATCAGTAGTAGAGTCCATAAACATGGTGCAAGCAATTTTCGACCTTATTGACAGGTGTAAAATTTTCATACAGTATAGATGTAGTAACATATTTAACAAAGAATTTCAAAAATCCACGGCATGAAAATTGACAATTAGGTCGAAAATTGCTTGAACTACTTTTTATGCTGTAAAATCAGTAATAGAGTCTAAAAATATATTGCAAGCAATTTTCGACCTTATTGACATTTGACAAATTTCAATATTGTACGAACTAACCCGGCTTAGCAACACATTTTGTATGTTTTTTTATTTCTACCTATGTTCTCGGAGAAAGTTGTTAAGTTTCATGGACTGATTCATCCCTTCAAATATTTGCAGTATTTTTTTACATACCGTATGTTATATGGACGGACATGAATAATAATAATGTTAACCATAGTTGTATAGTGAACTTTTTTGCTATCCGTACCACATTTTTTGCAATTGACAATTAGTTTGACGTCCCTGATATGCTTGTTCGCGTGGTGGACTTGTACATACCCACATACATACACAAACTTACTCTCAAAAACATAATCCCCTTCTGAGGTAGTTGTGTAAAAATGATCGATTTCCGGTTTGTCTTTTTATATGGTTCGGAAACTCTGACATCAAGGTTCATCCGGTCGTTTGTCGGTTCCACGATGATGATGACAACTCGTATCCCGGTGAATTGACAATTCAATCTAATTGTAATAGAACGTGGCCTACTTTGGGGGTACAAGGGTTAATGTGGAGGTACCTACTAGCCACAGAGTTTTTGGGTACGGAAACCGTATCGTTTCCTGGTACGGTTCTACTAATACAGGATTTTATTGATATTGTTTTTCAAAATTATATTTTGGTATTAGTTGGAAAAAATGTGCATTAAAAAATAATGACACATGACACAATTACGTAACTAGAAAACTAAAACAATAAGTTATAAATCGTTACGACGCTTTTTTAATTTAACTAGTAAATTTAAAAGTCTCGTAGCAGTAGCGTAGTAATGGCTACGAGACGAGGCTTAGCAAGTTAGTCAATAAGTTATTTTTTTTCTTTGATATTAGTCGATAAAATCTCATAATTTACCCACTTGACTTCGATATAAGGCAACAAATCTTAACTATAAGTAACAGAAAAGTCAAAAAATAGGACAGGCTTTTGCCCAGCAGTGGGACACTATGATAGTAAAAAAATTATATTAGGTAGAAGAGTTTCTGATCGCCAGTCTTTCTTTGAGAAAATACTAAGCATTATTAAAATAGGATCCTCAAAGATAACCTGATACAACTTAGTAAACAAGGGGAAAATAGAGGCTATTATCTAAGCCGTTAGTAGTTTAATAAATGGCCGTCCTTTCCTTTACTAATAATGATAAAACTAAAGGGTAGGAAAGTGCACGAGGCGCTTTTGCCTCGATAGAGGAAGACGTTTTGAAAGATAATTATTGCAAGTCCTTTGAAGTCTTCTACATCGTATACTTTGTCTAGTTCATTTGCGAACGTTTGAAATTGTACAGAATACGTACAAAAAAAAAAATATCCCCAAGCTTTTTACAGAGGCAGCTTCCTTTAGTTATGGCAGTTAGCTCATAATCTAATTTGTGATGTCTCCATTTACAATTCTCCAAATGTACAAACTTAACATACATAATAACACGAAAATGTCCCTTGCGAGGTAGGCAGAGCGTCAAAGGATGTAAAAAGCACGTCTGACAAAAGTTTGAGTGTCATTCAGAAGACTATCACCATAGTGACATGTTCTCAGTCTGTCACCCAAAGTTACAATACACTCTCAAATCCTTAGTCGCTTCTTACGACACCCACGGGAAAGATATGGGGTGATACTATTCTAAGCCGGCACTACACGGATTTTCCATCTACTTATACATTAATTCGCAAACCAGAGCAATGTATTCGCTTGTTTTACAACGGACATTACGGCGATATTAGACTCGATTGCAGCCCAAGTCACGCGCTCGAACCTTGTATATTGGTGTTTTTTACACCAACGGTACTAATGGTGGGGCCACAAAACCACCGGGGTGATTACTTTCAGTTATGAGGCTACTGAACCGCTAAATATTCGCCCACTTAATACCATCGTCTTTCTGCCATTATCCCAAATCAGGTGGGGTCGGCGCAACATGATTTGTTGGAACAAAAAACATGTAGTCATAGAATTTGGCTAAGTTTCATGCCCGGCCGCCTGCCTGACATCAAACCTCTTTGGGAAAATGCTATTGTAGGCGGTATCATCGTACCCTTCGAGCAACTCGATCTTCCGTCCCGTTCCGGCCCCGAATCGTACCATGCAGTTGACAGATCAGCCGACGTAAAAAACTCTACGTCGCCTTTTACGAAACACCTACAAACATTGCCTACAAAAGCATTCCCAAAGAGGGTTGACATCAGGCAGGCGGCCGGTCATAAAACATTGCCAAATCCTTTGGCTGCATGATTTTGAGTTCTAGCAAAACATGTTGCGACGACCCCAACTTTATGATAAGGGCAGGTAAATGATGGGTAGGTAATGTAGATGTAGGTATCTTCGCTATTTTCCTAGCCACACGACGGCGAGCGCGAGGATCGAATGAAAAACTGGCTCATTACGGCTGCTCGGACGGACCGGCTGATTCCCTTCACCCTTCAGGGAATTAGTTTCTGCATTGTCTCCGTGTGATGCCGTCGTAGAATAGCATCACCCCATTTTTATACCGGGTGTTGATGAAAAACTGGCTCATTACGGCTGCTCGGACGGACCGGCTGATTCCCTTCACCCTTCAGGGAATTAGTTTCTGCATTGTGATGCTATCGTAGAATAGCATCACCCCATTTTTATTACTTGGTATTGATTGCTGTATGTGTCCCGGCGTAGAATAGCATCACACCATATCTTTCCCGTGGGTGCCGTAAGAAGCGACTACGGGATTTGAGAGTTGATATTTATTGCAACTTTAGGCGACACATTGACAACCTGTCATTATGTAGATACACAGTCTTCTGATCTGAATGAGACCCAAAATATTGACAGATGTGGTGGCCGTCTTTACAGCGCTTTTTACGCTTTGCCTCCCCGCAAGGGATATGGGCGTGATTCTGTATGTTTGTATAATGTAGATGACAAACTAGCTGTTCGTCTTGGTGATTCTCTTAACCCTGTAGGGAATGAGTTTCTGCTCTGTCTCCATAGTCTGATGCCAATTTCAAATAGCATCTCTCCATTGCTACTGCGACATCATCATCTTCCTGCCCTTATCCCAATTACTTGGGGTCGGCGCAACACGTTTTGTTGAACACAAAATCATGTTGCAAAAGCATTTGGCTTAATTTTACGACCGGCCGCCTACCAGACGTCAACCCTCCTTGGGAATGCTTTGTGGTGGATTAACCGCCACCATACGGTTAGCCCTGGCTGTTTGGGTCGTGTTTATCCCTCGGTCGTCTCTTACGACCCCCACGGGAAGAGAGGGGGTGGTGCTATTCTACTCTGCCGGCACTACACCACACCACACGGCACCATTGCTACAAATAGAATTATATTTCGTCGCTCTGTTCTTCAGATATAATTCTAGTTAACCATGTAGTTTCTTCAAGCTACTGGCATTCATCGCACTTTTAGAGAAAATCGATTAAACCGATCGATTTCACTCTTTTTTTTTTGTCTATGGCCACCCTTTCCTGTCGCCTGACAGATGGCCAAGTACTCATTCTTTAACTTGCGCGGCACGATTCGCACGTTTTTTTACAAAAAATGTAAAATAATTAATAATTTCAGTGTAGAATGACGGGAAAACTAATTGTTTACCTATTTAAATTCAGTGATTCACCGGGTGAGTGATTTTATGGTAATTTATGTGTCTTGATGTGATTGATTGACTGAGGTGTTTTTCACCTGATGCACCATTTTTTCCTTGACGGTGGGTCTACGACTCAATCCGCTGGAAAACCACACCATTTTTCCTAGATGGTCTCAAACCACTGGAAAGCCTGGAGGTTGACCGCGAGTCATCACGATGGCATTTTTGCATAGCAAAACATACGGTTCAAACTGGATCTGTGTTATAAGTGTGCAATATATTCGCATAGGGCTTGCCCAAGCGATATATAACGTCTGGAGGTTATGCCGCGAGCTAACACAAAGACAAATGTTATATAATAGGTACAAATGGTTGCTGTCAATCTTTATTTCGTTGGTAATCGACCCCACTCTTCCACGAAATACATCTTAGCCTAAACGATGCCCAAAAGTCATCAGTAACGTCTTGAGTTTATACCTTGACAAAATTTTATAAGAATATCTTATAAGTACCCGCTACGGATTTAAATAATCAAACAATTATTGGACACAACAGTACACAGCTCGACATAGACCTCTCTTTGTCTTATGATCTGTTTTTCACACGATCGTGTCATACCCAAAGTATTCCTAAAAGTATATATAAAATTTCTACTTGGAAATAGATATGTTAACTGTTATTTGGTCGTTACTCGAACCACTAGGCTATGTCACACACATAAGCTTGCTAGCAGAAAAGCAACTGTTGATTTGTGTCAAGTTATTACGCGAAAGCGTCATAATTTTCACCTATGCGATTCAATTTATTCGCATAAGGTTACTGATAGGGAATACATTTCGTTTTCCTCTTATATACAGTACGCGCCCCTTTTTCCTACGAAAAAGAAGTAACTCGAAGGCTATGCCACGAGATAATGATGTACCTACTAAAACATGGCTAAGATTCTACATATCATATCCATGGAATATTTCATTAATTACGTAAATTTTGTATATTATACAAAAACGTATCTATTTATGAATAACACTATTGAATTCATTGCTGAAACTTGCAACTAATTGCAACATTGTGCGCAGATTTTTTATACCATAGGAATACCCTAGCTTAAAATATACCCTTCAAAAATACAAGTAATTAATAATGCCAAATGCATAATATTACACGGGAAAACCGCAATATAAGTCACATTCTGTAAAACGAACGCACCAATATTAGATATACAAATATTTTTTTAAATCTACCTTCTTTTCGATTTACGTTTTATCGAACCATGGTGCAATTGAGTAGTGAAATGTCAATTAAATTTCACGTACCTATTTGCCTACAGGTGAATTAGAAAAATATATTGGTATACAAATACCGTATTAAATACAACCAAACCAACGCATTGTGCTTACTTAACATAGGGAAAAAATGTTTCTCTATTGTACAAGGGATTTTAGGGCGTAAGTTCTTTATAGAAAGAAAAGATTCAAGACAAGATTTTGTTTACTTCTTTCTAGTAGATTTATATTATATTATATCATATAATGATATACACCTGCCCGCCAAAGCTTACTTCAATACGCTTATGGTCTTACCTTAAAAAATCTTTTACAGTTTTTGATTTTCATTAAATAAAACAAAGGATAGAATGATTAGTCGATTTGACAATACCTAACTGACCCAACCATTGGTTGCCCACCCCACCTCCCATAAAAAGGGGAGGGGTGGGGTGGAGTGTGTACTGCCTGCAGGAGTACATGTGTATCTATGTAGGTAGGTCTTTACAGGCCAGATTCGTACAAATATTGCGATTGGTCTACGAAAGTCCATCATTCAGAAAGAAACGAAATAAGTAGATAATACCTAAATAATATCCTATTATTGAAAAATTCAAGTATTTTCCTACTCGCTATGGTATTATTATTAAGTATAATTAATATAAATTAATTATTACTTACAATGTGATACTTTAATTATTTCATTTCATTAATTACCACATTACGACAAGAAATATAAAACATTATATTTTGAACACTAATAAATAAACCTATTTTGGGATTCACACTTATTTACCCAAACACATACATTTAACCAAAGCACATACATTAAGTATTCAACTATTCCTTATTAGGAATTGAATATTATGATTTTTTATTTGTAAAAATATGTAACCTCTGTCCTAAGGTTATTTAATTTCAATTTAATTGGAATGTTATGTTACGAACACGCATTGCGAAGATAAAATTATCTATATGTCATAAATTATTAAATAACTTATGACATATAGATAATTTCATGAATGTTTCCTACCCTGTCGGTATAAATGAAGAGTTAATACGAGTAACTTTTATATTTTTCTATACTAAACAATATAAGATAATAAAATTATCTTAATTGGTGAACTATTTACTTTTTTTTTGATCAATCCTATTTAAATTTTAGGTGGGATCAAAAATGTTATATCTTATTAGTAACTCGTTTGTTACGTATTTTACAAATACTATTGAATTATCTCAGGACCTAACAAGGTTGCTGTTAGATTTTATGTGGGTAAAAAAGTTGTTAATTATTTACAGTAATGTATGGAATTCTCAATTAATTAGTTCTACGTAGATCCATACATTATGCACCACAGTAGACAAAGCGTTTTATTATACATAAATATTGTATTTCGTTCCAATTTCAATGAAATTACTTACGAAATCAATAATCTCCTAACCAAATGTTTCATACTACCTGACTTCGTGTAAAAATGAAAACGAGTAAATCTTTTTTCGCAATGTTTGATAACATTGTTTTAAAATAAGTCGGTAGTCCTGAAAATAGTTAAATCTTGTACTTCCGCTTTTCAACCAAGTACAAGTTGTTAAGTGATAAATAAATTTGGTCCTATTCTAGTAGACATTGTTTAAATATTTAACAAGGAAATCAAATTATTTAATTTTATTTTGTCATGATTAGAAATACATGCAGTAACCTAGTCGAAACATTATGTTCACCACGTTCACCACAAGAGTATCCTTGCAATTTACAAAAATTGAAAATTACCATAAACATTTTACATTAAAATAGAATGTGAAAAACTTAGTTCAATATGACATACAGAAATAATATTGAGTTTTAGAACCAATAACAATATTGTTAGGAAGAAAATCTGTCTTCCCTCGTTCTGCAGGTACACAAAACTTTAAAATAATAAAATTGTCTGCCTATTAACATTCTGAGTATTTTGAATTGCTTTTTATTAATAAAAGCAATGAGAAAAATATAAGACATCAATAATAAAATTAATTTATTTATTGATTATCATAATAATAAAACTAAGTGTAACCACATAAACGTAAATTTTACCGTTTTATTATAATAAAAAAAAATTAAATCAAGTGTAAACACATAAACGTATTGTAATTATATTACCGTTTGACCAAAGTGTTGTTATTATTTGAAAGCAGACATTGATTCTTTAGGACATTAATTCTGGATGTCTGACTTTTGACTGTTTTAGTGTTTTATTATTTTATAACCAAAATCCTGCATCATTAATTCGTTTATTTTAAAGTTCTTTGAGAAAAATAGCTTCAATAATTTAAATGCTTATTCAAAGACTATTTATTTAATCTATGTACATGGATTACAATTTAATAATTATAATTCCTGTTTAAATAATTAAATTGGAAAATTTCGTTGCTGTTTGAGTATACACGAAGTAAGCACAGTTAATTAAGTTCTTATAAAAAATTAATAATTTACGCCTTAATTAACTATTTTATAGCGATTATTTCCATGATAATGTGAACCATATCAATAATCAAATATTTGTGTAGTTCAAAAATTATCCTACACGTATACGAGTTTACAGGTACACTATAATGTACCATTCAAACCGAACTTGGTGTAGTTTAGCTTGAAAAAGCTTTTGAAGCAAAACATTTTTCAGGTGTGTTTATAATCGTTGATAACTTTATATTTAGTTGAGACAACATCATTATCATCACTGCTGGCTCACAGCGCTCGATGATCATGTGAAGATTATGGTTAATATTTAATTACCAGAAATAGAAAGAAAACTATGTTTTCACCACGTTTTTATTTCAACGCCTTAGAGATTGCTTGCAAATGTGTAATGCTCGAATAATTTTTGACATAAGTACAGAAACAACGATAATCAGAACGTTTATCTTAATCGAAGTTTGTGGTGAACCTATTTTAAGTAGTTAACTTAAAAATATGTTTAGAATAAAATAATTTAAAGTGAATGTACCTAATCCCTACACATAATCCAACTTATGTTTAAGGGCTGTCTGTACAACTGACTAATCTTTTCTATTATAATGTGTTGTGAAATGCAACACAATATCTCTGAACATCTACATGGTTAACTAGAATTATATCTGAAGAACAGAGCGACGAAATATAATATATGATCAAACGAACTTACCAAGTGAAGTTCGATCGATATTATATGAGTCGCTCTGTTCGAAGATATAATTCTAGTTAACCATGTAGTTTCTTCAAGCTACTGGCATTCATCGCACTTTTAGAGAAAATCGATTAAACCGATCGATTTCACTCTTTTTTTTTTTTTTGTCTATGGCCACCCTTTCCTGTCGCCTGACAGATGGCCAAGTACTCATTCTTTAGAGATAGCAGTAGATCTAATCTTTTTCTATTATACAACTGGGTTTGGGTGGGAGGGACCTTATATCTTCGAACAGAGCGACTCATATAATATCGATCGAACTTCACTTGGTAAGTTCGTTTGATCATATATATTACGTGCATTCATCACATGTTCTAATGTTCTCACAAACAAACAAAATAAAGAAAAAAATACTCCTTTTTTACAGTCGTGTAAAAACTGGCTTAGTTACACTCGGCGGCAAAATTACAGGACACTCGCGCGGTCCACATTTTAACTGCCCGTAAAAGAATATAAATTTTAATTTAAAAATCTGTGTATGCTCACGGTGCGTCGAGCAAGAGAAAAATGTTTTTTTTTTTTGTTGGGTGGAAGTAGCTGTCATCGTCCAGAAATATTCATCTTAGCATATCGTCGTCCTAATCGTTTGTAAATCATCATTTTATAGGGTTGTAGGAGTGGACTATTACAGTACTTACCTATTAGTACTTTGTATACCGGGAGTAACGGAAAGGGTATAACAAGCCGAAAGGAGGTGAAGGTACTCATGAAACTGAAAAACTTTCTCCATGGAACATGGGTCGAAACGTGAAAAAAAAATTTGGACTATCCATACAAAATCGCCGATCAGCTGACTGATTTGATATGGTAGCTCCAAATTTTTTTTTCATATTTCTACCCATGTTCCATGGGGAAAGTTGTTCAGTTTCATGAGTACCTTCACCTCCTTTCGGCTTGTAATACCCTTTCCGTTACTCCCGGTATAATAAAATACAGCCACTTGAAACCCTCAGTCGCCTTTTACGACACCCGCGGTAAAGAAATGGGGTGATGCTATGCTAAGCCATACGGCAGTTAATAAGTATATCAAATCGTGAAATACAATATTAAAAATATTCCTACCCTGTCATCAACAGTCCTGTTCGCCCCATCTACACTGCAGTGTATTACCCTGTTTGTTTCACTAGCTTACTTATTCCCGCCTCTCGCGACCGTTATTATAGAATTATGAGTTCTGTTTTCAAAAAAAGAACGTGGTAGGTATTGTGTGGAAGAAATGTAACATGTTTCCGTGTGTAATTTCTTTCAGGTTTTTATTCCGTGTGCAATTTGAAACTTGAAAAAGATAGTACCTACACTACAACCTATGCTCCTTGAAGAAAGCTAGTATGATGTTTTCGCGAAATTTTATTAAACCTTCTAGAGGTATTTTGATTCAGGTAGGCTTGCTCTGCCTACCCCGCAAGGAATATAGGCGTGATATAAGTATGTATGTATGTAGACTTGCAAGTGCCGCACCAGAATGAGACGGAAAGTTCGCGATGCTCAAATGTGCTACACCTACAATAGGTAGGTAAGTAGGTATACAATCACCTTGGTCGTCGCAAGTGTACCTATGTACCTCCTAGTTAGGTACCAAAATCAAATTTAGGGAGACGACGGCGCGCGGGGCGCCTGTACAGATGGCTCGCTAGCTAGCTTTTGACGCTTACTGGAATGAACAGGAACCACAGAAAAAACTAAATTTGATTGAACTAAACTAAACTAGATTGTTGCCACGGGCCACGACAGTCATTGTTCTTGGATTAAAAGTGGCTCAGAATCATTATTAGATAGGTAGGTGTAGGTAGATTTTGCTGTTTAGATGTTCTTAAACTGAGCAACCCTGACAGTTACGAAAATCCTAAATAGGGTCGAGTGATCCTTCTCTAAGTTGTATATTCTGTGCCTAAATCAAAAACACAAAAACCAAAAAAACACGATCTCGTTTTGCGTCAGCTTTTCAAAAACAGAACAATAACCTCTAAACAGCCACACGTTTCGTTTGACGTTGACTGATTTCGCTTTTTGTTTCAAAACTGGCTGTAATGATGAGTAATATCGTGATGAATGCCATTTTAGGGGCAACCTCCACATAATAGGTAGATGCGCAACGCGAGGCGCAACATGACATTTCTCAGACAAGCGATCGTCAGGCGTTATCGATGGGACGCGCGTCTCATACATGCATCTTTGTCTCTTCTGTTTCATACTTACATTTTATAGGGAAACAGTTTAAAACAAAGGACTCTCCGACAATCACTTGTTTGTCAGATGCCAACTTACGTTTCACGTCTCACTTCTACTCTGTTTTTTTTTCATCGCCTGCACCATACACCTTAGAGGTGGTATGTAGCATGCGATGAAAATAATATAGATAATACTATTCAGGGTGGTACTGAACGACCCACTTTCCCGAATGAAGAACTGTTCCTAAAAACAATTCGACCATCTATAGAAATTTGCTCTTGCAGTAGTTTTTTTTTATTTGGGTGCTGCAATTTTTGTTAGGCTCTGAACGTTTAGTCATTAGGGAAAGTTGTTCAGTTTGGCCTTTTGAGCTTAGCGTTTTCAGAAAAGTGGACCGTTCGGTACCGCCTTGTGTTATATTTTACTTTGCTGGCAATTCGGGATACACATTCTCTTAACCTGACATAAATTATTGTTGTCACTTTCTGTCAATATGGTTTAGAAAAGGATAAAAGATATCCTGTTATTTTTAAATATTATGTCAATACCTCTAGTTTTTTCGCGATTTCATAAGTAGGGGAGACCGGGGCAAGTTGGGATAGCTAAGACTAAAACATTCATAGAACGAAAACCAACTTGTTTATCAATAAACTTTTAGAACAGTAATAATACTTATAGTATTAGTTAACATGATAGACCTCTTCTATGGCACTAAATCATGGATTTTTTTGAGAAAAAGGAATTGAGTGTAACAAGTCAAAAATCCCATCTTGCCCCATGACCGGGGCAAAATGGGAAATGGCATGGGGCAAAACGAGTACACATTTAATCTGGCTGGTTTAATGTCCTTGTCCATTCTACGTTTGCAATTACGTACCAATTCAACTGCAAACAAGAAATTGGTTAATCAATTAATGGTTCCGTACAATGGGAGGCTCGTCTAACCTTCGGGATCGGTTGTTGTCTATGATAATGTTATGGTCGTCGTACTAGCAATAGTAGACGGCTGAAAAACTAGAAAAACTATGACACCAGGGTTTTTCGAGAGGATCGTCCCATACGGTAGAAGAAGACAAGAGTTTAAACTGATTTCTACACAAATATGAAATAACATTTAACTTTCGCACTTAGGGCAAAACGGGATACTAATATCCCATTATGCCCCGACCATCTTGCCCCAAAAGACAACATTTACAAAACGTCCAAGCACTTCTAACAAACAAAATAAATGCGCCGAAAATCAATCTGAACGGAAACGTTATTCACTTTTACAACTAGTAAATGGCAAACTATTACGTAAACACTTACACATACCTTCATGCACATCGATCCAGAACCCGAAAGTTCGTAAAAGTACTTCAAAAAACAGTTATTTATTTGTCGCTGAAAACCAAAAACACGTCGCGACACGCACGCATCGCTCGGACCCCAATGAGGCAAGTCTACATCGTACGAATGGCGCTGTATTCGGTGCGCTTGTGTTCACCAGTCACGCAAAAAACCAAACTTCCCGTCTTGCCCCGAGCTTCATCTTGCCCCGGTCTCCCTATGATACAAATCGCTGATACTAACATTATGTTCAAAATTCATCCACTTTCATCAGATATTCTAGTTCGCGATCTCGAAAATAAATAACGAATGATATTATTTGTCCTAAACAGTTTAATAAGAGTCATTAGTGTCATTATTTAAAATCAGAAGCGAGAAGGCAGAAATAATCAAAACAAACCCAATTCCATCGGCAGAAACATTACTTAAGCAGGAAATGAGCATAAAATAAAGAATTTTACAGAAGGATCACCCTCAATTTTTTCGTATCTAACTCCCTACTTTAACTTTGCCTTGCTAGGTTTTCCTACCCACTAACTGTATTTGAAGAAAATTATACAACCATGGGTAGCAATCCTAAGGTTAAGACCAGAAACAATCAAAGACCTGTGATGTGTTGTGTGGGGGTCAAAGTAGTCAAAAGACCCAGAAGTCAGAAATTTTAAGTGGATGATTATTATATAATAGTCGATGCATGTTTCGGGAGTAGGTATAAGGTGTAGAGGTGATTCGCAACTTTACGTTGTTCTTATAAGGAGTCACTCAGACGTAAGCCGAGACTAGTAGTTGAAGTAGCAGTGGTTGTAGTAGACAAGAACCGAGTGAGCCTTCTGTACAAGCGCACCGCCGCTTTAAGTAATTCTTAAAACGAGCCACACAGGACGCTACCTAAGAGCCTGATTTATTACACTTCAATAGTAGCTGTAGTAGCGGCAGCACTAGTAGCATGTACCAAATGACCCTTCTGGACTGGCGCACCGCCGCTGTACTTAACTCTTGAAACGAGCGACTCAGAACGCCAGCTGACAGCGTGAATTATGCATTACAATTGTAGCAGTAGTACCTAGTAGTAGTAGTTTCTACCTAAATACGAAGTGACCCTTCTGGACTGGCGCGTCGCCGCTCTATGTAACTCTTGAAACGAGCCACTCAGAACGCCAGCTGACAGCGTCAATTATTGCATTACAATAGTAGCAGTAGTACCTATAGTAGTAGTAGGTAGTAGTTTCTACCTAAATAGGAAGTGACCCATCTGGACTCTGTACGTAACTCTTGAAACGAGCCACTCAGAGCGCCAGCTGACAGCGTGAATTACTACAATAAATAGTAACAGTAGTACTTAGTAGTAGGTAGTAGTTTTTACCAAATGACCCTTCTGGACTGGCGCACCGCCGCTCCATGTAACTCTTGAAACGAGCCACTGAAAACGCCAGCTGAGAGCCTGAATTATTGCGCTCATTAAATAATTCCGGATTATAATTATTTATTTCGTTTAGCTACGGATGATCGAACGTTTCAGTTGGGTAAAGAAAATCTATAGGAGTGACCATGCAGATAAACAAGATAAACTTTCTATTACACACCTGTACCTCGTCCCCTAAAAGTCGTATGGACGTAACTTGAAAAACTTGATTTTACAGGAGAAGCGATTGAAAGTTGGCGAAAAGTTTAAAATTGTGTCATAAATTTGTGTTTACATTTACGATCATAATTTTTTTTATGTGAATGCGTCAAATGGCTAAAATTAAGAACATACATATAAATTTCGAAAAAAGTTACAGGTTTTTTAATAAAAAAATAAAAATCGACTTACGTCTATATGCAAAAAAAAAATCAAAGCAATTGAAGTTACACCTGCTTAAATCAATAGTTCGTCAGTTCGTTTTGAAATCTTTTGCAATGTTTTTGTTGGCTTAAGCTATGAAAACATATTCGGATCAGAAAAACAGTTCTACCAGAAATGAGATAGACTTCAATATGGCCTCAAAGAGACAAATTTTCAATGATATCTCGGTGATCAACAGGGTTAAAACTGGAAGCGATCACCGAATGGTCAGAGGCACGTTGAATATAAACGTCAAACTAGAACGGTCTCGCCTAGTGAAGTCTACGCTCCGACCATCTGCGACCCATATTCAAAACCCGGAATGCTTCTAACTGGAACTTACAAATCGCTTTGCTTGCCTAGATTGCGATACCGTGGACGGTATCAATAACAGTTTGGTGGAAACTGTCCACACAGTCGGCTCCAAGTTCTATATGCCCTGTCGTAAAAAACGACCTCAAAAACTAACCGGTCGAACTCTGAATCTCATGGCTGAAATGCGTTCTATGACGCTGCAATCCTCTGACGACACGGAGTCATATCGGCGGCTCAACAGACAGATATGCCAGTCCCTGCGTAGCGATATTCGAAACTTTGATACTAAAAATATTAAAGAAACGATTGAGCAAAACAAGGGCATCAAAGTTTTCGCCAGGGACCAGTCTATTGGGCAGAGCCAGCTGATAAAGCTGAAGACGGAGGACGGCAGGGTAGCATCCACGACGCCAGAGGTACTGAGGAAGATCGAACGGTTCTATGGTTAGCTGTACAATTTGCCACTATGCTTAGCTTAGCGTTTGTGGACTATGAGAAGGCCTTTGATTCTATCGAGACGTGGGCAGTACTGCAGGCTCTACAGCGGTGCCACATTGACTACAGGTAAGTATATCGAAGTGTTGAAGTGTTTATATAGAAACGCCACAATGTCAGTTCGAATACAAGATCAGACCACGGCGGCTATTCCATTGCAGAGGGGTGTAAGACAAGGAGAAGTATTATCTTCGAAGCTCTTCACCAATGCGATGGAAGATGCCTTTAAGCTCCTGGAATGGGAAGAACTTGGCATCAATATCAATGGCTAATACATCACTCACCTTCGGTTTGCTGACGATATCGTGGCCATGGCAGAGTCATTCGAAGACCTCAGCAAAATGCTACAGAACCTCAATCGGATTTCCCAACAGGTGGGACTCAAGATGAATATAGACAGGACGAAAGTCATGGCCAACTCTCATGTAGCGCCCACCCCAATATCAGTAGGGAACTCGATACTCGAAGTGGTGGACAAATACGTCTATTTAGGACAAACAGTCGAACTAGGAAGATCTAACTTTGAGAAGGAGGTCACTCGGCGAATCCAGCTCGGCTGGGCAGCATTCGGGAAGTTACGCAGCGTCTTCACGTCCAAAATTCCTCAGTGTCTCAAGACGAAAGTGTTTGAACAGTGTGTCATGTGATGTGCTACGGTGCCGAGACGTGGTCTCTAACTGTCGGCCTCCTAAATAGACTAGGAGTCACTCAGCGAGCTATGGAGAAAGCTATGCTCGGTGTTTCCCTACGTGATCGGATCAGAAACGAGGAGATCCGTAGACAAACCAAGGTAACCGACATAGCTAAAAAAGTCAGTAAGCTAAAGTGGCAATGGGCAGGCCACGTTGCTCGAAGAACTGATAATCGGTGGAGCAGGAGAGTTCTCGAGTGGAGACCACGTACCAGCAGGCGCAGCGTAGGATGCCCCCCCGCGAGATGGACAGACGATCTGTTCAAGTCCGCGGGGAAATGCTGGATGCAGGCCGCTTCTAATCGGACAAGGTGGAAATATTTAGGGGAGTCCTATGTTCAGCAGTGGACGTCTTATGGCTGATTATGATGATGATGATGATTTTCTCATACAGACGTATCTTAGGATACCTCTAAAAATGTAATTAAAAAAATTGTGACGTAAAGGGGTAAGTTAACTTACATCCCTATGTTTTAAAGCAATATGTTGTGAAATAAGTTACGACTTACCTTATTTTGGAAACTAAGGTACTTAGAGAGACACCCATAAGCGTGAAAAAAACTACAAAAAATTCTGAATCTTTTAGTATATATAACTCATTTTCGTAAAAAATCAAGTTACGTCCTTACGTTTTGAAGGGGACGACCTACTACAAAGATAGTGTCAATTCCATGCGATGTAGAGTTTCTGACCCTGACCGTGTGGTAGCGGCTAGGAATACTGCCACCCCAAGTCCACTCAGAGTGTATCGTAAAAGGCGACATAGAGTTTTTGACCTCGGCTGAATATCTGTCGACTGTGGTTAACCGCATGGTGGCAGTGATACCATCTACAATTAGCATTCCCAAAGAGTCCAACTGATTTAGCATAAGGGCAGGTAGGTGATGATGAGGAGTTTCTGAATTTGGCTTTTGGATTACAAGCCTCCAAAAGGTCTCAGCTTTATCCAAACGCAACAAGATTTTGGAAAACCTACAAAACATGACGCACCAATAACAAAATTAATCAAACAATGTTTTTTATCTCTACTCCTACAAAAGAACATTCGTCTGTTTTTAAAGTGCTCAAACGGAAGTAGGAATAATATTCAATTTCTTTCTAAATAAGTATTTCTGTTTTGACCAATGACATTTACTTTCACAATTATTATTAAAGGGATGATATTCCAGTTAATTTAGCCAGTAAATGATCCATGGTTTTATTTCTCTCAAATAAAAAAGTCGATAGTAACATGGAATGTCTCAATAGGAAAGTGCTTGTTACTTTGTCCCATCACATAAAATAGACACGTGATGCCGGCTTAAAATAGCATCACCGCATGCTTACCCGTGGTTGTCGTAAAAGGCTACTAAAGGTCGCCACATGATATCTCTACGTTCGATCAAAAAATCGCTCTATGATATTATCAGCTTTCTTATTGGCTAACAAAAGATTTATTCCTGACATGTTCCTGACCTAGAAACATCTTTATACCTACTTTCACCTGACATTTGACCTGACAACATCGAAAGTATCATCAATTCGATTTATTTATAGTCCATGAGCCCTTCCAGTCAGGTACCTACGTCACATTTCAATATCAAGATGAGACGCATGACAGCGAAGATCGAAAAGGTTGCGCTAAGTAAAAATCAGAGCCTGGAATTGGCCGGAAGTTGAAAAATGTTCATGAATTCCAGTACCAATATTGAAGTAAGTACTAAGTACCTTACGTGACATGACATGGAACTCATGGCAGCATTTCACAGCTTTATTAGTAAACAAAATCCACATAAGTCTGCAAAATACACATAGAAGCACGAAGTACACATGTTTATTTTTAAAGCGGTTGCAACATACTACCGGCTATTTTAGGACAGAAAGACTTAATGTTTATTTCTATCCTATTGTCCTGTGACGTAGGTAACTGCCTAGTAGTTCCAGGATGGGCCCATGGACTATATTACGAAAAGCCGCTTCATTTGTATTCATTAAATAGCCTCGAATTCATTTATTTGTATTTGAACAAATCAACTGAAACAATGGAATCATATTTTTTGAAGCGGCTCCACGTTGATGCGATTTGGGTGATGAGGAGAAATTAATTTTAATAATGTGTTTTTTTGTTTTGCCTTGTTGTTTTCTTAGGTTTGAAGTTGTATGTACCTACAATCTTGTAACAGTTTGTGTTGTTGTTTCTTACTCAACTACTACCTTGACAATTGACAAACGTAATGATGTCGGAAGAGACACACGGAGTCGTACATAGACCCGATAAACCCAGGTGTCAAAGTTTTTCAACCATCTATTTTGAAGTAGCAGGCCTCTGACATGGTTATGTAACTAACGACCGCCGTCTAAGTAATCGTAAACAGCAATCGGGACCGACGGTTTAGCGTTTCCTCTGAAGCAGTGAACCATCTTTGACAATCAGTTGGTTCAGCCTACAATATCATAACCAGATCTGGAACAAATTCACAAAGTGACAATTATCAACTTTGTGAGGGCCCCACCAAGAATCGAACCCGGAAATATCTTCGTCGCAGGCACTTGTCCCACGTCTCGTCATCTGCATGCCCTTATTCCAAATTAGTTGGGGTCGGTGCAACATGTTTTGTAGAGCAAAAAATTGTGTAGCAAAAGGATTTGGCGACCGGGCGCCTGCCTGGCGTAAACCTTCTTTGGGAACGCCATTTTAGGTGGAATCACCGCCACCATGCTGTTGACCATAGTCGACTGATATTCAGCCGAGGTCAAAAACTCTACGTTACCTTTGACGAAACACCCTGAGTGGACTAGGGCCACCCCTAGTACATACTCCCACGAGTATGTTCCCATTTTAATCTAACGATGATTGAATGGCGTTAAACGTTTCATTTATATTTTTATTTATCAATATGGTTTTATTTCCCTTAATCACAATGATCCACGCGGTCTTATTCAGTTCGACTTTATTGTTATACAAATTTACGGTTTTAGGGTTCTTTAGCCAAATGGTTTACTCCCCCCTACTCTCCTACTTGTAAGAGGATACATGTGTCCTCATCTTCTCTTCTACCTCATTTTCTTGAATTTATTTTTTAACTTGCTCTTGACAGATGTCAAGAAGGTTAAAAGTGCTATTATTTGTGATAGTGACAGTCACAAATCGAAACTTAAAACTTCACACGACCGGAATTCGAATCCAAAACTTTTAAATGAAAGTACCTACGAATGTATGGTAATATGAATGAGGTATCCTGATGTGTACAATTCAGTTTATTATTATGTTACTTATCTAAATTTATCAACTCAAAAAAAACTCGCCATTTAAATGCGCTTCGATCGAATGAAACATAAAAGTACTACGGAACCATTACAACTAAAAAATAACTTTACCTGTCACTTTTCTGTTTTGCACGTGGCGGGCGTATGTGCGATACCTATTCATGTTGGATACTATCGGCAGCACATCAATCTGCCCTTTTAAGCGATCAACTTACATTGGTTTTTACCCGACTGCCTCAGAAAGTTTTTCGAGGATGTGTATGTATGTAGACAAGATATTAGTTTTCACGGGCTGCAGCCCAAACGACTGGCTGGGCGGATTTTGACATGTGAAGTGTCGTTAGATTCGTCTTAGCAGCGCAAGTGACACTGACTATAAATATAAATTCAAGAAGGCGGTATTTTATCGCAAACTACAACTTTGAAAATACTGCAGTCGGGTTTTTGTTTTTTAATACATCTGCTTGTTATGTATATTTACGCGACTTACTTGTTGATTATTTAGTAGAAGGTGTAGCCCTCTACGTTTTGGCTAGTTACGACAGCCTTCTTCTTCAGTCGACAATCGCAACTGGCGGTCGCGCGTGTGTGATTGATTGTCGCCCTCCAAGAAGAAGGCTGTCGTAATCAGCCGAAACGTAGAGGGCTACACCTTCTACCAAATAATCAACAAGTAATTCGCGTAAATACCTCTATACATAATGAGTGATACTTGTTCGTTTAATAATAAAAAAAACATCTGCTTGTTCCTAATAATCACATGAAAAACCAGTCTAAAAATCTATTGTCCCTTTAATGGTTAGGTTGTTTGGCTGGTTATATTTAATTGCTCTTTAAAGAACCAGTACATTCGTATGATGCTCATTTCATCAGTAGTAGATCGACATGATTTCGACTGTACCTAAACATTAATTTGTATGAGTTTTCAGGACAAAAGCTTGCCTCTGACTGAGGCAGACTTCATGTGCCTTTCAGCATTTAAAATGCCTTATATTTACATACTTACATTTATCACGCCTATATCACGCCTTGCGGGGTAGGCAGAGTGTAAACGGCTGTACAAAACGGCCATTTACACCACATCTGACAAAAGTCTGAGAGTCATTCAGATGACTGTGTACAATACACAGCTCTCAAATAGGTACCTTAGTCGTTTCTTACGACGCCAACGGGAAACATAATGGGGTGATGCTATTCTAAGCCGGCACCGCACGAATATTATGAAAAATCTTATGAGTGGTCATAGAAAGCAAATGTTAGCGGTGTTAAAAACCACTGACTATCATCATGGTACATTTGCCTTTCGACCTCTAGACTAGACAAAAATAAAATTTTTGTTTAATGGAATTAACATACTGGCAAAAGAGTTTTCTACTTTCAAAAGGGCTTGGCCTTAACTAATCACTTTATGCATTCAAAGTTTATTTTTCATACAAACTCTTTCAACGTATCCCTCTGCAAATTCGCAACCGATGGACTCAATTTTTGGCACGGTAACTCTTCTGGACTAGATCTATGTTCCATATTCTTTTTCTGGTTGTAATAATGCATTTAAAAAAAGATATGGCCGTGGCAATATGCTCTAAAATTATCACTAAGTTTACGCCTTTGTATTTTCTAAATATGACAATAATTTCAACAAAACAAATGATACGGGCATAGACTATTTTATTGGAAGCAAAATAATGCCACTATCAACAAATTTGGTGGTGATTTCGAACGGGGAACCTGGTAAACCCAAAGCGCAAATTTTCCGGTAGCGAGTTATAACTGTCTCTTTTACGGCTGCGGGACGGGTGGGATGCACAAATGAGATAGAAATATTTTTATCAACTGACAGCTCACGATCTTTCAGCTCGGTATAGTAGCCTCTTAAGTTAGTGGAGGCGTTCAACCCTAAATTATCTTGTACTTATCAAGTTAGTTCGTAGGTAGGTATTTACCTATCATGTTAACAGACTGCGTTGACTAACTTCTTAATCCCACCAATATACCTAAAGACAAAGTGCAAGGGACATTTTTTTTTACATGAAGCCGTACCGAAAGAGTGAAAATTTTACAGTACCCTATATTACCTACTGAGACTTTGCTGTCTGTCCGTCTGTCCATCTGTATCAATGGTGTTCCAGGTTGTATCACATGAACGGTAGTAGTAAGACAGTTAAAATTTGCACAGAACATGTATCAATATTGCCGCTATGACAAAAATATAAAAAAAATGTAATAAAATTAGGTAAATTTAAATAAGATTTTAAAGGAGCTCCCATGTAACAAGCGTTATTTTTATGCAATTTTTATACATAATGGTAAGGCACCCTTCGAGCGCGCGTCCGACTCACACTTGACCGGTTTATTTGTATCAATTCATGTTTTAGCTTTTTATTCTACACGTGATAAAAAATCCCGTACAATTTCATCAGATTGAAATAAAAAATGTATCAGGTTAGGCGCGTAAAAATAGAACTGTGCTTTTTTTTCAATTGGAAGGATTATACCATTGAATAGATTTATTTCCGTATCGCTCTGGATACCTACTGGGATAGATTTAAAAATGTAGGATGGCAGCTGTTGCTTTTCCCAGACGAAAATACTAGTAAAAGTCGCAAATGAGTTGATTTATACAGGGTGTATGAGTCGGTGTACCGATTATTTGCAGGCGTGATCAGACCATGAAACTGAACCGACCCTGCCATATAAAATTCGCGATCATACGTTCCATGGGGAAAGTTGTTCAGTTTCATGGTCCGAGAACACCTGTGAAGTTTTTGTTACACCGTCTCATACACCCCAGAATTTTAAAAAAAGCGATAAATAAAAGGCTGGCTAAGATTGGCGAGCCCAGTGCAAGGTAATTTATTCCCACGGAATGCTTCTGCTGATTCCCTAGATGAGAAGTACTACATGACACTTACATCCCTTGCGGGGCAGGCAGTGCGTAAACGGCTGTAAAAAACGACCATTTATAGGTATCACGATTGAAGTCTGTGTATCACCATAGTGAAAGCCTGTCGCAAAATTGCAACACACATCAACTCTCAAATCCCTCTCAAACTAAAATTACTGTGTGTACAATATGTCTAACAAATTCCGAACTCAACAAACATTTCGAAGGTCAAAATTATTACATATCTAGGGTCCAAAGTAATTTCAACAAACTTGTGTACTTACCCAACTAAGTTTATAGTCTATGAGCCAGCGACCAAATTGGACTTAAGCTGTTATCTATAAAAGTTTCTCTTCCAAAAAGTATAAACAGCGGTTAGTTTTTGGAGGATGGATCTGTACGTACCCTGAAATGGGTGGAAAAAGTAACGGCTCTGTTTATTTGAATTTGTTACATTACCTATTATTCCATCCCTGGATTTTGTTAAAGTGGGCTTATGATATGCACCGCAACTTCAATTTTCTTTACACCTGTACTGTACGTCAAAATTTATAACTAGTTATTTAGTTTTTCCCCGTAGGACAGCGAGTCACTCAAAGTACTGATGATCCCTGGTGCCAGTTTTTCAACCACCTACTACAAGTAGCAGGGCTCGGACATGGCTGGGTAACGACCATTGTAAACTACCATTGCGCGACAATTACGGCTGTCGATAATTTGTTGTTATATAATTTTACACGTCTGAAGTCTTTTCGCTCGCGAGATAAGCCTCTATACCTTAGTGAAAAAATGGCTTCGCTTGTCTATAGGTACAGTGCATCATCTTATACTTAATTAAGCATAGCTAGCAGCCAGTCAAATTTTATTAATAATTTGAAAAAGCAAGACTTTTTAAAACTCTGTTTGGATATCAATATACATAGTATAAAGTAAAGTCCCTTCCCGTGTCTGTATGTATGTTTCCTTATATCTTTAAAATCCCTCAACGAATTTTGATGCGGTTTTTTTTATTCTATAGAGTAAGTTAAGGGGCAGGTTCTTAAATATTCTTTACCTCAAATTTTAACCCCTAAAGGGGTAAAAAAGGGGTTAAAAGTTTGTATGGAAAATATTTTATTTTTAACGCGACCTGTTTCAAATTTTGTGATTAAATCAAATAGCTAAAATAATTAAGCATGTGTTTCAGGGATTTTCGATTTTTAACCCCTAAAGGGGTAAAAAAGGGGTTAAAAGTCTGTATGGAAAATCATTATTTTTAAAAGCGATCTGTTTCAAAATTTGCGTTTAGATCGAAAAGCTAAAAAAATTAAATACGTGTTCCCGGGGTTTTCGGTTTTCGACCTCTAAAGAGGTTAAATAAAGGGGTTAAAAGTTTGTATGGAAAATCATGATTTTTCAATGCGATCTGTTTCAAAACTTGCAATTAGATCAAACAGCTAAAAAAATTGAGTGCATGTTTCAGGGATTTTCTATTTTTAACACCTACAGGGATAAAAGATGGGTTGCAGCGGGTGAAACCGCTGACGGGCAGCTATTGTTTGTTAAAAACAAGTCAACTTAATTATTATTTTCGATTTCTTATCGCTTGCAAGCTTTCCGTCTAGAAACCCTACGCTTAACTTACTCCAATATGTCAGAAGTGTTCACTAGATCGCTCTCAGATAGCCAAAGCGTAGAAGTTCCTACAACTATTACGAAGGATCACAAATACAAGCCGTGTGGTGGTTAGAATACCACATATCTTTACCGTGGGTGTCGTAAGAATCGACTAAGGGATTTGAGAGCTGATGGGTATTCCAAAACAAGCGTATTGGAATTTGTGAAAATATTTTTTAATTTTATGCGAAATAGATGGTATTAAAATCGGAATAATTTGATTTTACTTTTCACTGCCTATTACCTAGTGCTTTACTTGTCGCATCGCATGTTTTTTGTCATACCCAGCTCTGCGTTTACTGCTTACAACAGTCCACTGCTGATCATGGACGTCTCCCTTTCGGGAGGTATTGCCATACTTGGCAATCGGATGGCGAGCACAGTGCAAGATGTTTGTCACGGGGAACGCTCCTGCCCGTTCCCTGGGTAAGTATCCCTTAGTCCCTTCTTATGACACCCACGGGAAAGATATGGGGTGATTGTATTCTAAGTCGGCCGGCACCACACACCACACCCTTAAAGTGAATCCTTACGTCATACAAACGAAAAACTGCACTTCAGTCACATGAGCTGCAAAGATTTTTTTTGAAAAACCTTCAAGTGAAATGATAAAGGTACCTACACGGTAATTTGTCGCAAAACTTATGGTTAAAAGATAATCAGTATTTTCTGCACAATAAAATTAAACGTATTTATTGCAGCAGTAGCTTCATCTATTTTCGTAAAGTGGCGAATCGGTTTTTAGGGGCAAATCTGATGGTGTAAAAATTCATTATAGTGTTTTGCGAAAATTTTATATACCTACCCACGGGACTCCCCATCAAGTTTTTAATCAGACTTTTGTCTCCTTTACAGACATAACTCCATTAAACTTTTGTATGGAAAACGGGTTTCTAACTTGTTTTTCTAAGAAGGTATTTGAAGGAAAAAACCAGTTTATGTCAGTACCTTAAATGGGTAGGTGTAGGTAGATGTGGTAGCGATGGTTCAGTGTATCATTATGATTGCGTTTCAGGTCTAATACAAAATGCATGAGATACAGCAATAACCGGAATTGGCTCAATAACATCAGGAGAGTTAATCACATTTTGTAGTTTACAGGAATTTTATATACAATTCTGTAAAATATAAGCTTTAAAAATTTACAACTAGCTTCATGAATTCACTGCTAAAAATACAAAATGCACAGAACAAAAAAACTAAAGAAGTATAACACACCAGAGGTATAACAAAACAACGGGTTATGTATGATCCAATATCCAGGAGTACAGTAGGGCCTCTGCCAAGTCAAGCAAACACGGCATGGCTGTACTATCTTTTTCTTCAAATCAAAATCGAAAATAATTACTTAACTTGATTAGTGTAGGTATTTTGTAAAAGTCAACATTAGTTTTTGCCCCAGACTTTTCCATCCATATTACGTTTTTTCACGATTTTCTATAGAAATTTAAGGAACTCACATTACCTACCTGTGGCGAAGGCTCCATACATGTCGATTCTCGTCGGCTTCCCTTTCAGAATTGATAATATCACATCGATCTACTTTCATTTAGTACATTTTATGGCTGCAGCCTACCTTCAATAAAATTTCACCCTTCGCCACTGTTACCTACTATTCTTTTTGTGCCTCTAACAATAATAGACTTACCCATTCCCTCCAAAAAAAACTCATAAATGAACGAACAATAGGTTTGGCCAGGAAATTAAGTCTTAGTGGAAACAACGAGTTAGGCCCGTTTAGCCAAAAGTGACCCATATCTAATTTCAAAAAAAATATTGTTCCCGTTCGCCACAATACCAGTTATTTTTTCCCAAACAACATTAAAATTGGATGACTCGGAAACTAAAAAACACACAGAACATATCGTCTGCTTAAAGGCAAAACCACATAAATGACACTTTTTGCAAAAATGAGTTAAATATATATTTGTGATCAGAAAATTGAGATCTTTCTACAGGTGAAACCCAATAACTGATAGCTTGCTTAGTTCCCGAGTTAGTCGGTGAAAAAACCGAATACATTGATAAGTTTGGTACAAATTTACTATGGATAAACCAGCTATGCTCACTTACAGGGAAACTTTACAAAAACAGTGTCATGTAAAACGCAATAAACGACTTTAACATTACACAAACTCACCAACTTTAGGTATAGCATCAAATTTAAGCTTACAGGCAGAACCAAATATTGTTCTTTATTGCGAAAACCAATAGCCAGTATACAGGCAAATTAGTATGCCTGCCTGCCACGCAAAGGTTCCGGGTTCAATTCCCGGTGGGGTCACTCTTAAAGTTGATATTTATCACTTTGTGAATTTGTTCCCAGTCTGGTTAGGATTTTGCAGGCTGAAGCACCTGATTGTCCGCAAGTAAGATGGTTCCGTTCTTCGGATAGGCACGTTAAGCCGTCGGTCCCGGTTGCTGTCTATGATGGCGGTCGTTACACAACCATGTCAGAGGCCTGCTTTTTGCAGTAGGCGGTTGAAAAACTCTGACACCAGGGTTTATCGGGTCGTTGAACGACTCGGTGTCCCACACGAAAAGAAGAGACAGGCAAAACCAAATAAGTGACATACTTCAGGCTACTTTTTTTGAAATTATAAATAACTATAAATCTAATGAAAGTGGTGAAAAAAGAATTGGATAGCTTAATAATCACTTGATAAAAACAGGTGCATTACAATGATTCAGAACATTTTGAAAGCCGTTCATATTGAAGTCCAAACTTTCAAATCGATCTAGCTCAAAACATCATTCGTTGCAGTTGTCTGGTTCTGGTTTTGTCTTTAAGCAGACGATATATGGGCGTGATTCGGATACCCCTCAGTATTAAGAATTTAATTTATTTGTCTTTTTACGTCACTGTCTGGTCCACTCTGTATAAGTATTGCTTTAATTTGATTTGTGATGCGATAAGTACACTTTTAAGGCCATTGGTTATTTTCTTTTAATGCCACCAGGTTCCCCGGATGAAAGATTAAAATTCCAAAAACTAAAAAGTTATTATTTATTGGTTATTAAAAATAGCATGGATGAGTCAGATTTTTAAGTATTATTTGTTTCCGGGGAATTGGAGTTAGCTGAGGGGTATTTATCCGAATCATACCCTCCTCATGTTTATATCGCATTTTTGTTTTAATTTTTCATTTTACTCTTTTCGTTGTATGACGAACCGGGACTGTGACAAACCGGGTCAGAACTGAATTTAAGCATTCTAATATAAAGATCTTCAAAGGCGAAAACATTAAAGAGACAAGTCCAGACATTATTCGGACCGCATGTAAATTTACAAAAATTCACTGAATCGTAACTTAAGTACCTCATATTACAGGACTGTGCAATGCACATGTGCCGCGTAATATTACGATATTTGAGAGACAGTCAGAAAATGAGATGGTTTACACACGCACCGGATGAATTATCGTTATTTCACCGGTTCAGTTTAAAGCTATATTCAAACCCGAACGAAACCAGCGTGGTGCGTAGGGCCTTCCTTCCGCGTTATTCTGATTGGTATAAATTATAAAGCGATTGAGATCCCCTTCCCAGATACCGCTTAGCGCTAGATTGAATAGGGCTTTATTTTTAAAAGGAGTTTTAAGAAATAGCATAGAAATGTCGTGTATCATGGCACGCGACGCAGCATCACCGTGTGGTTGTCATGTCACCAGCTGTTATTTTCTTGCTAAATTGTGAAAAATCCTAATGAAAAATGATGAGGCCGGTGTTACGTGTGCTTTGTACTATTGCTAGCACACCCTATACCCATTTACGAAATACACTTATTTTGTTTTTCTTAGCATTTGTATCAAAATAAAAAACCAATAAAAGTTAATCCCTTTAATGGTAATGGGATGTGCTGGCTATAGTACAAGGTTTGATAAAAGTATTTTTTTTTTTCAATAACACCGGACCATTAAAACATCGCAAAATTGTGCAGCATGTGTGCAAACCACCAAACACTTATTAAATAGGGGGATTCAGACCTGTATCACAATGGGACAAAAACGGGGCGTATTCAATGGTCAAAATTACGCTCCTAAATTGGAGGGATATAAAAAGACGTTTTGTCAATATTAAAAATTCCCTCATCCCTCCCAATCCCCTGTCCACAGTATAAGTAAAGGGCAGTAACACCACTATACATTAGAAAATCCACTTTATGTATTTCAGCTCATTCATTCATTTATATCGTGTATCGCATCACCTCATCTTACCTAGGGTGTCGTATTAGGCAATTTAGGGACTTGAGGGTTTTATGTTTATTACAATTTTAGGCGTCAGGCTGACAACCTATCAGTATAGTCATCACATTTTTTTCTGAAATGACCTTCAAAGACGTGGCGATAACGCCCATACTTTTTCGAATTTTTTAACGCTCTGTATAACGTAGGTACTTACTGTTCTGGGGGTACTATATATTATGACTATATTTTTCTATATGTCTTTGGCACCAAGAAACAGTGAATTTTAGGCTGCATTATGGGCAAGTTTTCTTCCTCGCATGTTTTTTTCATAACACCACCTACCTACTGTTTCTTACTTCTTCTATCTAAACTTGCCGTCTCCATTTATTCTTTCATTGGCGTGTTTCTCTGGCATCGCTCAGAATTAAAAGCTTTCTGACTGGGTCCTTTATTATGTTTGTTAGTTTATAAATAGATATTATAGTGGCCTCGATTCATACAGGCTAGGTCGATATTTCCATGGCTATTCATGTCACTTTCCGAAATAAGGTAGATAGACGTGACAAGAAAGCTACAACAGTATTTCTACGATTTATTTCATTTCGTTGTTTACACCATTCAGAGGCCTGCTACTTGCAGTAGGCGGTTGAAAAACTCTGACACCAGTGTTCATCGGGCCGTTAAACGACTCGGTGTCCCACACGAAAAGAAGAAGAAGAAGAATTTACACCATTGATTCAACTGTGTATCACCATAGTCACAGATTTTCAGCCTGTCGCGTGAAATGCCCGATTCTCAAACATATCAACTTTCGAACCCCTGAGTCGCTTCTTATGACACCCACGGGAAATATATGTGGTGATAGTATTCTAAGCCAGCGCCACACGACATATACCAAGCTGGCACCACACGGCATCAGCATGAACAGACTCTTTACTTGGCATACAGGAAGTAAAATTACAAAATTAATTTACCTTCATAACTGCACTGAAAACCACTTTCATATGCTGTTATTCGAAACATTGGCTGTAGCGAACTAGCGACTCTCCGGGCGTCCAACCAAACTAAATCCATGTAAAACTTTTAATAAGTTTAGTGCCAAATTAAGTGTTGAGCTACACCGCTAGGTGGCGCTGAAATAACCTCTAAAAATACAATTAAGTGCACATGACACAATGTTAGTGTTCGTGGGCTTCTAATACAGAGAGACGGCTACAAGGAAACGTCACAACTCACTACACTCACTCAGACATCTACACGCTGCCATTTAAAAGCGAAATACTCGTAAAACCGTCCTAGGCTCAGTCCGCGCAGTGAACTTTATTCGCGTAATGCTTTTTTTCCTGATATGATATTGTACTTTGTGAAATGAAAAAACAAACGATAGTTTTTCCGTAAGTGCGGAAACTTGCATAAGATTCAGTTACAAAAAAGCGAGAAAACATCGAGCGAAATAAAATCGCTGTGCGGATAGGGCTGTTGAGTCTAACTCAACAGTGAAGTAAAATTTAGGTCAAAAATTACGACTCGGAAGTGCCGTGCGACTTTGTAGTGTGTTATAGTGTACGTGGGATATAATCTAAGCGTGTTCAACCCAGGTATCACATTTCAAAAATTCACAAAAAATAGTAGCAACCCTAGGTCTAGGGTGTATGTGGGTATATATGATCAGTAAAATGGGCGAGCTGTCCTTCTGTAAATTCTCTATTTCGTGCACATGACCCCTGCGGTGCAATTTTGTTGCAGACTAATTTTGTAGCAACAGACGAAGTACGGTGAAGCTTGTTCATTTATGAATTGAATATTGTGATTTGTGTGGGATACCGAGTCGACTGATTACTTGATGAACTCTGTTTTAACTTGGCTGTGTACTTGAGACCCGATATCTAAGTATGTAATCATAATTAATCCCGAGCCCGATGAAACAACGTGCCCTTCAAAACACGAAACCACGGACAATAATTGATGGACAATTAAATAAATAGTTTACCCTGCTAGGCATGTCATACATACTAAACTGGGAATAATCTGATGCATTTGTATGAGAATCTTAGATGGGAATTCATACGTACCTATTACTACAGAAAAACTGGAATCATTACAATGAATTAATTCAATATATTTTTATGAACGAATCCGATAAAATATCACTATATAATGCGGTGCATCTGCATGTTATCACCGCCATAACCACAGTTTCCCGAATTCACTGATTCGACCACTCAGAGCAGAGCACTAAGCTTCAAATACCGACTGGGCCACCATTTTGACGGGCGCTTTCGACCGGCCGCCTGCCAGTCAGACAGGCATTTAGTGGTTTGTCAGGCATTTTGAGGTTCGATTGCCTTTGCCAGGGCTTAGAGAAATACTTGATTGGATAATAGCTATTCGTTGATAGATCGTTATAGAGCCAAGTCAAACAGAGGTCTAGTACTACCCAATAGGGTTCATAGAATTTGTTTGTCACCAGTGGAGGATTATGACTATAACGGGTGCTTTCGACCAGCCGCCTGCCAGTCAGTCAGGCATTTAGTGGTTTGTCAGGCATTTTGAGGTTCGATTGCCTTTGCCAGAGCTAAGTGAACTATTTGATTGAATAATAGCAATTCGATGATGGATTGTTACATAACCAAGTCAAACAGAGTTCTAGTAGTTGAACAAGTAATCTCAAAAATCCAAAACCGAATAATCGAGTTCCCAAATTCACTGATTCGACCGCTCAGAGCACTAAGCTTTAAATACCGACAGAGCCACCATTTGGACGGGCGCTTTCGACCAGCCGCCTGCCATTCAGACAGACATTTAGTGGTTTGTCAGACATTTTGAGGTTCGATTGCGTTTGCCAGGGTTCAGAGATGTACACAACCAAGTCAAACAGAGTTCTCGTAGTTAAGTTAGAACCAGGAATCTCAAAAATCCTAAGCCAAATTCAAACAACAAATCGAGTTTCCAAAATTGAATCGACCGCTTAGAGTACTAAGCTTCAAATACCGACTGGGCCACCATTTTGACGGGCGCTTTCGACCCGCCGCCTGCCAGTCAGACAGGCATTTAGTGGTCTGTCAGGCATTTTGAGGTTCGATTCCGTTTACCAGGGCTAAGTGAACTATTTGATTGGATAATAGCTATTCGCTGATAGATCGTTATAGAACCAAGTCAACTAGAGGTCTAGTACTACTCAATAGGGTTCATAGAATTGTTTGTCACCAGTGGTGGATTATGACGGGCGCTTTCCACCGGCCGCCTGCCAGTCAGACAGGCATTTAGTGGTTTGTCAATTTTAATTACAATGGTAATATGTTAAAGGAGGTATGTGATACAGATTTTCTGGGTGTCACATTGGATTCTCATTTGAATTGGAAGAGCCATATAGAAAAACTTAATAACAAACTTAGTGGTCGCTGCTATGCACTATCTGTACTTGTGGACACGGCATCGGTTGAAGTAGCGGTTAGTGCGTACCATGGAAGTGTATACCCACTACTTTTATACGGCATTATATTTTGGGGCGGCTCTGCCGATGTGACTAAAACATTTATTTTGCAAAAACGATGTCTACGCATTATATTCAGACAGCCAGATGATACATCACTAAGTAAAATTTTTAGAGATAAAGGCTTCTTGACATTAACAAGTATATTTATTCTAGAGATATGTACTTTTGTCCGCAATCATATAAACATTTTTTCATGTGTGTATCTGACAAGCACTCACGAAATGTAAGACATAAGAATCGTCTTGTGCTGCCATCCTCAATCAAAAGTATGATTTTTGACAAATGTACAACTGTGACTGCAGTTCGATTATCTATATAATAGGATCCCTAGCCATATTAAATCTTTAGACGACAACAAGTTTAAACGGGCACTGAAATTATGGTTAATAGAAAATGTTTTTTACGATTTGAATGAATTTAATGCTTTGACAAATATTAGATAAAATTGGATTATATAAAATTAAACATTATATTATGACATTCCTAGATTATGTATGACATTGTTAATTTAATTTAATTTATAAAATATGTTTTATGTTTAAAATTGCATGCCTGATTAGGTAAGAACTGTAAATTGTACTTTTAATACTATTTAATTTTACCACCTGTATTAACCAGTTCTGGCAATAAATAATTCTGATTTCTGATTTCTGTCAAGCATTTTGAAGTTCGATTGCCTTTGCCAGGGCTTAGAGAAATACTTGATTGGATAATAGCTTCGAGCATCTTCCGTCCCGTTCCGGCCCGTCCTCCAAGGATAATAGCTATTCGCTGATAGATCATTATAGAGCCAAGTCAACTAGAGGTCTAGTACTACCCAATAGGGTTCAAAGAATTGTTTGTCACCAGTGGTGGATTATGAAGGGCACTTTAGACCGACTGCCTGCCAGTCAGACAGGCATTTAGTGGTTTGTCAGGCATTTTGAGGTTCGATTGCCTTTGCCAGGGCTTAGAGAAATATTTGATTGAATAATGGCAATTCAATGATGGGTCGTTACACAACCAAGTCAAACAGAGGTCTAGTACCTACTTACTTACTAACCTAACCACAGCTTCCCAGATTCGACCGCTCAGAGCACTAAGCTTCAAATACCGACAGAGCCACCCTTTTGACGGGCGCTTTCGGCCGGCTGCCTGCCAGTCAGGCAGGCATTTAGTGGTTTGTCAGGCATTTTGAGGTTCGATTGCCTTTACCAGGGCTTTAACTATTTGATGGGATAATAGCAATTCAATGATGGGTCGTTACACAACCAAGTCAAACTAAGGTATAGTTCTAGTAGTTGAACAAGAAATTTCCAGATTCAAAAACCAAATTTAAGCCACGAATTGAGTTCCTAAATATTCGACCGCTCAGAGCACTAAGCTTCAAATAACGATGGAGGGCCACTATTTTGACGGGCGCTTTCGACCGACCGCCTGCCAGTCAGACAGGCATTTAGTGGTTTGTCAGGCATTTTGAGGTTCGATTGCCTTTGCCAGGGCTCAGAGATGTATTTGATTGGATAATAGCAATTCAATGATGGGTCGTTACACAACCAAGTCAAACAGAGTTCTAGTACTACCCAATAGGGTTCATAGAATTTGTTTGTCACCATTGGTGGATTATGACGGGCGCTTCCGACCGGCCGCCTGCCAGTCAGGCAGGCATTTAGTGGTTTGTCAAGCATTTTGAGGTTCGATTGCCTTTGCCAGGGCTTACAGAAATACTTGATTGAATAATAGCAATTCAATGATCGTCACACAATCAAGTCAAACAGAGTTCTAGTACTTACTTACTAACCTAACCACAGCTTACCGAATTCACTGATTCGACCGCACAAAGCACTAAGCTTCAAATACCGACCGACTCAAGGCCACCATTTACCGACCGACTCAAGGCCACCATTTTGTTGTTGTAGCCCTTTCAACCTGCCAGTCAGAGTTGAGGCATTTAGCGGTTTGTCAGGCATTTTGAGGTTCGATTCCCTTTACCAGTGCTCGAGGGGTTATTCAATTGAATAATACTGAGTAATTCGATGACGATGATGATGAATGGATGTTGTTTTTGGTTAAATTGACTGATGAGAAGGCTTGGAAAAGCAGAAAGCCAGCAACCTATCCTTTTCTGTACCGTTGGTGTCAAAATACGCGCCTAAGCATATTATTTATTTATGACAGTTGAAGGTATCCTACTGTATGACCATTGGAATAGGCCATATTTGTCCGAAAATATGTCCTTACTTGGACAATTGTCACATAATTATGATGGCTTATTCAAACGACCGTTCTACAATCCACTTATGAACATTTTTAGGGGATAGGCTGGTATGACCCTAGGTATACTTACCGTTTTTATGGCCGTCTATTTTATGCCTACGCTCTACCCAACTAGGTATGGGCGTTTTGCTTTATTGTTAATCAGGTGCAATGCGAGAAAGACTGATATCGGCACAATTTAAACAAAACTAATCAAGTGGAAACCGCATTGCAGTGATACATTCACGAAGATGGCTGCAGCACATTTACGGAGATAGCTACGGATCACGATGTGTGCTTCGGTGAACACGCGAATAGTCGTGCCAACGACCACATATCCTTCTAGACGCCAGTATACGCAGGAAAAAGGGTTATTTCACGCGCGAGTAGATATGACAAATCGTATGGAATTTATCATAACTGTGGCGTACGTGCTGACATTGGTTAAAGACAGTGGTCCCTGGTTAAAGAAAAACCGAAAAATTATCAATATCTCTTATCATAATTATAAAATAACTAAATTAACAAGTAGGAAATCCGAAAACACTTTCACCTACTTGTCAGCAACGACAGAATAGAACAAGAAAAGCACAACAAACAAACACCCACATTTAGAGACAAGGCAGTAAATAATAAAAAGGTTCCAGCGCGTCGCTCACAATAGCAAAATGAAGAATGTTGCCAAACATGCGTAGACAAAATTTATGTCGTGTGTTCGCATGCTAAGGGGACTGATGTGCCAATTCCTTCAAGTAAACATTTCAGTCAACTGGCATGGTATTGAGTGCTTGCTAATTGACCAGTTTTGGCTGCATCGTAGGCATCTTGCAGATGTGACAAGCTACATTTACTTCCGTCGACACCGTGTCGAGGACTGTTGTCAACTTTTTGACGGCTGTAAGTGAGTGCCAACAGTTGACGTCGAGGCAATGCCGTCCGTCTGCCTGTCATAGCTTGGCCATAGCCAAATGACGACTGACTAGGGGCAGAATTATTTGAGTTGAGTGTTACTGGCATTACAAAGCAGACTTTGGGCTCAGTGCGCGCGATCTTACGTGACATCAGCAATGATTCAATGGCTTGCCAAAAAGTAAACGCCTGGCCGTCTAGTAAGCCGTGCGGTCGTTGATGCTGATACTGTTGCTTGACGGCACATAAACGATAGTGAAATTGTCTTATCTTTGCGACAACTTGAGTAAACTGTAATACATTTTATCCTGATTTGTTCAAATCATAATACCTAATATGAGTAGAGTAGGTATAGTTAGTCCCGCGCGATTGGTTCAAAAGCAAAGACAATGTACCTATGACATAGTATGCCATCGGATTGTGCACGGACTATAGCTACCTAATCTATTCGACAGACGACCCGACATTATTAGTAGGTAGATAAAAGTGTCAATTTCAGTTTTTTTCTAAAGTTTTAAGTCACACATCAAAATGGTCAACCTATACTGGTTTCCCACAGATTTTCCGTGAATAACCAGAAAAGATTGATCTCTTGAATATAGCATAATGTGCAACTGATAGTACTAAATCCTTTCAGCCTCGCATCGTTCGCAACAGATAGCGAAGAAACTCCTTAAGAAGTGGGTTTAGCTTAAGTACCTACACTTTGCCTACGCGACTCCACAGTATGTATAGATGTAACAGTAAAAAAACTCGACCCGTTTCTGTTGAATCCCAAGGACTGTCACTTTCGGTTTAATAATATAAAATAGAAATCATTTTCAAAAATTCACCGTTTCTAAACTGCATTATCTCTGTGAGTATCAAAGGCTACCTACTTATTACTATGGGAAAACACTCTACCCATACCCATCCCATGAACATTTGGGGAACATTTCGCTTGGGTGAGACGCCGGCCGCTTACAGTTTCCTTGTAAGCGTCGTCGTGCGTCCGTTTCGAGCGCTTGTATATAGTTTCCACACTGCTGAGCGAAAGCGAAGCCATTTTTTCGCTGTGGCGACTCACTTTGTTTATACAGAGCATGTTCTTTCTTCCTGTATGTAGGTAGTTTATACGAGTTGATCGTTCTTATTCACTGAGTCGAGTTTGTGTGTTCCGAGACTTTCATGTACAAGTTTTTCTAAGTCTTGGTAAAGTGTTTGTAAGCTGTAGGTAGGTATAATAATAGGCTTAGACCCTATCCGCATAGAGATTTTATTCCTTGTGTTTTTATTCGCTTTCTATTTTGTATAAAATTACAGATTTTCCAGTATTTGGTTTTTTATCGCCTGTGCGGGATTTTGTATATGATTCACAGACAGAAGTGTGACAGAATTGCAAGAAAAGTTTGACCTGAAGAATATTTGCTGTGTGGATAAGGCCTTAGACAGTAAAGCGATTTGTTCACATGTCCATAAATGATAATAATTTGTGTTCGTGACAGTCACTGTACAAGACAGTCCAAATCGGTGACATAATTTATGCAGTGACGTATGCCAAGCTTGTAAGTTATCCGGGTTTTCAAATTTTTTTGTACCTAACATCTTTTCGTATAAAAATGCCCTCTCGTGTTGGTATGAGAAAAAAAAAAGTGAATAGTAGAAATATGCCCAAACTTGTCTGAAATAAAAAAAAAAGTTGTAAAACAAAGTATGAATACTTTCTTTTACTACACTAACTATGAAACCATTTATTCGGTGTGGCTTTTTATTTTATGTCAAACTAAATTCAGTACAGGAAGTTGACTACTACGAATACTACGATCAACCAGGTTGGAAACATAGCACAGGAGAAACTAGGGCTGTCATAAAGGCCTTTCAGTTAAAGCAAAATGCTGATCTCAAAATACGTCAGTTGACATGAAATTTGAATATTTACACCTCATGGCATGGTGATGCACTTTACTACTTTGCACTTTCAGCAAAAAAAACGTTTTTGGCTTTGGTTTTGTTGGACATAGTTTTATTTTTTAATTTACATAATAATATTTTGCAACTACGAAGCCAAAATTTCATAACATCCAATCGCGTCACTATGAGAACTTACCCTAAATCCATCACATAAACCGACGGACCAAAATGACGGTTCTGTTCCGAAGTACAGTTACTAAAATATTATTGAGAAAAGATTGGTTGGTTTACGAGCTTTTTTTACGTTGGCTTGAAGGCAAAAGTTCCAGATTTATTCCAGCTATGCGCTTTTTCGATAGTAATAAATAATAGTAACCCGTTAAAAACGAGGGTGAAGTTTAAGGTTTGACGTGTAGCGCAGTGGTATTATACACATGGATTGGCTATTGATCTTTCTTACGAGTCATGGAGATGGATGATACATAGTCCTTTGTAGGTACTACATCTGAAATAAAAACAGAACAAGAATGATCCACAAATAGTTATTAAATCAGATCAAAAATTATGCAGAGTTGTCAATTTTACAGATTGAAAATCTCTTTTGTATTTTATATATACATGAACGGCTATAAGACAGACAAAAATTAAACCTGAAGTTTCAGTTTTCCATCATCTTCTTCGATACCATGACGTTGTCCCTGGAGTCATATTTTCAACCGCGCGTTTCTCATCATAACAGAAATTTCAGACACCGACTGTACTTCAAACAGCCAGCGATAAATTCGTACGTTAACTTTTCAAAAATCAACCTATCCGTATATCCCCTAACACTCTCGAACTTACAACATTGGCGCTCAAACTTTCACTATAACGCTCTTATTGATATGTTTGCCCCAGTTTGGGAATCCCCGCTATAGATTCCGGAAGTTCGACTTACAAACACTAGAATTGAATAGTTATTTACAATTCGTGTGTGGAATTCTGAGGACATTGGTTCTACAACTTGTCGAGTGTAATACAGAGTCGACGAAAGTCCTAATAGGACCCTTGTCATTGTTGTCTTGTCAATGCTGTCTTTTCATTGGGCCAGAAACTTCAGAAGACATTTTCAGGTAATTCCTTTTACTTTTGTAAACATGCATTATGAAAAAGAACTAAAATTTAGTTTCTGTCAATTTTCATCTAAAACATCTAAAGCTACTTTTGATTTCTCAAAATATCAAAAACTTTTAAAACATTACGCAAATAGAAAAAATCCCAATTTTCATAGCAAAATTTCTGCGTGTGTCATATCAAATTTATTCAACATCATAATAAAATGTAATTTATCAACAACCCGAAAACACTCGATCGTATTACAACCTTTTCCCAAACATACTTCGCAAAATTGGCTCCGTTCGACTTTCTCATAAACAAGATATTCGAGTAAATAAAACACAAGCTTTAGAAACAATCTATCATAAGATATCCGTATAAAATGAAACTGGGAACGAAACAACACAGAAAGGAGAGAGTACATCAATAAATCACTATATAACCGCTCTACAACAGGCAATACTCCCTTGAAGAAGTCCGTGAGAATTTTTCGTACATACGGGCTATTAGAATGGCGATCGGAATAATATTTTGAGCGTATTTTTTGGTCAATGTCAATACAGAGCGGAATCATAGGAAATAATTAAATTAACACAATCCAATTTGTATTTGTTTTATTCTTATTTTTTATTTCATTTGGAATTTACATAAAATTGAGGCACAAAAGCTGTGTTATCGCTCATCATCAGTTCTTTATTTTTAATTAGCACATTTCAGTCAAACAAAAACTCGATCTAGCATTCTTTGGTCAGACGATATTTCAAATCAGAAGAAATCGGTTTAGTGATCGGTCCACCGATATTTCAGAACATGATTTTACAAATTTTTTAATTACAATTTCGCCTTCGATTGTATAAGTCATATAGGTATAGTGTAGTTCGATACTGGTCACTTCTGCTTTTGTAAAGCATAATATTTTTGTTTAACAAACATTCTAGTCTGTGTGTCGCAATCGATACCTGTGGAACTTTGCTGATTTTTCACCAGCATCTGAAGCTCGCTAGCTCCCAGCGCTAAGTCCCGGACTAGACTTGCAGATTTTATTTTCTCTATCATTTTTATATATTTAAAACGTGAGGGGGAAATGTTCAACTGCCGACCCGGGAATACTTGTGATACCTCCGTTTGTGGACTTTTGCGAGTCGTTGAATATTTGCTACATAACTTGTTAGGAGATATGGAATTCAAATATTTTGTTGGATGAATTTTGAGCAAGCTTCTTCTGAAAGTTTTGGATTTATTATAAAAGAAGGTGAATATAAGTACTCTTCGGACGTTATCTGATGGCAGTCATGTGTCATTTGTTTTCGCTTTGGCATGCCATCAGATCGCGCGTGTTCTATATAGTTTCATTTTGTTTATTATTATTATAGACGCTTAATACACGCAAAACCTTTTAAACACTTACTTGAGCTCGTATTATCTTATACTTGACAAATAATTTTTAGTACACTAGTGCAGCATTTAATGAAAACTGCATAATAACTCATTTATCAAAATAATATAGCACTATGAGTGCATTGAAAATCCCATATCAATTATCGCGACAGCCATATCCTTCAAGTAATTGTATTGTGATGTATTAGTTTTCTATGTTAGTCTAGAGAAATAGGTACTTACTATTTTGTAAGTTACCCACATACTTGAATATTTTCCGCAATATTATTACGTCACGTAAAACTATACGGTTCGAACGTAAACATTAAACAACTTACTCGTTTTCTTTATAAAGAACACGTTACCTGTTCCACATTATATTGCTTCTTTGCATACAAATATGTAGGTGATTTTCTTCTCGCGCTCAGCAAAATGGTTCTACTTCTGTCTTCGGAAAATTGTGTGATTGTTTTTAGGTGTACATTACGCGTTCCAATCGATTTTCTTATTACCGAAAATCAGGATTAGAAGAAAGAAGTCCATATTGAATTAATTTATTCCTAAAAAAAACAGATGCTGGCACCAACAAGAAAACATTATCAAGTAAGTACCAAAAAAATACGATGTAGAATAAAGGAGTTCCTAAAGACTATGAACGCGTTAGGAGGGTGTGTTTGCTGTTAAGAGACTAGGTGTGTTTGCTGTTAAGAGACTACGGTGACTTTGAATTTGAACTATAATAAATGCAGATGTTGCCTAAATACCTAATGATGCTGCGGCACATACCTTTACTTGAAATGTAGACTGTGACGTGGCAAAATAATTAGTCGGTGAAATGTTTAGTCGGCGAATCGTAATTCGGTGAAACGTGTTTTTATTTACAGTTAAATCGGTGAAAAGAATGTCGGAAAACACGTTTCCGACAATCTATTTTAAAAAGCAGCAATGTACACTACATTGAATGTCGCATTCTTTGAAAGTAGCAAATAGCTTTGTAAGTGTGTAACGTCTCAGCGGCGCCTGCTTTGCAAGCAGATGCTGTAGTTGCGAAACAAAACGACGGGACATGACTTAAACTTTATTGTTAATACTAGAACAGTAGTTAGAAAGAAGAAAAATGGAGTAAGTAAAAATTATTCTGAAACAAGGCTGAAAAACAGTGACAGTGAAGTGGCTAATCATGAAGTCGGTAAACCGTAATACGGCAAACGTGAAGTCACAGTGTCTTAGCAAAAGAATCAGTTGGTGAACCACGTGGCGGTAAAATATTTTGTCGGCGAATTGTTTTTTGGTGGAACGTGTTTTGACAAAAAGTTACGTCAAAGAAACGAGTGTTTGCAAATTGTTATTTGATCTAAATTCGTATCCTAAAAAGCAGCAATGTACATTACAATGAATGTCGCATTCTTTGAAAGAGGCAAATAGCTTTGTAAGTGTGTAACGTCTCAGCGGCGCCTGCTTTGCAAGCAGATGCTTTAGTTGCGAAACGAAACGACGGGACATGACTTAAACTTTATTGTTAATACTAGAAAGTGGACAGACAGAAAGAAGAAAAATAATATAGTCTAATGAGGTTCTGAAACATGCAAAAGGCGATCAGTGAAGTGACTAATCATGAAATCGGTAAACCATAATACGGCATAACGTGTAGTCGATAAAACAGTGCCTCAGCAAAAGAATCAGTCCGCAAACCACGATGCAATAAAATGTTTTGTCGGCGAACTGTTATTCGGTGAAACGTGTTTTGCTTTACAGTTAAATCGGTGAAACGAATGTCGGAAAACACGTTTCCGACAATCCATTTTAAAAAGCAGCAATGTACGTTATACTACAATGAATGTCGCCATCTTTAGTAGAGGCAAATAGCTTTGTAAGTGTGTAACGTCTCAGCGGCGCCTGATTTGCAAGCAGGTGTTGTAGTTGCGAAACGAAACGACGGGACATGACTTCAACTTTATTGTTAATACTAGAAAAGTAGACAGACAGAAAGAAGAAAAATGGAGTAAGTAAATATGATTCTGAAACAAGGCTTGAAAAAAAACTTACATGAGAAAGGCGAACAGTGAAGTGGCCAATCATGAAGTCGTTAAACCATAATATGGCAAACGTAAAGTCGGCACACAGTGCTTCAGCAAAAGATTCAGTCGGTGAACCACGTTGCGGTAAAATATTTTATCGGCGAACTGTTTATCGGTGAAACGTTACCTAAGTCAAAGAAACGAGTGTCAGCAAATTGTTATTTGATCTAGATTCGTATTCTAAAAAGCAGCAATGTACAATTCTTTGAAAGTCGCCATCTTTAGAAGAGGCAAATAGCTTTGTAAGTGTGTAACGTCTCAGCGGCGCCTGCTTTGCAAGCAGATGCTTTAGTTGCGAAACGAAACGACGGGACATGACTTAAACTTTATTGTTTATACTAGAAAAGTAGACAGACAGAAAGTAGAAAAATGGAGTAAACATGATTGTGAAATAAAAGGCTTGAATAAAAATTACATGCAAAAGGCGAATAGTGAAATGGCCAATCATGTAGTCGTTAAACCATAATACGGCAAACGTGAAGTTGGCACACAGTGTCCCAGCAAAAGAATCAGTCGGTGAACCACGGTGCGGTAAAATATTTTGTCGGCGAATTGTTTTTCGGTGAAACGTGTTTCGACAAAAAGTTAAGTCACAGAAACGAGTGTTTGCAAATTGGGGCCGGAACGGGACGGAAGATGGGACGGGTTGATCGAAGGCAAATTGTTATTTGATCTAGATTCGTATTCTAAAAAGCAGTAATGTACAATTCTTTGAATGTCGCATTCTTTACAAGAGGCAAATAGCTTTGTAAGTGTGTAACGTCTCAGCGGCGCCTGCTTTGCAAGCAGATGGTGTAGTTGCGAAACGAAACGACGGGACATGACTTAAACTTATTGTTAGGTACCAGAAAGAACAAAGCTTGAACAAGGTGATTCCTGTTGCTACAAACCACTTCAATCCAACAAAATTTGGTCATCATCACCGAACCATACAGTTGGCAAACAGTGATAAAATATTAGTTCGATCGATAAAACAATATTCGGCGAAACGTATCTATAAACGGCAAAGAGTAATGCGGCAAAAGAATTTGTCTGTGAACCATGTTTCGATGTGAAATTTATCGGCGCACAGTTAAGGCAGTGAAACGAGTGTTGGTGAACTGTTACTTTTCTGGTTTGTTTTAAAACCAGCAATGTACACTACAATGAATGTCGCATTCTTTAGAAGAGGCAAATAGCTTTGTAAGTGTGTAACGTCTCAGCGGCGCCTGCTTTGCAAGCAGACGCTGTAGTTGCGAAACGAAACGACGGGACATGACTTAAACTTTATTGTTTAGCGGTTAAGGTCGGTTTTGTGGGGTTTTTATTGTGCAGTGATTATCTATTATGCCTGTCGATATGCTTGCTGAGACCACAAATTAGGAAAACGGCGCGCGGGGCGCCTTTACAGGTGGCTCACTCAGTACTAGGACGATTTTGACGCTTACTGACTTTAACTGATAATAACCGGAATCTTTTTCGGTATTTACACCTAAGAAAAACCTTTGCCGTGTGATGCCGGCTTAGATTGCCGTGTGATGCCGGCTTAGAATAGCATCACCCCATTTCTTTCCTGTGGGTGTCGTAAGAAGCGACTAAAGGACTCGAGGGTATCATGTGTATTGCAATTTTAGGCGACAGGCTGACAACCTGTCACTATAGCGATACACGACAATAGCTAAAACGGCCCTCAAATATGTGTCAGACGTGGCGATAACGACCGTACTTTTACGGCCGTTGACGCTCTGCCTACCCCGCAAGGGATAAAGGCGTGATGTATGTATGTATGTATGAAAAACCTTTCGCTTACACTATATTACTCACTCAAAGTGCAAAATGAATTAGCCACTTTGTTGAACGCAAACATTCAAATTTATATCTAAGTAGGATTGGTTAGGCACCGCGCTTACATTGATTTTTCATAGACTGATAAAAAATTGTTAGTTTGAATTGATCTTTGAAAAAGTTATTCGTTTTCCAAATGAAGTCGAACAAAATGAAACAAGCAAAACCAACTGCAGTCATTTTAAACCTTCAGGACCAAAATGATGAATTCCTAAAATGTTGAATTCTCAAAATGTTGAATTCCCAAAATGTTGAACTTTTCAAAATGTTGAATGAAATTTTTCTAAGTGTCGAATAGTCTTCTTACAGTTTACAGTTTTTACTACAGGTTTTCCCAAAATGTTGAATGTAGTTTTTCTATGTCCCAAATTAAAATCTCATCAGGCTTTATTTTTATCATTCTCGGTAACCAAAATTGAACTTTTGATGCCAAATTTTAACTAAGTGTGTTTTCATAAATTTCTGTAACTTTAAAATTCAAAAAAAATTACTTAAAGACAAAAAATCCGTAGTACCTTTCTTGAGGTTAGAGATGAGATTGATATTACACATTATATTACGTATATTTCATAAGTACCTAATGATTCAACCGTATCATACCTGGAGAAGCCCAAACGTGGCATGTTTCGAGAATTATTTCCTATTTAATTTTATACAAGTGACTTAAATATAATAATGTCATATATTTTTAGAATCGGCTTAGCAAGGCCTTTCATTTGATACCACACACGATAGGTTTTGGAACAAAAAAATTTTTTTCCAATACAAAAAAAAGATGACGTCATTACTCCTCATAGGATTTTTTAAAATTGTGTACTACGGGTCAAATTGATTCATTTACCCTAAAGATTAATTGTACTAAATTTCAGAACTCTTCTCTCAGGTGCAGCATGTTTTGAACTACCGCTAGGACTATTGTAGGTATTAGCCAGACCAACTTTTTATGTGACAGCTGTCAAACTTGTTACTCATTTATCTCGTAAACTATGCATCCTGGACTCCTAGTTTCTTTGAAGAAGTTGTAGGTCTTGGCAAGACCTACATTTTATGTGACAGCAGCTGTCACACTTGTTACTCATCAAAATTATCCTCCGAGATAGGAATATAGATAAATAAGTAACAAGTTTGACAGCTGTCACATAAAATGTAGGTCACTAAACATGAGTGTCAAATACTTATAAAAATTACACTTCCAACATTTTGGGAAATCCTATATTAGTAACAATATGAAGACCATTTAAGACTTTGAAAAATTTTGTTCAACATTTTGGGAAAACCTATAGTAGAAACAGTATCAAGACCACTTGGGACTTAGAAAATTTTTTATTCAACATTATGAGAATTCAACATTTTGGGAATTCGCAAAATGTTGAATTTTTTCAACATTTTAGGAATTCAACATTTTGAGAATTCAACATTTTAGGAATTCAACATTTTGGTCCTAAAGGATTTTAAAGTCCTATTTCATGATAAAAATCCGCCAATTTGAACCGAAAATACATCCAGTGTCACTCACGCTACTGAGACCGCCATACCTATAGTCAACATTTGTCCAGCCGTTTAGGCTGTAGATAGCGAAAATTAAATTCTTGTCATCAAAAATACATACAATCCCACATATAACCATCCCGATAAACATAACCATCCTTCTGAGGCAGTCGGGTAAAACAGTCATAAACATGAATAGAAATTTAATTAACCACAGCCATCAGATACCTCGTTCTTCTTCACAGTAAAGTCAAACTTAGAAGTCACGTAATCGCGTGTTTGGGTACAATGAAAGCTTGTTTAGCTGGTGTAAGGTTTTTATTAATTTTGAAAGGAAAGGTAAAGAAAAAGCCTTCGTTCGCGAATGAAATCTGTACGTAGGTGTGTTTGATTTGAATTGAAAAAGTGTAATGGTGATGATTTGGGATTGACGTGAAAATAATACATTGCTCGAAAAATACACAAATCAAAGAGATAAGATAAGTCTGTTTAGTTAGAAATTTGAGGACTTTGTTAAATTACACCATCACAAATTAAAGATTGGAAAGAAAGCTCTACTGTATAATTCGTCTGACTAACTGTCACTATGGTGATACACAGCACAGTCTTCCGAATGACTCCCCAACGTTTGTCAGAGGTGGTCACGTGGTATAAATGGCCGTTTTTACTGTAGTTTATGCTCTGCCTACCCTGCAAGGAATATAGTCGTGATACCTATATGTATGTTAATTACTTCATACGACCATAACTCAGCATTAGCTAAGTACTCATCGATTGCCAAACTGTAACACTTTGGCCCTTGCCGTGTGGTGCCTGCCGGCTTAGGATAGTATCACCCCGTATCTTAATAAGCGACTAAGGGATTTGAGATAAGACTATGGTGAATGGCTCTTAAATTTTTGTCGGACGTGGTGTAAATAGCCGTTTATGCTCTGCCTACTCCGCAAGGGATATAGTCTTGATGTATGTATGTATGTATGTTGATTACTTCTTCAAACGACCATAACTCAGCATTAGCTAAGTACTTATCGATTGCCAAACTGTAACACTTTGGCCGTGCGAAAGTTATTTATAGTGCGTGCTCACAAGTTTATTACGCCATAAATAAGGTTTATATTGCATCATACTCAAGGATCTATGAGCACAAAATAGAGAATTTACAGAAGGACAGCCTGCCCTTATTCCCGATAATTTATACCTACACCCTAGGGTTGCTACTTTTTCTTTCGGATTTTTTGAAATGAGGTAAGTACCCGCATTAAATACAGGGTTATTTTTTAGTCAGTGCGCAAACTTTGCAGGATGTCTACTCGTGATTCTAAACAACTTTTACTATGGGGCCACCTGAGAAATCTAAAGAAAAATTTTGGGTGTTCCATACAATTTTGCCGAGTAGGTATGAATTTTTCTATGGAACATCCAAATTTTTTTTGCGAATTTGCAGGTGGCACCATAGTAAAAGTTGTTCCGAATCACGAGTAGAAACACCCTGCAAAGTTTGCGCACTGACTAAAAAATAACCCCGTTTAATGTTACTTAGGTACATTACTTACATAAGTTTAACACACTACCTACAATTTTCGCGATTGTCACTTGTTACACACCCAGAATTTTATTGCTACTGTCAAAAATCACGTGCTCGTGAAAACAAAATACAGCTAAATCGGCGAAATCTGATACAAGAACTTTATAAGATTCTGAGCCGATTTCAATACAAGAAAAATTACATTCGTGGCAACCATTTTCTTAGTTACGTTGAGCTTCTCTGAGATTTCAGTTAAAGTCAGTAAGAGTCAAAATCGTCGCTAGAAAAACAAATACAAATACAATCCATTTATTTCCACAAAATTGGTATCACAAATTACATTAATATCGTAGGTACAATTCATTAGGCAGTTTTACAAAGGAACTAGATATTAGTTAGGTACATTAGTGGAAGAAAGGTGTAAGAGTGAAGAAGATCATTTTACATAATGAGTGAAAGTTAATATAGTAAAGACAACTTAATAATGGTAGTATAATTTCATGATAATACATCTTATTTTGTTATTACAATGAGCAAAAGTTAATATAATAAAGGCAACTTTAACATAGTAGTATAATTTCATGATAGAACTGAGTGAGCCATCTGTAAAGGCGCCATATCCCTAATTTGTGCTATGAAGGCGAAGAGTTATGAATCGAAATCATTAGGTAGTTAGTTGGTTATTTATAGTTTTTCATGAGTGTTGAAAAGATATCTTAAAATATACTTAAGACAAAATGATTCGTTGGATTTGTTAATTTTTTTATGAAATATCTGGATATTTTGAAATCATGGTGACTGAAGTAGCTAAATAGTTATTTCTACAACAAGAGAGCAAAGTTCATTTTTGCTGCAAGTGCTATTTTGAATCTCGAGGTAGCGAAGGTTACTAAAATTGAATCGTAAGCGCAGCGAGTCATTTAAAATTTGTATGCTGAGCACAGTGAGAATTCAAAAGAATGACTTGTAAATGAATTTGCTCTCAAGTGCTACACGTCATGTGCTACACAACTTTTCACCTCTACCAGTGAGAAAATGTAAAAGCACGCGTTCACCTTCTTTGTGCTTATGGCCTTAGGCTTATGGCACTAGCAATGTCAAGTAAAAAGGTTTGTAAAAAGAAAATATAAGTAAATTGGCTGATAATTTCAAGAACTGTGTTAATAATGAGTTGTTCAAAACCCAAATTACTTTGCTCTATCAAGAGACTTTTCCATCCTGATTTATCGCGGGAAAGCTGTTTTTTTCTAGCTTGAGAGATTAAAATGAAATTATTCACGTTTAAATTATCATTTTACTGCTACGAAATCAGCAACTACTACGGTGCTACAGCCACCGCTACAGTTCTACGCGGCTACGGTTGCTACGTAGGTACACTTTTATAAAAAGCTCATTAAATTGGCTTGGATTGGTTAAAAGCTACTAAATCGGGTTTCATTATGAAAGTTTTAGAGTGGCCATTTAGGTATTGTTAGGTGACAATCACACGTAAACGACCGTTTGTGCGTTGCGTAACGCATGCGTTAGGATAATACAAATTTTGACCTTATTCCCATAAAAATATGGTCTATGTCAAACGGTTTGACATCCTTCGACGCCGCTTTGTGTGATGCGCAGCGCTAGCGAATACGTCTGTGAAACAGTTTAACATGAGAATAAGGTTGAAAATCGCACAAACGGACGTTGTGTTTTTTGCCTTAAAACCAGAACATTAGATGCATTTTGCAAACACAAATGGAATTCAACAATGCATTTGGATTCAGAAAACCGCAACTGGCATGACTTTTATGAATTCCATCGTTCCCTAAAACTGCATTGAATAGAATTTCATTTCACACCGTGACTATTGGAATATCCTTTCCCTCCTTGTATTGCAGTGGTGCCAGATAGTGGATAGCAAACTTACCGAAAATGATAAGAAAATATAGAGAATATTTAAAGAGGTAGATATTTTGTGTTCAATGAAACGTGTTGCGCTAGCGTCGCCCCAAGTAATTGGGATAAGGGCAGGAAGATGATGATGATTTAAAGAGGTAGACAATAAAACGGAGAGGTAAACCAGCCCGTTATTAAACTAAACAACTTTCCGCACGAAACATACCTATTTCAAAAAAAAGGTTTTTGTCGTTCAGCTTTGTGAATAGAACACACTCTTAAGAGATTTGTACTTTATAAAATTTAACTCTATAAATATGGCAGATATAATTTAGTTTTGCCCAGCGAAAGTTGAAGAAAATGATAAGACAGGCTCGTTCACCTCTTATAAATATCCAGACATTTTACTTTAAGTACACCATGAATACTAAGATGATCAGTTACCATCTGGCAACATTAAGCTCTTCAGTAATATCCGCCGCAGTGTGAAAAAAAGCCAAGTTCTTTGTTTTCACTCGATATTGATTGTGGCAAAGTAATCGATGGATGGGGTCGATTCAGCCGGGCATTTTCTTTTGGTATCATTTTCTATGGTTGGTTTGACGAGACATAGTTTTAAGGTTTGAACGTACATATTCATATCATGCCTATATCCCTTGCGGGGTAGGCAGAGCACAAGCAGCTGTAAAAAACGGTCATAAAGGTACAACCGCGTCTCTGACAAAAGTTTGACGGTTACTCAGAAGACTGTGTTTCACCCAAGTGTAAGATTGTCAGCCTGTCGCCTAAATTTGCAATACATATCAACTCTCAAATCCCTTAGTTTCTTCTTACGACACCCACGGCGATGCAATACTACACCGGCACCACACGGCAAAGTTATTTGACCCTTTACATTAGTATACCTATGTAATAAGTTATTGCACCGGTAGGTAAATATTTTCTTAACAGAGTTTATTGAACCAATTCCATCGTAGTTATTTGAATGAATTATTAACATGAGTAAACATATTCTCAGTAAATAGAAAATAAGATATTTTATGATAAATCGAGCAAGCTTGCAAATAAAGGCTCAATCACAAAAAGCACATTTATACACTTCGCAAAAAGCACAATTTATTTCTTATGTTATCTTCAAACATTCTTCTCGCATCCAACCTAATGGGCCTTGTACATCAAATGACATCAATCAACCTCATAAAATCCAAAAACTTTGTCACACAAATCTAGTAAATTATATTACTAGATAAAAAAAATATACCGACTTCAACATTCTTGTAAATTTTTTAACATATTTTTCACAACACTTAATTGCAACTTTTTAGATGTAAGTAGTATTAAATAAACCAGATTTGATGGACATCAGCAAGTAAGGCTTCGTCCCCAGACCTACGGCACGGCGCCGGCGCCGTGAAAAGCCACGGCGACGGCGGGCACCGTGCCGTGCCACGGTGTACACCGTGCTATGGCACGGCGTGCATCACGTCGGCGTCACGGCGTGCGTCACGTTAGCGTCACGGCGTCAAAGCTGACGCGGGTATTATATTCTTTGGTTGTTGCTACTGACACTGGCCACTAAGACGGGCAAGTATCATCTGGGGGTACGGTCGCGCTTCGGCCAAGACAAGCCATGCAAAAATATAAAATAGATATTGCGAGGGCAAAAGCATGACAGTCTGAGTACGAGACTATTATCAAAAGTATGAGACTATCATCTAAATTAAATTATGACAAAATAATGTCACAGTCTGAAAATAAAACAAAGACTATGTGGTCAATCATAAACAGAATTAACAGAAAACCTAAAAAAAAACGGCATACAGAACATAAAACTAAATTATAATAACAAATCCATTGCATGTCCCAAAGCGAGTACTTCTCGACAGTCAAGTGGGTGAGTCACCGACTCCGACAAAGGATGCTACGCTGAGTTGTGGCGGGGGTAGCGCATCTCAGCGGCCGCCGCCACCTGCGCCGCGCGGGCGGCCGGCCTGCTCGCCAGCTATCAACTCCCTATACTTGCGATCGGTTTCTGAGCGGAAAGTATCAAATATAATAAAAAAATTGCCAAACAAGTATTGCAGTGGTGTGGATGATATTCCACCTATGCTGATAAAGAAATGCGTAAGCGTACTCACACCTCCGCTAACCTTTTTAATCAACCAGTCATATGAATCAGGCATTTTTCCCGACGCGTTAAAAATAGCTGTCAATACAGGCCAATTGCGATTTTACCATCAGTGTCAAAAACATTCGAACGGGCAATGGCAAATCGAATAAACGATTTCTTGGAAAAATATAAATTATTGGATAATATGGCTTTAGGAAAAAATGCACCACAGCTCCGGCTGTTGTAACAAATCGCGCCTTGACGCCTACTAAGACTACACGGCTATAAGCGCTAGCCTACTTTGTTATGAAGATGATGTCTTGAGTTCTAGCGTTCATAGAAACTTAGACCTCAAGCATAGTGTAAATAAGTGGCTCGTGATATAAAAGTGATCGTCTAGAAAGTTATTGACCCATACGTTGTGTTTAAATAATGTAATACTAGGGTGAATTAAAACTCGTACTTGCGTAATTCTCAAAATTATTGAAGCAAAGCAGGAGTGTATAGCGGGAAATCGACGTAACCCTATCTCGACAGAACGCTATCTCGATCACCGTAAATATATAGCTTCTTTGGTCTCAGCAGTAAAGAAATTTCATACGAACGCTCAAACTCACTCACGCAAACATACGGCGCCGCTACATGGAATCTCGCGGTGATAGCGATGACATAGTGACAACCCGAGAGAAGTGAGAGAGAGACAGAGAAGGTAATAGGATCGCGGATTTGGTAAAGATTCTTTACTACTGAGCCCAGTAAAACCGATCTATTTACTGAGACTCGATGCTGATTTAAGCCATCATTATACAAACTGCTATGGGTTGGTGCTGATTTAAGCCGACATCACACTAATTTGCAATGGAGTGACGTTATTCAAAGCCAGCGTGACATGCATGACTGATCTATAAATTTAAATAAAAATTGATATAAACCTTTTGTTGAGATAGCGTGTGTCGAAATAGCATGTAGTTCAGATAGAGTCGAGAAAACATGTGTTTAAATAGCAAGATATATCTTAGGTCTTTCATTGTGTTTAACTAATAAATGTTTTACTAAAACTTCAAGTAAATACACAAAAAAATATGTTTTATGTTGTATTATGTTTGTGTTGCTTCAGTTGTAATCGGTTCTTTTGGTATTTTGGTACTTCGCTTGCCAAGCTTGGTGATTGTGTTGTGGCAAAAACCGCTCCCTAATAGGGGTAAACCTCTGTCCAGCAGTGGACTGTTGAGGCTGTGGTAGTTATACTGGGTGTTAGGAAAAGTACTGCGTTCCTTTCGAGGGATGAACCAGCCCATGAAACTGAACAACTGAGGCTACTTTTGTCAGCACTTGAGGGTCTGCAGTACCGGATGTACCAGGAGCATGCTTTAACTACAAGAGATAAGTACAATAATGGCGCCATAGCAAATTTTTTTAGCATGATAAGCCGCTTTTGTTGGCACATGAATATCGAGGATCTGGATAGGTACCTGATGGTCTGTTGATCTCGTTAAGGCCTACAACTTTCCCAAAGAAACCAATAGTCTAGCAAGCATAGTTTCCGATATAAACTACTTTTTAGTATGACAGCTGACACCTGTCATGTAGATCTCTTTAAGGCCTACAACTTTTCCAAAGAAACTGATAGTCTAGCACGCATAGTTTCCGATATAAACGACTTTTTAGTATGACAGCTGACATCTGTCATGTAGATCTCGCTAAGGCCTACAACTTTCCCAAAGAAACCAATAGTTTCCGATATAAACGATTTTGTACATCTTTCGTGTTATTTAGGTATTGACAATTTGTGACAATGAAGGATGACATTTTGGGATGACACGACAATCCAAAAATCCAAAAAGATACTAATAAATATTATTGATCTTTGGCCTCCTACCGTCCGGCGCAGCAGCGCTGGAATCCTATTATACTGAGACTGGCAGAATTACCCTAATTGGGTAGAAGTACGTGTTAATAAATAAAAATAAAATCAGAAGCTAGGTGGTAGCTAGACAACAGGTTGGCGACGGGATACTTACAAAAATGGCAGGACTTATTCTATATTTTGCCTGTCAGCATCGTTAGAATTTTATAAAATTCTCGATAATCCACTAAATTCAGATATATGTTGTCGACTCAAAAACAATATTGTTTTATGTTTTTATTTAGAAAACAGAAAACAGGGGGTAACCGTTACCCCTGCACGATATTATTAATAAAGATGTAACCCAAAAGTTCTTTTATAGGTAATTGAGGCATTTCTATACGACTTATTATAATCATGGAGATTCCGGTGAACGGAAAAAAGGAAGGAAGGTATATGAGTTCCGTCAGGCCCCCACTTCATCGCCTGCGGATATACGACCGCTCTCCAGAGATACCTTTTTTGTATCCATAAACACTCCGCAGCCATCTTCACATAACCAATTTATGTATGCAAAGATAATAATTAGAGTATCTACCAAATACCGTAACTTGGCCTCCCGCATCCGCATAGCTGATTATGATGTCATTTCTTCAATAAATGACCCAAAGATTGCGAATTGACTGTATGCTCTTGCCCGGCGACATTTTACATGAAAGTGTTTTTAATAGGAATCCATGTTTTCATTTTGAAAATAGAACGATAGTGTTGCCTCTAATTTATCGATGTATAAGGTTACATTTATTAAGTGAAAATCTCTTAAGGGTGTGTTAAAGATAAAGATATATTTATTTGTAAAACATGAGTAATATAAGAATACAGATGTCACTGTCAAACTCTGTTTTACTCACAAAACTGAACAACTTTTGTTAGAAACATTTCTTCGAAATATGAAAAAAAAATTGGCCCTCCCATACTATGTAATACACTTTTTCAGCATTTTTGTATGGGAAGCCAAATTTTTTTTTATATTTCGAAGAAAAGTTTCTAAATCAAGTTGTTCTGTTTTGTGTGTAGACCGACCCCTTAAGGCGTTCCGTTTTCCATACAAAAGTTCAATGGAGTTATGTATGTAAAAGAGACAAGAGTCGGTTTAAAAAACTTGATGGGGAGTCCCGTGGGTATATAAGATTGTCGCAAAACACTAAAAAGAATTTTTAAATCATCAGATTTCCCCGTAAAAAGCGAGTCGCCACTTTACGAAAATAGATGGAGCTACTGCTGCAATAAATACGTTTAATTTTATTGTGCAGAAAATACTGATTATCTTTTAACTATAAGTAGTTTTGCGACAAATTTACGTGTGCCTTCATCATTCAGAATAAAGTTTCTTTAAAAAGAAACTCTACAGCTCATGTGTAACCCGACTGAAGTGTAGTTTTTCGTTTGCATGACGTAACGAACCACCTTAAGAGATTTTGTATTTAATTAAATGTAATCCTATATAGGTTAGGTACTCATCGAAGATACTGCTGTGTATCTAACCAAAAAAGTAGGTCGCCAACAAATCTACCTACACATTAAGGGTTCAACATATACTGTTTTTTCTAAGTATGTATATGAAAACCAGTATTAGATGGAACCAAAAATGGGTAGGTGGATTTGCTGGCGATAATATATCGTTGACCCTGTGATGCCGGATCTATATGGCATCACCTATTTCTACCAGTGGTGTTGTAAAAGGCGACTAAAACATAAAACCAGAGAATGGGCAGCAGCATTTCTTGCGAATATTTACAACTATGTATCAGTGGGTGAAACTGCTAGACTAGCCGATAGTACTTAATTAGCATAGGATTTGAAAAAACTATAGATTGGTACTTTCAAAAGTTAATTTATTTAAACCTAACAATTTTGTTTTTCATTTACAAATCAGATTGGAAACATGTTTAATTTCATGAGCTGGTATAGCCAACAATTTGATCGTTGCATATTACCAGTAGCCTGTTTGTATACACGAGTGTGTATAAAATGTGATAAAGATAATTTAGTAATGGACGACTTGGTGTCCCAGTCGAAGAAAAAAATACAAATGAAAATGCTATATAATACTAGTATGGGCATGAAAAATACTCTCCAGTAATATCCATGACTTCCTGTGTAGCCTGATGAAATGTTACTTTATTAAATCAATCAATCAATGCCTAGCGACTTCACCCGCTGCTACTTTGGTACCTACATACCCGTTTCCCCTTAGGAATGGGATCTTTGTCTGTATAATAAATTGTTCTAATTGTTAACCGTTATTTATGGAGAATTAGCTATCTTTCCTTGGTAAAAATATTCATAAAATCAATTAAGAATGTTGTAGCTTTCTAATAGATAGTGTGTCTTTTACACACAAACTATCAAACAAATCTTTTCTCTTTACATTATATTAATAATTAGTGTAAACGATCATAACAAAAATACAGAAACCCGATTGCAGTAATTTCAAAAGTTTTTGTCAAATTGTAAAGTTAAATTGCATTAAAAATCCTTGATTGACCTACGGTAAAACTATTTACCCGTTTAGTTTTTTTTTATATAGTAAGACATTATTTTAGCTGGGAAGGATGCGCAAGTGGATAAGTTTGCATTTTAAGCAAAGTGAGTCTCCCTTAATTAAGTCTTCCATGGACCAGTAGCTTTTTCAGGCATTTTCTATTCGGTGATCTTTTCTTGCTGGTTTTGGTTTACGCTTAACGCGCTTGGCGCAAAGCATAAAACAGAACTAAAACAGTTAGTGGTTTTGGATTAAGACAATGTATTTAACTGTTCTAGTTCCTTTTTACGCTTAACGCGCTTGGTTATGAGTTTATAACCTACTATTTAAGCTACCATGTAATGTAGATGCCAGTTTCTGGAACAATTGCTCTTAAGTCTGGGTAAAAGCGGATTTCCTTGCTTGCACCACGTTTTATGGAGAAAGCTTGCTTAACAGACTGTAATTTTAAACTACTTCAAAAATAGGTACATAACTATAATTCATCTATTCCTTGTTGGCGAAGAGCATTGACGGTGGAAGGCTTTAGTGTTTGTCAACAAGTGCTTAAATACAGCTGTTAGTAGTATTCTGTGTCGTAATATGAATACTTAGTAACAAAATTTGATTTTTCTAGGAATTATGCTACATCTTAGAGAAATGTCAGTATAGTAATAAATGAACTCCTTACTTTATTCTCTTAATTGACATACATCACAAACCTGTTGGTCAATATTTTACCATTTGTTAGCTTTGGGGCACATTTTGACCATCATCCTTTCCATCCATGAAAAGCAAGATATTTCGGGTGTTATTTAAGCAGTCAGCAAAAATGCTATTCGTGATGCCAAAAATTGACTTTGTTAAGCAGAAATTGCTATTCGTTAAGCAACTCTTGGACAGTAAATATTTCTGAACAACAATATATTTTATCATACATGTGAACATAGGTAATAAGAAAACTCCAATGAGCGTGTCATACGTATAAAAATTTTGTTATGCGATTACACAACACGTAAATATTTTCAAAAATTTAAATAGCAACTCAATAATCAGTCAAATATGTCGAGGTTGAGCATCAAAAAAATACACAATTGTAGTGTTTCTAATTGCTTCCTCTTCCGTCCTAATAAAACGAAAGTACTTGCTAAGCACAATATTAGCCGTGTCAGAGGCCATGTTAATCATGTCGATCGGCGTGCTCAACTATACTTACAGTCCAGCAAAAAAGATTAGACAAAAAATAAGGGCACCACTGTGTAAGAAATTTCAAAATTATATGGCAACATTGACTATGAATGGCAACAATTTAGTATGAAAAATTATTAGTTCCATTTTATATAATTTCTACTCTTTTTTGCTGGACTGTAAATATGTCAGAAGTCAGGCCTCTGTCATGTACTTAATCATGTCAGAGGCCTACTTTACCGTATTAGAGGCTTAGTCAACGTTGAGATAACCTTGGCAGGTCTCCTGGTATCAGGGTTCGTCAAGTCGTTCGTTGACCTAATGTACCTTAGGTAGGATAGAAGAAATAAGAGATTGCCCGCAAGACACTAAAGCTGCTTGTAAAACTTGCTTCTCAAATTATTATTTTGCTGCCCCCATAATCACTTAATGTTATTTGCAGCCCTAATGTTATTTTTCGGACTAAGTTATTACATTGTTGCCCAAATAGTTTGTAAGTCGCTTTTTTTCGCCAACTGAAATTTATGGCATACCAATAATTATTTCTCTTTTTGAGAGACCCAATCTCTTTGGTGACTGAGAATTGTGTCACGCCGTGGATTGTCACGGCACGGCGTCGTGGTCCGGCATGGCGCCGTGCCGTGGCACGACACGACGTCGTGCCGTACCACGGCGTGCACCGTGACGTTCCACGGCGCCGGCGCCGTGCCGGAGGTATGTGGACACGCCGTAATATTTATGGGACTTTGTAGATTAATTAGGTATTTTTTGTTCTTTTTCATAGGCAGGGATAAAAAGTACCAAGTATCACTCAAACATAAAAATATTTATTTTCGGATTTACATTTTACATTGATTCAAAATAGCGCCCTCGCTCTAAAGAATTACTTTATTCCCTTGTTATAAAAACTACTTATTTCCATGCTGCCGCATTACTACATGCATTTACCTTTATAAAACGAACCGATAATCTCCCCTTTTTGAGTCGGTTAAAGATGACGAGTTTCAATTTGTGTAATTTTCTAAGGTTATGTTAGGTAAAGTAATAAAATAATATTCGCAGAATACTCGTTGAATAAGCGAATTTGCAAACGTATTGCCTTTTTGTAATCTAGATAATAACATTTCACTGAAATTTTTGTTTCTTACATCGTAGGATTCATAGAACAAAATTCTATTGTTTATTGTTGTCCTACTATTTAGTTTGGATTTTAAATAGGTATTAATACGATACGTACCTGACAGTGACTTTGAGGTCGATGCCGCCTCGTAAAGTGAAAAAATATAAAAGTCTTCCATGAAATTCTAAATGTAACATCTTGCACTGCGCTTTTGAGTCGGAAGGAAACAATTCGTCAAGTTTTTAAATGATTATTGCATTGTATGTAGTTTTCAGAGTCGGTTGCGATTCATGCACCTAAACAGTGCACGCACACCAATAAATCCTATTTGACAGTTTTTCAGTGCGCGGCCTTTGGGCAGCGGTACACCGGACATAAAGTAAGAATTGGCGGGCGCACTATACAGAGAGACGGCTACAAGGAAACGTCACTTTACTCAAGTAGACATCACTTGACGCACACCGTAGTTTACGTACGCGCAAAACCAACCGTCACAAACGTCACATTATAGTAGTTGAGTATCAACAGCGTTTAGGCGCGAGCGTACGGCAAAATAACGACTCGCAAGCACGGATTATAGATGCTCGCAAGTGCATTTTTTTTTAATAGTTTACTAGCATTCCATTAAATCATATCTATTACAAAACGGCACCAAAACCCGTTGCGTGGTTTAGGAGGAGTTAGCAAATTTCACGACAGAATCAAGACAGACAGACAGAGAAACGCAAAAAGCGACTTCATTTTACACTATGCATTTAAGTGTGATACTTATAATATAAATAATAACCTTAATCAGTGTGATTACAAAAAAGTTAGGCACGCGTTTAGACAGTGTTTCAATTATATTTCCATACGATTTGACTTTGTCAAACAGCCATGTCTAACTATTTTTGTAATAACACTCAATATATCTAAACCGAAACCCAGGTAGCTTATTTAAAAACACCGGACGGTGTTTCGCCACTTGTTCCTAATTTTGGCAGAGTGAAGAGCGTCGTGTAGCTTGGTGTCCAGGGCTGAGCGGATCTGATCAGACCATCCTCTTCGCCTTTTGCCATCAACCTTGCCTGTAACCATCAGTTGTTCAAGGTTATGTCCTTTTTTCCTAAGGGCGAACTGTCCTTCTGTAAATTCTCTATTTTGTGCCGGACGCAAATGATCGATGTGTTGCACTGGCTGTATCCTTCGGGTGCGTTTATATTGAGCTGAGGTGAAATGACATGGAGCGAAATAAAGATCGCCACACACCGCCTCCGTATGCAGGACTGACATTAATATGCGTGCGCGCAGTCACACTCGTACCGGTTGTAATGTATGGTCCCAAACAATACAATGCCATAGCTATTCGTATGATGACGTGCACGTCACGCAGACGGAGGCAGTATGTGGCGCCCCTTATACGTTAGGATGGTGTTTTTTTACATTTTACAATTTTATAGGTTCATTTGGAGGGGTATCCATCGACTGAGTATGCAACAAAATTTAGAGAACTATCAATGTCGCTGAATGACCGTGTGATGCCGGCTTGGAATAGCATCACCCCCTATCTTTCATGGGTGTCGTAAGAAGCGACTTAGAAAATTGAGATTAATGTGTGTTGCATTTTCAGGCGACAGGCTGACAAACTGTCACTATGGTGATACACAGTCTTCTGAAAGACCCTCAAACTTTTGTCAGACGTGGTGCAAATGACTAAAACTATAAGATATTTTAGGGTAGGTTTATCCCGAGCACCCAATATTCAGTTTAGTTAAAATGTCTTATAGTTTTTGTGATAATAAATAACTACAGAACCTTAAAATCAAGTGGTGTAAATGACCGTTTTGTACAGCCGTTTATACTCTGGCTAACCCTGCAAGGGGTATGGTATATGCGTAACTAGCTGCCCGTCAGCGGTTTCACCCGCTGCAACCTATTATTCCGCGGGAAAAAAAGCATTACTCGCCAAGAGATGTCGCTGTTAGTTTTCGGCGAAAACATTTAAAACGCGAATCGGCTCAGTCACGCCACATTTGCAAAAATATTGGAATATGCGTGATCCCATAGGAATAAGACATTTTCCCGTGGTAAAAAGTAGCCTATGTGTTATTCTAGATACTCGTATATATTTGTGCAAAATTTCATGTCAATCTAATCAGCCGTTTTAGCGTGATGTCGTACCAAACACACACACAAACATCCGCCTTTAGATATAATATTAGTATTATTATATTAAGTATTATATAAGCATGTATTTATCGCTAAATGTTCATCAACATGACCTCACCCCAAACAATGTTTAGCAACGCAATGAATAAGGCATCTGTTTCGATAGCGCGCCCCGCGTATGACAAAGGGGCAGAATACAGGGGTAGCAGCATATTCCAGCCTAATTTATTGCCCTTTATTACCACACAAAGGTGGTCAAAACCAATCTAGTATGTATGGTCCACTGATCTGAAGAATGGGACAGGATTTAGACATGCCTAGGATACCTAAGCAACATACAGCCTAGGAGCGCTTGAAGAAACCTTACATCAGAATTTACGTTAATTTCTTCAATGGACTATCAAAAGAATTAACAAAAGATCAAAGTAGGTATCATATTTGAAGACAGATATTGACACGTGCACATAATCACGCGCGTAGTGGTTGAATCGGTACACTGCGTGTACCGTTAAGGTTATCGGATTTGTATATCGATAAATGCTCATCAACACGACCTCACCCCAAACAATGTTTAGCAACGCTATGAATAAGGCATCTGTTTCGATAGCGCTCCCCGCGTATGACAAAGGGGCAGAATACAGGGGTAGCAGATTCCAGCCTAATTTGTTACCCTTTATTACCACACAAAGGTGGTGTGAAACCAATCTAGTATCTGAGGTCTAGTGATCTGAAGAATGGGATCAGGATCTAGACATGGCTGAGATAAGCAACATGCAGCCTAGGAGCCTTTGAAGAAATCTGTACATCAGAATTTACGTCAATGTCTGCAAGATCAATATAAGTATCATACCACGCCACGCCTTTATCCCTTGTGGGTAGAAATTTACTCTAAAAACAAATTCACATCATCTTCTAGTAAGGTGATTATACAATATTGTATAATTTTGTAAATAAAGATTCAAATTATTTGAATCCATAGTATTTTTTGATCAATAGACTTTAGTTTTAATTTCTTAAAAAAAAATATAATAATAATAATAAGACGGACACCACAACACAAATACATAACACTTAAACCTAGTAGAAAATCGGATGTGTAAGTATTTCTAATAACCAATGTTTAACAACGCCATGAATAAGGCATCTGTTTCGATAGCGCTCCCCGTGTATGACAAAGGGGCAGAATACAGGGGTAGCGGCAGATTCCAGCCTAATTTATTACCCTTTATTACCACACAAAAGTGGTGTAAACCAATCTAGAATCTAAGGTCCAGTGATAGATAGTAGTCCTAGGAGCGCTTAAAAAACTTTACATCAGAATTTATTTCAATGTCTGCCCGAGATGTCTGCAATACAAATGATCCAAATAGGTATCATACTATTTGAAACCGTAGTTTTTCTTAATCACTTTAATTTTAATTTCTTTAAAATCGGATTAGTATTCGAGTATTCTCAGAGATATTGTAAAATCGAAAACGCTGTTTCCTGTACCTTTGATAGGTAATATCGAATTTTTAATTGTATGCACCAAAATGACAGATGCCGACATAATAATGATACCAACTCCATATCACTAGTGACGTATTTCAGTTCGAATTTTAAGTTCAGGTGAGCTGATTCATTCAAACCTTATAGTCAGGTGACTCACATTTGTTTATTGATTCCCTACTAATTTTTTTGTCTCCCAATACAAAAATGTTGAAAAAGTTTCTCACTTAGTATGGGAGACCCAATTGTTTTTTGTATCGCTAAACGTTCATCCGATAGGGGGAGGCCTATGTCCAGCAGTGGACTGTTGTGGCTGTTATGGAATGGAAACGTTCATCACCATGATCTAACCCGAAACAATGTTTAGCAACGCCATGAATAAGGCATCTGTTTCGATAGCGCTCCCCGCGTATGACAAAGGGGCAGAATACAGGGGTAGCGGCAGATTCCAGCCTAATTTATTACCCTTTATTACCACACAAAGGTGGTGGGAACCAATCTAGTATGAGGTCCAGTGATCGGAAGAATGGGACAGGATCTAGACATGCCTAGGATAAGCAACATGCAGCCTAGGAGCGCTTGAAAAAACCTTACCTACATCAGAATTCACGCTTGGAATTCACGTCAATGTCTGCAATGGACGGTAACAAAATATCAATATAAGTATCATACCACGCCACGCTTTTATCCCTTGTGGGTAGAAATTTACTCTAAAAACAAATTCACATCCTCTTCTAGTAAGTCATCATTTATGTTGTGGGTAATCACCCACCCAAAACATAAATGTGAAAGGCTGCCAAGTTCGATAATATTGGAATGCTTCGCCTATAAAAGAAGTGAGATCTAAATAAGTACCAAGTTCCATACACAGACCTCAGTTAAAAATAGTTACAGGAATGCACACTTGATTTTCCGCAGTTTGGAAAGTAGATTCTGAATAAATATCATAATAAATACCTAAAATTCTAATGCTTACAAAAACGCAAACCTGTTTTTTCAGCAGTTTGCTTATAACATTTTTTATTTATTTATTTCTGTACTTTTTAATGATATAACTTGGCAAGTTTTCACACACTTTGTTATAAACCTACTAAACGCAATGAGTCAAGTATATAATTTTCTATTAAAACTTGCCAAGTTATATTATTACAAAGTACAGAAAAAAATAAATAAAAAATGTCATAAGGAAACTGCTTTAAAAACAGGTTTGCGTTTTTGTAAGTATTAGAATTTAAGGTATTTAATATGATATTTATTAAGAATCTACTTTCCAAACTGCGGAAAATCAAGTGTGCATTCCTGTAACTATTTTTAACTGAGGTCTGTGTATGGAACTTGGTACTTATTTAGATCTCACTTCTTTTATAGGCGAAGCATTCCAATATTATCGAACTTGGCAGCCTTTCACATTTATGTTTTGGGTGGGATTTCATTTATTTTTGTAAGGTTTATTTTCTTTTTTTCTTATTATTAAGTTAGTTAAGGAAATGTCTCATTTATACTTATGTTCAGATTTTTGAATATGGACTATATGGACTATGCTTCTTACAAAGAAATGGACTTGTTTTTTTTATTAAATTTTTCTACGTTTGCGTGGCAAAGGAAACTTTTTTGTTTTGTCATTTTGTATGCTGTCTTGTACGACTGACACGCTAGAGCGCATTGCCCATTCAATATCTTGGATTTTTTTCACACGTTTTCTATTTACTGATAAGCTTGCCAAGTCAGGGCGGTATAATGTACAGTCAGAGTCAAAAGAGTATACCTAGGACCGCCTCAAATGGTTCAAAATATCTCTGAAACTACATTAGTTTTGTAAATGATTTCTTTTGTTGTCTATGCAGCTAGTTAAACTCCATTTACAACCGAAAAAACAATTTAAAAAAGTAATGTAGTTTCAGAGATATTTTGAACCATTTGAGGCGGTGCTAGGTATGCTCTTTTGACCCCGACTGTACGTAGCCGGATATATTCAATTTTTACTTAACATAACATAACATAACAGCTACAACAGTCCACTGCTGGACATGGGCCTCCCCCTATCGGGGGGTATTGCCATACTCACCACGCTTGGCAGGCGGATTGGCGAGGATTCCCTGGATGAGTATCCCTTAGTCGCTTTTTACGACACCCACGGGTAGAATTGGGGTGATGCTATTCTAAGCCGGCATCACACGGCATAGCAATTACAGCAATTTTTACTTTACTTTGACGAAATTACAAACTTTCGTAACGAATTTTAGGTCGGTACGACCATTGGAAGATATAGATAAATTTTTTGTTTTAGTTCCTTAGGGATATGAATTTACACCTTCATTATTTTTAAAACCTACTCACACTTGGCCATTTTCAGATTATTTCCTTTACCTTGACCTAAAGACCTACCTCCATGCCAAATTTCAAGTCAATACGACCATTGGAAGTGGTCTAGGTTTTTGATGAGTGAGTGAGTGAGTGAGTCAGTCAGTCAGTCAGTGAGTGTATAGTAAAAATAGCGATTTTCTGACGTCAATATCTCAAGACCTACAATAGGTACATTAATGAAATTTTGTATTTTAGATAAGTAAGTAGATCTCGACAGATACTAGAAATTTCATATGCGTAGATAAAATAGATTTTGAGTTATAGGTAGGTCGAACTTGGCCCGAAATGGTTCGTGTAATATCGACACCTGATTCGAAGAACATTGTAACTCGAAAATTCAAACTTTACAGGGGAGCCGTTTGAAGATTTTGGTATCGGTTTTTCAACGTTAATATCTTTTTAGTGATGCAGATTTTACAAGTATTGTGTGATTTTAGCATAGAAAGGTATGGTCTTTCAAGTAGCATAAACCATTTATTTTATAAATCATCAGAAACCCTAGAAAAAACCCTTTTTCGTTGAGTTACAATGTTCTGATATTGTGATACTAATTATTTTGAGTCTTTATAACATTATAACTACACGTTACCAAATTATTCTTTTAAAATCAGATGACGAATCACTAACTGAATAACACTGTAACGTATACTTACGAACATCATTTTTTGCACATGTTTATACAAAATTTAACACAAAACATTGTAATAGGTTGTTACAAACTGATTTTAAACATTATGTCCAAGAAAATATGCGTTATAATATTGTAAAAAAGAAAAACGTGGTATAACGAAGCTAGAATGTGATTGTTATTTTGTGATTTAATTTGTTTTTTAATTATTTTCTTTACAATATATATTAATTATTTAACTTTATAGAAATATCTTGATATAAAAAAACAGTTACTTCAGCTGTGTATGTATGTGTTCTATCATATATAAATTGACACTATGAAATAACATTAACAGCTTCACACATATACTAAGATCTGTAACAATTAACAAGTTAAATTTTTTGTGAGAAACCATTCCAGTCAACAAACCGGAAAATAAATATGGCGCAACTCTGAATTGGTCACGAATGTTCGAATTTTTGGAAATCGAAAGGACCTCTTGAAATATTTAGTATTGTACGATCGTCATGTCTTCTTCTTCTTTGCGAGTCGAAGACGAAACTAAATTTCCTTTGACCAATATGTAGCCACATTAACTGCGTTTGGAGTGGCCGCCCACAGATCTTCAAGCGTGCAGGTGGCGGGGCACGCTGGGCATACCAAAAGATGGGACATGCTCTGTGGTACGGAGCCGCACTGGCACTGCTCAGAGTCGCTGTAGCCCCACCGACAAAGATTCTCCTTGCAATGTCTTATGACTATAGTAAAAACGCGTTAGCTTGGCAATAGCGGGCGTTGATCTTTTCTACCACTGTACTCAATATTTGCGATAGCGATATATCGTTTTTCTTAGTAAATGTATGCGATATGAACATCGCTAGAGTACAGTAGTACAATAGCAAGATCACTCTAGATTATTGCAGGGGTAATAGACATTTTCAGTTATAACCCTATTTTTAACGTAATTCTGATTGATGTTTTTTATTTTAATTCTATGAGATAATTATGTTTTAAGGTACACTGTACAGCTCCGGGTCCGGGTTTGATTCCCGGCCGGGGCAGCTATTTGAATGATGAGTTTGAATATCTGTTTTCAGATCTGGGTATTAATAGTGTATGTTTCAGTGTGGTCTATAAAGTGAAAAGGAATTAAATATTTTGACCATAGGTTTATTAACAGCAGTCGTAGTATAGTCGTAGGACTAGGTTGTGGCTCCATCGCCACTACACTCCACACAACAAAACTTAACAAATAAAAATAACAAAACGTGACTGGCTAACAAGTACTTACTACTTACTTCGCTGACTCAACGACACAAAGTGGATCTTGGCCTCCGACACTAGGTTTCGCTATTCTTCCCTGTTCTGAGCTGCTTGTCGCCAATCGGCCATTTGAAGCGCTCCCAGGTCTTTTTGAACTTCGTCAATCCAGCGATACTTAGGACGCCCAACTGGACGTTGTCCATGTGGTTGACCCAGGTATGCTCTCTTGGCCGCACGATCCTCCCCCATTCTCTCGACATGTCAAAGCCAGCGAAGTCGGGCAGGTTTAATTTCCCCGATGACTAACAAGTAATGTAACAAAAATAAATTTATCAAACAATCAATAACCAAAACACCGAAAAACAGCAAGAAAGACTTCCAAACGTGAACGAACGCAAACGCACTTCAGAACGGAATGAGACGACGATCGATCAAAATGAAAACAAATGCGAGCCTACGGGACCGCACCTCTGGCCAGCTAGGGGCTCATTACAAAACAACGTAACTCAAAAAATTTTGTTTTAGTGTCAACAATTCTGCTTTATATTTATTTATGGTAAAAATGTATTTTGTAAAGCTTTTTGGCTTCCTATTTTCTAAAATTATAATTGCAACCCAGAATATTTTTTATTTTACGGTATTATACCTTTATTAGAGAATAAATTTGGGCAATATTTTAAAACGTATGTTATAGAATTGAACTCATTTCAAAAGTTTGCAAAAATCATCGACATATAAAAGTAATAGTTAAAATAACAACTTTTCGAATTGGCTACAAGTACACTCATTTTTGAAAATTTTGGATATACATAGTTGTGGAATGACGCCGGGTTGTGACCCGGAATTGGCCGGTATTATGATACTTTAGCGATGTGAATTCTAGCGATAGTTTGTATGGAGAGCGATAATTATCGCCTAAAAATGTTGTTTTTGGTACCGGTCTTGTCAATGTACGCTATTGCCAAGCTAACGCGTTTTTACTATAGGGCATTGCACTAACGTGTGTTTTCTACGCTCACGTAGGTGCTAACAAAGGAAACTTTGCATAAAACTGAAGTTGCGCAGAGACCCACAGAGCTTGCCATGATCGGTATAACACTTGAAGCTGAAAGATGTACGTAAAATGATAGCTAAGCTCAACAGGGTGTGGACAGGAAACTTTACTAGCTGATGTGATGTGCCTGGAAGATGTAGGATGCACAAAGACAGTGACTTTGTGATAGCTAAGGGACAAAAAGTGGCTAATGGGCAGATCATCGGTTTGATGTTTAGATAATGGAATAATATTACAGATGTCTTATAAATAAATAACGTGATGAAGTGTGCAATTGAGCGTGCCACCTTGTTGAAGTTTTTCTTCGTATAGTTCATTTTCTCTATTTGTGCAATGAATGTTGGAGTTGTTTTAATATTTTGATAGATTCTTATAAATTTAGTGAGCATATTGTATGCTATACTAGCTGCCCGTCAGCGGTTTCACCCGCTGCAACCTATTATTACGCGGGAAGAAAGCATTACTCGCCAAGAGATGTCGCTGTTAGTTTTCGGCGAAAACGTTTAAAACGCGAATCGGCTCAGTCACGCCACCTTTACAAAAATATCGGAATATGCGTGATCCCGTAGGAATAAGACATTTTCCCGTGGTAAAAAGTAGCCTATGTGTTATTCCAGATAGTCTTCTATATTTGTGCAAAATTTCATGTCAATCTAATCAGCCGTTTTAGCCACCGGCGGATCCAGCCTTGGCTCAGGGGTGTAACGGATGGTTCGCTATTACGACCACCGTACGTCACAAATATAATTCTTATTTATTTATTTATAACTTTACTAACAACACTTTTGTTTGGTTCAATATTTTTAATGAGAATATAGCCATCATTTCCAAAACAGTTCAAAATGCATACCGATCTTTATAATAGTTAATAGCGCCTGTAAATTTGCGCAACTACATAGCAATCAAATACGTAACAATTGCTCCAACTAAATTACAGGCGTTCAAACTGCGAAAACTTTGAGATAATTATTTGAGCTAAATTAAGGCTTAGCATTTACTTTTATTGTTTAAAAAACAAGTATTGTTCATTGTGATTTGGATTGGGTTGATTGTTTGATGTTTAGAGTCAGTTTAGCCTCAAACTCTGGCTGAACCTTTTGCGTATTGGAGGACGAATAATTCCGGAACAACGTAATATTTCATACTTTTAATGAATTTTATTCTCAAATATTATATTCCGGATTCTTATTAGGTAAATAGAAATTCGTTAGGCCTTCGTTTAGAGATTTTAGATTTGCTTAGGTATAACATGGTCAGATAGTCCATGGGATTTGAGCCGAAGATTGTACGGACGGTAGCGTCATCTAACAAAATATTGTTGTACTCGCACGGGTGTGTGTACAGATGTAAATCAACCGGTTTAAAACGTTTAAAACCAAATTTCGCGGTTTAAAACCTGAAATCAACCGTTTTCAACCGTTTAAAACTCGCCTACAAAAAAAAAAGTTCTGTGTTTTACATACACATACATACATACACAAATCACGCCTTTATCCCTTGCGGGGTAGGCAGAGCGTAAACAGCCGTAGGTACCTACAATACAGCCGCTATCGCCACGTCCGACTAATATTTCAGGGCCGTTGTAGAAAAATCGTGCCGAAATGCAAAAAAAATTTTTGCCGAGTAGGTACTTAGGTATGAATTTTTGTATGGAACATCCAAATTATTAATATAACCCTGTATATACAAAATTCGGTGTTTCCAACGATTTTACACTGACTTGCTCATCATAGGTTACCTACGCTCGGGCCTCGGAGCGACAAACTAGGTAATAAACCCGCAAAATCACATCATTAATCCATTTCAGTGATCCTTACCTTTGTAATATTACGAAAATGTATTAAAATCAATAAAACATTGTTATCAACCATCCGCCGTTTTAAACCGAAAAAAACGGTTGTTTATGATTTAAAACGGTTTTTTTCGTTTAAAACGATTTGGTTGAATTGGTTTTAAACCGGGCTTACATCTATAGGTGTGTGACAGCAGTACAGACGTTCGTATTTGATCACGTTGGCAGTATGATTCAGTGTAATCCGGCTGAATTGGTAGGTCTACCTTTCTTTGGATGCAGCTATTATCTAGTATCGCGATGAAGTTAGCTGGTTTTTATTTGCCAACCGTGAGCGTCTTTCCTGTCGCCAGTGTTATGTTGGTACTTCTGTAAGATTTTGAATGAAATCTACACAAAAACGGAAGTAATATTAAACTACACAATTTTTATCATACTTTTTCCCAGAATTATGCATTTGGAATTTGAGATAAAGAGGGACGTAAATATTTAAGTTGCTATATATTTTGTATTATATTTGTGGGAGTAAATATCTGGATTTGTGGAAAGAGGTATTTCAACTATGGTACTTTGGAAAACAATAGGATTGAGATCGGTAGTGATGTCAAGATTGCTTAGGTAGTTCAATGGGTTGATCAATTGACTCATCGTTCGTTTTGGGTAGGATTGAGTTGAGTCATTAAGTAGATTTCCATAGTACGCCATCAGTGTAGTTAAAGAGTGAGATAGTTCGAATGGATCAATCACTGATCAGTTCGTTACTTACTACAGAACTAGCTGCAGGACAAAGGAATTGGATCCTACTTAAACGCATGTCGCCTAGAATCATCCTCTTAGTTTGAACGGGACACCTGAGGAGAAGACATGAAGACACCGGAGCTGCCCGGCAGACCAGAAGCGGATGGCTGCAAGCAGGAAGGCGAGGCTTGAAGATCAGAAGCGGTTGGCTGCGAAGAGGGAGGCGAGCGGCTGCAGGTGCCATGCTGTTCCAGGACCCTGAAGCCGCGTGGCTGTCCGGAGGAGGAAGCTGAGGCGGAGCGTTCAGGGAGCTGCAGGACGGATGCTGAGCAGGCGATCGGCGGGCAGGTGCCGCGTGAGTTTTTGAACATGGTCGCTCTAATGTTTGACGGTGCTTATCTTCCTGTGTTTCATTTATCAAGTGCTAAAAGGGGTCGCGTTCTTTTATTTTACGGGGAGTGGTCAATTCATACAGTTACTTCTGTGCGGGTAGATTCCATGTGGTAGTTTTACTGAATCTCGGGCTTTTAAAAGAAAAGGGGTTGTGTTCTTTTGATTTGCTTTATCAGGCGTGGTCGATTTATAGTTTTGTTTCATGCGGGTACTCCACGAGGTAGCTTTTAACCGATACGCGTGGTTTTAGAAAAGAGGGGTTGTGTACTTTGGATTTGTTTTATTGGGCGTGGTCAGGTTATAGTTTACTTCTGTGCGGGTACATGCCACTTGATAGCTTTTAACCGATTCACGTGGTTTTGTAAAAGAGGGGTTGTGTTCTCTTTGATTATTTTTGTTGGGCGTGGTCAATTTATAGCTCGTTTTCAAGTAAATGCTTTGATTTAAGTGGAATTCATACTGATTAATGATTTTACGTTATATTTTGTAGTTCAGTGTTTAATAAGATCACGTGTGGGTTTAGTGTGACCGCGTGGTAATTTCTTGGGTTCCACTCGTAGCCTTTTTTTATTAAAAAGTGAAGTCGGGTTTTACGTTTTTAACTTTTATTTCGCAGCGTTTTAACAGACCACGTGCTATTCGAATTTACGTATTAGGTTGGCTGATTGAATATTAGGTTTATGGGGTGGTTTTCCAATTACTAGGTTTTTATTATTTTACAGGATTGTTTTACGACAGTTTCGCCATTTATATTTTGTGGTTTTATTTGTTGTGTACCTACCCTTCTTTTATTTGAAATTTCCCCTGATTTTTTTTATCATGACTTGTTCCAGCATTTATTTTATTTGGCGGTGTTTTCAATTTTCGTGATTTACTTATTACGTTATGCAGTTATGCAGCATATTCTTTCTTTTGCGTCCATATGAATATTCTTTTGTTGCATTATTTATTTCTGTGTGATTACCCTCGTTTCTCGTATTTGATTTTTCCCCCATGCTTTTTATTTTGTGCTATCTTTTGACTTGCTTTTGAATTTTATTTGCGGCATTAATTTATTTTTGATTGATTATTTACTAATGCTTTTGAGTTGCGTTATTTTCTTTCTACATTTATTTGCGTACGCTTTCATTTAACATTTTATTTGCATTATTTGATTGCGGCATTTTTCTTTTACACTTGTTTTATTTTGTGTTTTATCCATTCTTTTGATTTGTTGCGGTTTTATTCGGGATATTTTCCCTTGAATTACGGCTGTGTTTTTGGTGATATTTTTGACTAGCCATATTTGGCATTACTTTTATTTTTATTTACGGCGCTGCCCTTTTTGGCAGTTTATTATATATTTTTATATTCCATCTACATTTGTAGACGTTTTTGGGTATAATTCTGCGTTTCTGGTTTTGACTATTTTCATTTGTGATTTTATTTTGCATTTCTCCCTTTAGGTTCGCTGTTGAAATCATTTCTTTTACTTATCTACTTTATTTACTTCATTCCCTTTTAAATATGTTTTCTTTCTTTAAAAGCGTTTTTCTTGAACTTACATGTTTCTATATTACTATTTTACATCATACTTTACAGGGCGCCTACATTGCTAATTAGGTTATGTTCTTATCCGCGATGGTGTATTAGTTAAATACTCATACGCGCTTTCAATGATTCGAGCAGAGTACCTACCTACGGATACGGGTTCGATCCCGCGCGCGTACTATTTATATTTTGGAGGGTATTTTTGTTATCGGCGCATCGCCACTCGGTTGTGTTACGTACAAGTAGGCAACGCGGCCTGGGGTGCGGGGGAAGGAGTAGTTCTATGCGGGTTTTGTCATGTAGTTGATAGGTATAGCCAGTTTAGTTTGTCCCTTGTACTTGGCAGGTCTCTCTTTACTGGTTTTCCATATAATTGTTAGTAATAACCAGTTTAGTTAGGTCCATTGTATTTGGTAGATCTACCTAGATCTAGACACACGGCAGTGTGTCCGCCAAGTTCGAGCAAAAAAAGCGACACACCGGCCGTGGGTTATATTACACGAACCATTTCGGGCCAAGTTCGACCCACCTATAACTCAAAATCTATTTTATTTACGCATATGAAATTTCTAGTATCTGTCGAGATCTACTTAATTATCTAAAATACAAAATTTCATTAATGTACCTATTGTAGGTCTTGAGATATTGACGTCAGAAAATCGCTATTTTTACTATACACTCACTGACTGACTGACTGACTGACTGACTCACTCACTCACTCATCAAAAACCTAGACCACTTCCAATGGTCGTATTGACTTGAAATTTGGCATGGAGGTAGATCTTTAGGTCAAGGTAAAGGAAAAAATCTAAAAATGGCCAAGTGTGAGTCGGTTTTAAAAATAATGAAGGTGTAAATTCATACCCCTAAGGAACTAAAACAAAAAATTTATCTATATCTTCCAATCGTCGTACCGACCTAAAATTCGTTACGAAGGTTTGTATTTAGTCAAAGTAAAGTATAAATGAGATATATATTTCCTTACCTAACTTAATCATAAGAAAAAATGAAAATAAACCTTACAAAAATAAATGAAATCCCACCCAAAACATAAATGTGAAAGACTGCCAAGTTCGATAATATTGGAATGCTTCGCCTATAAAAGAAGTGAGATCTAAATAAGTACCAAGTTCCATACACAGACTTCAGTTAAAAATAGTTACAGGAATGCACACTTGATTTTTCGCAGTTTGGAAATAAGAATCTACTTTCCAAACTGCGGAAAACCAAGTGTGCATTCCTGTAACTATTTTTAACTGAGGTCTGTGTATGGAACTTTGTACTTATTTAGATCTCACTTCTTTTATAGGCGAAGCATTCCAATATTATCGAACTTGGCAGTCTTTCACATTTATGTTTTGGGTGGGATTGGTTCTTCTTACAGTTGCTAAGTATAACCAGTTTAGTCTGGTCCTTGGATTCGATAGGCTTACCTACGATGGTTTCTCATATAGATTGTTAGGTATAACCATTTTATTTTGGTCCCTTGGATTTGGTAGGTTTTCCTATGCTGGCTTCTCAAACATTTGTTAGAAAAAACCAGTCTAAATTGGTCGCTAGAAGTTGTGAGGTCTATCTAAGCTAGATTCCCATACAGTCACTAAGAACGACCAGTTTAGTTAGGTTCCTTGTACTTGGTAGGTCTACATTTATAGGGTTCTCATACAGGTGTTAGGTATAATAAGATTAGTTAGATCCATTGTATTTGAGAGGTCTTTATACATTGGTTTTACATACTGTTACTAGGTCCGTCCGTTGTAGATTGATCCGTCGTATTTGGGATGTCTTTATATCTTGGTTTTCTATACATTTTCTACGACCGACCGGTGTAGGTTGAACTTTTGTATTTGGAAGGTCTTTCTTAAATGGTTTCCTATACAGTTACTAGGCATGACCGATTTAGCTTGGTCCTTTGAGTAGGTTTATGGAGCTGCTGGCGATAGGTAGTAAGAGGGAACTATCTGCAGTAGGTACCGTAATAAATTATGTTCTATGTAGGGTTTGAAATGGTTTGACTTATTTCTTATTGTGACATTGGTTTAGGTTATAGGTAGCAGATCTGTGTGTCGAAGGGCACGTTTTGTTCGTCGCTGTTAGGTAATCTTGTACGTGTGTTGGAAGTTTCGAGATAGTTGTAGGTAGATTTTATTCTCCTGGGATTAGTGGGTATTGGTAGGTTGTTCGTATATTCTGTACCTACGGAAGTTGGGGTTAGTAGGGGCATTCGTCGACTCGGTGTCCCTCACATAAAGTTTTATGTTTTAATTTAATTAAAGATAGATTGTGGTGCTTTTTTATAAGGTGTCTAGGTACTTTCGCATTTTTGGGGTTTTTACTGAACTCAAGTTAAGGACCCGATTTTTATATTTAGTTTCATTAATTAATATTTAGGTTCTTTTATTTACTTTGTTGCGTACTTTTACCTTTCATTAAACTGAAGTTAACTTTCATAAATATTAATAGGTAATTAAATTAACTTAGTACTTGCGGTTCTTGTACACTTGCGGTCAATAATAAATATTTTAGGATTTTAAACATTTTATAATTTTGTTTGCAATTATTAATATTTTACTTACATGCCTTTTAGATTGGATCGTTTAGGGTTGCTTCTTAATTAAAATAATTTAGAAACTTTAGAATATTTTGGGATTTTAAATATTTATTTTTTTTTTATCTTTTTTTTTTGGGAATTAATAATATTTCACTTAGGTTTCGATTAGGTTGGGTTGATTTATGCTGCTTCTAAATTAAAATAATATTAGAATTTTAATTTATTTTATTTTATTTAAATATGAATAATTTTAGAAACTTTGCAATATTTTGGGACTTTAAATATTTTTCATCCTTCTGGGAATTAATAATATTTTCCTTAGGTATCATTTAGTTTGGGGTATTTAATAAGTACTGGTTTCAAATCAAAATACTTTTAGAATTTTAATTCGTTTTTATTTATTTACTTTTGGAAATAGTTAGTGCAGAGCGCTTTTATTATTATTTACACTTGCGTATTTTTACCCAACCTTGGAGTCAACTTGTATTGCGCATTCTTACCCGACCTTAATAGAAGTCAGCTTTTAATAATTCAATGTCACATAAAATAGTACTTTATATTAAAACAATTACTTAGATATCGTTTAATTTGGGACGTTTAATTCTGCCTTCAATTTAAAATACTTTTGGAATTTTAATATATTTTAATTTTTAATTTTAATATAATTTATTTACTTTTGAAAATAGTTAATGCGGAGCGCTTTCATTGTCATATACACTTGCGTATTCTTACCCAACTTTAATAGAAGTCAACTTTTATTAATTCAATATCACATAAAACAATACTTTATATTAAACATTTATTTAAATTAAATTGAACGGGATTTGTTTCATGGTTGAGTTTTACAAACTTTAGAACAAAATACTAAAATTTCGGTTTGCATAAATATTGATAGTTTTTTAAATAAGTTTATCTTAAATGACAATGGTTGTTTATTATCAGCCTTCTAGTATACAACGAGGATATTATAAAGTTAAATTCAAATAATACTAAATACGTATTATCTATTCCGATTCTTGTAAGTTAATTCAAAGACAATTACTTACTTGAATGTAATGTTGGAGTTAATCATACTTAGGCCAAGCAGGTCAGTGCCTCGATAGCTATACCCTATACTAAGATGGAATGGGATACTATCACCAAGTTGGTTAAATACACCATTACCTTATTAAATTATTATGGTTAAAGAATTACCAAGTTATTATACAGTTGTATTAAAACTGTAAGGTTGTAAATAAATACCTATTTTACTTAATTAATATTGATAAACTGCTGTTGTGAGAAATGATGACTCAGTAGTTAATAGTAAATCTTTTTCCAAATTCAAAATTCCTATTATGCATAAATTATGCACTATTGGCTTCTCATTATTAAATTCCTGGTGAGGAATGGTGATTCAGGAGCGGAGGAGATGGCTGAATCCCGCATCCCTTTAGGGATGCGGTAATAGGTAGTCACTTCTTTCACATAGGCAGTACATTTCCGTTAACCTTGAATCTTCAAAGCTAAACCATGTAACATTCTTGCTGTTATTCATTAACTTCTCAAATTGACAATCATTTACTATTATGAATCGGTTACTTCTATTTAAGTTATCTTACCTTTTGCTCTCGAGTACATACTGCGCAATCTTACCCTTAATCAATTATTATGGTTCGGACTTAGCTCCGCACTCTTACCCATATTGTTCGTTTAGCTTAGCTGACTTTGTACGAATGAAATTAACTATTTAGTGGAATTATGTTTTACTTCTTAATCATTTATTAATCATAATCGAGTTTACAAATTGTACTTAAATTTTATATGCGGTTCTTATTAGATTCATTTCTTTAAATTGTTTTATTTTAACTTTAACTTTTGTTTTGGCGGTATATTACTTCTTTACGCATAGTTTACTTAGTTGTTGGGGAATTCATTATTTTGGGTTAGCAACTTATTGAATAGGGGTTAGATTAGTTAAATACCATTCCGTATCATAAAAAACCCTTTGGGTTGCTACACACGGCTCACAACGTAGGACACACTATGACGATCACACATGGCCTGTTTTATGAACCTTCGTGAACCCAACTCCGGTAACCAACTTTAAGATTTAGCTTAGGATTTTATTTACACGGTTTCAGTTTACACTTAGGTCACTTTATCATTTACAGTTAGGTCACTTTATCATTTACAGTTAGGTCGCTTTATCATTTAGTTAGTTCGCGTTCACTAGTTAGGTTAGCTAGGATAAAAAAAAAAAAATTCGTAGGCAGGGGGTTGTCACAGGGGGTCACATAGACAATTTTATAGAGATAGGTTAGGTACTATAGATAATTTTTGACCCGTCTGCCTCAGAAGGAGGGTTATGTTTTTCGAGAGACTGTATGTTTGTATGTGTCGCAGTATAATGCCAGAATTAGGTTTTTGGCCAAAAACCGGCATATGGCAAAATCGTATACTTCCTTCGGCCATCGTCCTAAGCTAGCTGATCCAGGATTTTAGCCAAAAACCTATAATTTTAGCCGAAATCCTAGATTTGATTAGTATTATGGCTTTTTTTGCATTTAGGGGGAGCAAGGAGTGAAGAGGTATGTTATGCACATCTTTTAAAGGTAGAGTTGGACACCTTGAAGGGCAGGGGGTAACATCAGACAGCCTGAACAGCAGGATTGCCTCGGACGCTCTGGAGGATCGGAGGTAGCGTCGGACGCCCTGGAGGACAGGGGGTAGCGTCCAAGAAAATCCAACCACCGTCATCTTTCAACCTCCAGAGTGTCCGACGCTACCCACGCCCTCCAGGGCAACCGACGCTACCTCCCACCCTATAGAACGTGCAACGCTACCTCCTGCCTTTCAGGGTGACTGACGCTACCTCCAACCCTCCAGGGACGCCGTAGTCGGGAAGGGGTTGGACCAACTATTGTGTTACAAAGTAGCGTCGGACGGCCTGGAGGACGTGGGTGGCGTCTGACACTCTGGTGGATAAAAAGTGGCGGGCGTTGGTTTTCCTGGGCTTCCGACGCTACACCTTGCCGTAAAGGGCATCCCTGGAGGGTTGGAGGAAGCGGCATACACCCTGAGAGGCAGGAGATAGCTTTGGACGTTTTGGAGGGTGGGAGGTAGCGTTTGACGCCTTGGCGGGCGTGGGTAGCGTCGGGCACTCTGAAAGATAAAAGATGGCGGGCGTTGGTCGTCCGACGACACCCCCTGTCTTCCAGGGCGTCTGACGCTACCTCCCGTCCTCCCCAGCGTCCAGTGGTACATCCTGCTCTTATGGTGTCTTTCTCCAGGTCAACCGAGGCAATCCTGCTGTTCAGGCTGGCTGACGCTACCCCAACATTCAGGGCGTCCGATGCTTCAGGGGCAGGTGCATAACGTACCTCTCCACTCCTCGTTCCCATTAGGATTTCAGCCAAAATCCTAGGTTTTTGGCCAATTATCTGGATCAGCTTAGGACGATGACTGAATGAAGTCGTCGATTTTGCCATATGCCGGCTTTTGCTTAAGTAACTGAATGGAATCTTGTGTTTGACATTGACAAAAAAGACATTGTCAATATGTAAACAATAAGTAATATTATATATAACCACTTAGTCAAGGTCCTGGGCCCGGCTCAGGGGTCATGTCTCCCATGACCCCTGATCCGCCACTGGTTTTAGCGTGATGTCGTTACAAACACACACACAAACATCCGCCTTTATAATATTAGTAGGATAGGATTAGTAGGAAGTAGAATTTGTGGGATTCAAAATCTTGTTAAAACATTTTCATTGGCAAGTAATTTTTGTACGTACATGTGTTGTGGGATATACATCAATTTTGCCTTACTTACTCGCCAAGAGATGACGCTGTTAGTTTCTAAAACGCGAATCGGCTCAGTCGGGCCACCTTTTTCATAAATATTGGAAAATGTGTGATCCCGTGGGAATGAGACATTTTTCCGTGGTAAAGAGTATATGCTATTCCAAATGCCCTTTTATATTTCTGCAAAGTTTCATTTCAATCTAATCAGCCGTTTTTGCGTGAAGTCGTAACAAACACACACGTAGGAAGTATAGCAAGACCAGTGTGTAAGATTTTCCAATATCGTAAGACAAAACTTAACGTCGTGTGGTGCCGGCAGAGTAGAATAGCACCACCCGCTCTCTTCCCGTGGGAGTCGTAAGAGGCGACCGAACCGAAATAAACCCGACCCAAACAGCCAGGCCAACCGTATGGTGGCGGTTAATCCACCACAAAAGCATTCCCAATGAGGGTTGACGTCTGTTAGGCGGCCGGTCGTAAAATTAAGCCGAATCCATAGCAGCACGATTTTGTGTTTAGCAAAACGTGTTGCGCCGACCCCAAGCAATTGGGATAAGAGCAGGAAGATGATGTAAGACAAAACTTAAATTAAATAAAAGTTCGAAAAAATAAAAACAAAAATAAGGAGAACACTATCCGGATTCGAACGCGAGTCACCTTGTTTGGTAGGCAAGCGCACTATCGCCGCAGCTACCATGACTTTAAGATGACTGTTGAATTAACGGATATGCTTCCCCACAAAGACGCGAATCGGCTCAGTCACGCCACCTACGTCAAAATTTTTGGAATATGCGTGATTCCGTAGAAATGAGACATTTTCCTGGGGTAAAAAGTAGCCTATGTGTTATTCCAGATGCCCTTTTATATTTCTGCAAAGTTTCATGTCAATCCAATCAGCCGTTTTTGCGTGATGTCGTAACAAACACACACACAAACATCCGCCTTTATAATATTAGTAAGATAAGATGAAGAGGATTACACGGTAAAAAAGTGACATACTGGATTTGGAGGGAGAGTCTTGGAGAGTCATCGGCCAGTCGTATAACATTAGCTATAATAATAAAGAAATCGCAGTAAGGAACCTTAGACTAGGCACGACTTTGTCTAGATTTCATTACTTTTTAGAGATAAACAGGCAGCTCCATCGAGACTTAACCAGTTTTTAACAGAATGTTTTTGTAGGGTTTAATTTTACTCGGTGTATACTTAATAATGAAGAGCCACCCTTGGCATAATATCTTTAATACGTACTAAATAATCGTATTGTACATACATAAGGCACTGTTAGGCTTGTTACTATTGTTTTAAAACTGCTTTTGTTGCAGATAATTTTGATATCGACTTCGTAAGTTTTGAGAAAAACTGTTACGCACAATTAATATAACATATACCTATGTGGTATTCAAATGTAAACACGAGACGTTATTTTATGAGAAGGTTTATGAATAACTCGTGAAAAAAATTCACTCGAAAAATAATTTATATTGATATCAATACATAAAAAATTAATTTTCGTTGTCGAAGTTGTAAAAGGTACATTCTCATCGCCCGCATTTTTTACACATTCCGCTGAAAAAGTGCAGCTTTCTGTGGGAAGAGGGTTATAATTCTTTTTTTATAAAGTACTTCAGTTTGTCTTACACATGGTCAAATATTTAAATACTCAAATATGTTGACAGTTTTTTGTAAAATTCCTGTCAACATGCATTCTCTAACGTCCATGGCGAGGAACTTTGCTACTTTGTGACAGATAAACTGTTATAGATCCTAAAATATCAGGGTAATATCATGTTAATTATTCTTATCTTCTAAGTAGTTATAAATTTTTATCTTGCAAGATGTTTTTAAAAGTAAAAGATGCCGGAATTTATTTTTAAACATGATTTTTAGCGTTGAAGCCTGATTCAGGCTTAAATTTCCTCGCGCTACCTTCTCATTCATATTTTCGTTACGGTGAAAGCTATCTGTCTAGTTTATTTTACACATGAGTAGCGGATAGTACATCCGACAATATCGTAAAAGAAGCACGTGCCTCTCGCTGCTGCATTTTTGCTGGCGAAGGTAATTTCCACACATTTACGATTTGGTTCAGTACCCACATAACTTCCATGCTCATCGATAACTAAGTATTCAGTTATCAGGTAATACTGATATTTTTTCTGGTTGATACCTTTGTTATGCTTAAAACAAGAGGCGGTATTGCAAAAAGTATGGTCTTATAGTTTTTTCGTAAACCGCAAAATAAACTTTCGTTCTAACGTCCATGTCCTTTTTTCCATGTCTTTCCATGTTTCGCGGTGACATGGACGTTACAAAATGACATGGACGTTAGAGAATGATTAAATTTTTGGCCCCACTGTTGGACAAAGATTTTAAATGATATTTTTTTCTACTTAATTTTATCCAATGCGTGTCTTAATGAAAAATTTTGTGAAAGTAATCCATACTTGAATACCAAATTTTTTAAAACACATCTCGTGTTAGGTATACAATTTTGGAAAACTTGCAAAATTTTCCACCGCAGGCAGGATTTGAACCTGCGACCTTCGGCATCTGTACTGCCGACGCCACTACCAACTGGGCTACCGCGGTTCTAATCGAGCCTGCGAATTTAGCAAGTATATCTTGTCCACTATCGCGTTTGCAAGTTTTCCAAAATAATTCATACTTTTTATGTCATCGTCATCATAATTTGCCATAGGACGTATACTACTGAACATCGGACTCCACTAAATACTTCCACCTTGACCGATTAGAAGCGGCCTGCATCCGGCATTTCCCTGCCGCGGGCCGCCGCTCCTCCACCGATTATCAGTCCTTCGAGTATTGTAGCCTGCTCATTGGCACTTCAGCTTGCTGACTCTTTTAGCTATGTTGGTTACCTTGGTTCGTCTACGGATCTTCTCGTTTCTGATTCGATCACGAAGAGAAACACCGAGCATAGCTCTCTCCATAGCTCACTGAGTGACTCCTACTCTGTTTAGGAGGCCGACAGTTAGCTACCATGTCTGCGCACCGTAGGTTATCACTGGCATGACACACTGTTCAAAAACTTTTGTCTCGAGACAGTGAGGAATTTTGGACGTGAAGACGCTGCGTTACTTCCCGGAGGTGCCCAGCTGAGCTGGATTCGCCGAGTGACTTCCTTCTCAAGATCTTCCTAGTTGGACTGTTTGTCCTAGACAGACGTATTTGTCCACCACTTTGAGTGTCTACCGATATTGGAGTGGGCGTTACATGAGAGTTGGCCATGACTTTCGTCGTGTCCATATTCAACTTGAGGTCCACTTGTTGGGAAACCTCGATTAAAGTCCTGTAGCATTTTGCTGAGTGATGTTTTCGCTATTGATATTGATGTTAAGTTCATCCCATTCCAGGAGCTTCAAGGCAATTTCCATCGCATTGGTGAAGAGCTTCTGAGATAATACATCTCCTTGTCTTACACCCCTGTGCAATGGATTTGCCACTGTGGTCTGATCTTGTATTCGAACTGACATTGTGGCGTTTCTTTCTTCGTTTATGAATATTTCAACACTTCGATATACTTGTAGTATATAATATCGCTTCTGTTTCATACTTCTGGCGTCACACCTCCTAACAAGACAAAGTTAAAGAGATTCTGAAAGACTTTAAGTACTGGTGTTTCACCCGCTTTTAGTAGCTCTGATATGATTTCGTCCTCGCTTGGCACGTTGTTGTTTTTGAGCTGTTCAAGGGCTATCTTAATCTCGTACAAGCTGATATCCGAGTCATCCTCGGTCTATACCGAGGTCTAGACACTGTTGTCGGGTAAGCTTTGCGCTAGGGTCTGTTGAGCTAATAACAGGTTTTGCGACTGAAGTGCACAGCTGTCCACAGAACAGTTTGATCTCCCACAGTACCTCTCTTTGCATGGATACCACGCTGCCATCCTCCGTCTTCAGCTTTGTCAGCCAGCCGGCTCTGCCCAATAGACAGGTGCCTTGCAAAAACTTTGGTGCCATTGTTTCTCTTAATAGTTTTTTAATATTTTTAGTATTAAAGTTTTGAATATCACACCGCAGGAACTAGCATATCTGTCTGTTGAGCCGCCGATATCACATACGAAATAAACGTTATACAATGTGTAAAAAAATCAACTGCAAAGATTATGAGGCGTAGAAAGGAACGTAGGTCGTAATGTGAAAATAATAATAATGGTGGGACAATACAAATTGTAGCAGCCGCCCGAGGGAGTCCAAAATTGTATGTGAGGTTCAAAATTGTTTTCCACATCTCGACCTATGCTCCTCGAGGAAAGTTGTTCAGTTTAACGGGCTAATTCACCCCTTAAAGTATTTGTAGTTGATTTTTTTACATCTTTTATAAAGAAATAAAACGTATTTTGTTTAGTTTTCCGACGTAACAAGTAGTGGACATCTAACTTTCATGTCAAAAAATAGTGGCCTTCCATTTTTTCCGTTATTGATAGTCATATGTTATATATTTTCACTAAAATACCTTGTATAAGCTCTAAACAACATTACTTACTAGTTTTATATTTAAAATACACTTTAACTTTTTTATTATTTACAAAAAGAAAATAAGCCACGGAATTCTCTAACGTCCATGTTCGCAAATAGTGGACATCAAATAACTCTTGAACCAGTGGTCTGAAAACCGGGCCTTTTAAATTCTGTCTTAGAAATGAAGAAAACTTTGTTATACTGTATAAATTTTTCCAAAAAATCTAAAATTAAAAAAAGACATGGAAGTTAGAATTTTCCATGGCTTTAGGAGAATGAGCCAAAAGATTGCTTTATTGTAGTGGAAATATATGAAAAAAACTAGATATGGTCAACAAAAGGTCAACAATTTGAAATACTACCGCATAATTCACTTTCATTTTGTAATAATAATGTTGTAACTTGTTTTACTAGCGCTGAAAACTGCTTCTTTTTGTAGTCAATCGGAAAAAAGTTTAGAGTGATAACATTGTATCAGAATATACGCTGCAAAATATACCTTAAGATGTTGATATATATGAGTCAAAAACATTGTAACATTTGTTTACAATGTTTTAGCTACGAAAAATTGTTAAAATCATAAAAGTTGCCGTATTGTAACTTTAATAACAGTCTTTTAAAGACTGAAATTGTGAAAATTTGGAAAAGTGTACCTTGGAAAAACCTAGTTACAGGTTACCTAGGACCATGTTTTATACATCAAAAGGTGCGTATTGGACCGTGGAATCCAAATATACAATAGTTTTATAACATTGTAATTTTAAGTTACAATGTTCTTCGAATCAGGTGTCGATAACCCACGGCCGGTGTGTCGGTTCTTTGCTCGAACTTGGCAGACACACTGCCGTGTGTCTAGATACAATAATTGTATAATTTAGTAAATAAAGATTCAAATTATTTGAATCCATAGTATTGTTTGATTAACAGACTTTAGTTTTAATTTCTTTAAAATCGGATGTGTATTTCTAGAAACCTATTGTAAAAATAAAATACGCTGTTTTAAACTTTCTGTACCTTCGATAGGTTTTAAATAATAGTGATTTTTTTAACAAATTCATATCTCACGTTCTCACAGAATCTTTCGTCACAGCATACAAAAAAATTAAGAGAAAATCGCTAAATGTTCATCAACATGGTCTCACCCCAAACAATGTATAGCAACGCCATGAATAAGCATCTGTTTCGATAGCGCCCCCCGCGTATGACAAAGGGGCAGAATACAGGGTAGCAGCAGATTCCAGCCTAATCTATTACCCTTTATTACCGCACAAAGGTGGTGGAAACCAATCTAGTATCTAAGGTCCAGTGATCTGAAGAATGGGACATGTCTAGGATAAGCAAAATGCAGCCTAGGAGCAGCGCTTGAAGAAACCCGGAATTTACGTCAATGTCTTCAATGGACTATTAAAAGAATTAACAAAAGATCAAAGTAGGTATCATATTTCAAGACAGATTTTCAGATTCTGAGAGGGAAATCTGACACGTGCACATAATCACGCGCGTAGTGGTTGAATCGGTACACTGCGTGTACCGTTAGGGTTATCGGATTTGTTTATAGATAAAATGGTATATTTTTTTACAATCTCACGTTCTTACTTTGTAGGGTCCTCAATTTCAATTGCGCCAATATGCTTAACGGGTTAAATCAGAATCCACCACAATCATTAGACCTTTAAGTGTGTCTCTAGGAGGGTTCATCCATCGAATCGGTATACTGATAAGACCGCTAAATGTCTATCAATATGACTTCACCCCAAACAATGTTCAGCAACGCCATGAATAAGGCATCTGTTTCAATAGCGCTCCCCGCGTATGACAAAGGGGCAGAATACAGGGGTAGCAGCAGATTCCAGCCTAATTTATTACCCTTTATTACCACACAAAGGTGGTAGACCAATCTAGTATCTAAGGTCCAGTGATCTGAAAAATGGCTTAGGATCTAAACATGCCTAGGATAAGAAACATGCAGCCTAGGAGCGCTTGAAGAAACCTTACATCAGAATTTACGTCAATGTCTTCAGTGGACTATCAAAAGAATTAACAAAAGATCAAAGTAGGTATCATATTTGAAGACAGATATTCAGATTCAGAGAGGGAGGACCCTGTCTGAATCTGATACGTGCACATAATCACGCGCGTAGTGGTTGAATCGGGACACTGCGTGTACCGTTAAGGTTATCGGATTTGTATATCGATAAGATGGTATTTTTTTACATTTTCCGATCTCACGTTCTTACTTTGTAAGGTCCTCTATTTCGATGTCGTCAATATGCCTAATGAGTTTAATCAGATTCTTTCTACCACAATTTATTAACCCTTAAAGTGGGGAGGGGGGTTCATCCATATCGACTCAGTATACTGAGAAGACCGCTAAATGTTCATCAACATGACCTAACCCCAAACAATGTTTAGCAACGCCATGAATAAGGCATCTGTTTCGATAGCGCTCCCCGCGTATGACAAAGGGGCAGAATACAGGGTAGCAGCAGATTCCAGCCTAATCTATTACCCTTTATTACCGCACAAAGGTGGTGGAAACCAATCTAGTATCTAAGGTCCAGTGATCTGAAGAATGGGACATGTCTAGGATAAGCAAAATGCAGCCTAGGAGCAGCGATTGAAGAAACCCGGAATTTACGTCAATGTCTTCAATGGACTATTAAAAGAATTAACAAAAGATCAAAGTAGGTATCATATTTCAAGACAGATTTTCAGATTCTGAGAGGGAAATCTGACACGTGCACATAATCACGCGCGTAGTGGTTGAATCGGTACACTGCGTGTACCGTTAGGGTTATCGGATTTGTTTATAGATAAAATGGTATATTTTTTTACAATCTCACGTTCTTACTTTGTAGGGTCCTCAATTTCAATTGCGCCAATATGCTTAACGGGTTAAATCAGAATCCACCACAATCATTAGACCTTTAAGTGTGTCTCTAGGAGGGTTCATCCATCGAATCGGTATACTGATAAGACCGCTAAATGTCTATCAATATGACTTCACCCCAAACAATGTTCAGCAACGCCATGAATAAGGCATCTGTTTCGATAGCGCTCCCCGCGTATGACAAAGGGGCAGAATACAGGGGTAGCAGCAGATTCCAGCCTAATTTATTACCCTTTATTACCACACAAAGGTGGTAGACCAATCTAGTATCTAAGGTCCAGTGATCTGAAAAATGGCTTAGGATCTAAACATGCCTAGGATAAGAAACATGCAGCCTAGGAGCGCTTGTAGAAACCTTACATCAGAATTCACGTTAAGTCTTCAATAAAATATCAAAAGAATTAACAAAAGATCAAAATAAGTATCATATTTGAAGACAGATATTCAGATTCAGAGAGGGAGGACCCTCTCTGAATCTGACACGTGCACATAATCACGCGCGTAGTGGTTGAATCGGTACACTGCGTGTACCGTTAAGGTTATCGGATTTGTTTATAGATCAGATTGTATTTTTTTTACATGTTCCAATCTCACGTTCTTGTAATTTCCTCTATTTCGATATTACGCCAATATGCTTAATGAGTTGAATCAGAATCCACCACAATTATCAAACCTTTAAGTGGGTCCCTAGGAGGGGGGTTCATATACTGAGAAGACCGCTAAATGTCTATCAATATGAATAAGGCATCTGTTTCGATAGCGCTCCCCGCGTTTGACAAAGGGGCAGAATACAGGGGTAGCAGCAGATTCCAGCCTAATTTATTACCCTTTATTACCACACAAAGGTGGTGGGAACCAATCTAGTATGAGGTCCAGTGATCTGAAGAATGGGTTCAGGATCTAGACATGACTAGGATAAGGAACATGTAGCAACCTTATATCAGAATTCACGTCAAATTCTGCAATGGACGATAACAAAAGATCAAAATAAGTATCATATTTGATTTGAATCGATAGTATTTTAGATCATTTTAGTTTTAATTTCTTAAAAATCGTATGAGTATTACCAGAAGTAAAATCAACTACGCTGTTTTAAACTTTCTGTACATTCGATAGTTAAATCGTGCCTCGTGAGGTCACCATTCCGGAACTTTATATGGTCCAATTTTTCATTTCATTGTTCGTAGTTTCCTATTTTGTTTGTTGATTCATACACTTGTCGGTAAAGAAAGTTAGAAAAAGCGTAGTTGATTTTACAATGCTCTACTCGTATCTCTGGAAGTATTAGATCGATTTACATGAAATAAAATCGAAAGTACTTAATATAAAAAACACTATAGAGTGAAATGCCAAAAGTGCTATATTTTGGCTCTTTTCTCTCGTCAATTTAGGGCAAACTGTTCCGACCTCGTCACGACTGTTTGTCCACGATCTTTTCATCAATTTCTTTCGAACTTCCGAACTAAAAGATTCAAAACAAAACCTCTCAGACTCCAAAACAATGTTTAAATAAAAATCCCCGGATCGTCCAAGTTTCAAGCCCCATGGCAAAGTTTTATCTCGCATTTATAAGACTCACTGCTGATTAGGCCTTGTGGGTCTAATTTATCTTATTGTAATTAACCTACTGAACCTCTAGCTTATTATACCTGCACATCAGCTCCTAGAAGCCTTCTCCTGGATGATGATCTCTCCGGCCGATGACCATGGCGACCACTTCTACCCTTAATCAAGTCGGCTCGGCTTTAATACACCCGTAGGTGACTATTGTAGCCAATTTTGGCAGTAAACTCCCGTGCACTGTATGAGCACATGAGTTTGCCATTGATCGGAGTCCATTATTCGGAAGCGGCCAGTTGCGCAGGATTTATTAAAGTGTGCAGACGTTTGCGCAAATGCAAGCGCACAAGATTAATTGTCTCCCTCCCCAAATCAGTGAAACGGAGAATCGCTACGACTGAGGAAGAGGTTGGATGCAGTGTCTGGCCGATAGTTACACGCCTTCTACTATCGCCCCAAGTTTTGCCTTGTTGAGTCCGGTGGGCCATTATTACTGTCAAGTTCCGCGTCTCGGCCCCTTTGGCCATGACTGATAAAATGGGTCCAATTAGCAGTAGGTCTTATTAGCAAACGACTGTAAAGTTTTTATCTCGCATTTAATTTGTCGGCAACTTTTATCAAGGCAATGAATTTGCAAATCCCCATAGATTATACGTCGAGTTTATTCATGGCGGATAAAGATGCTTAAATAACCACGAATATTTTATCTGATGAGAAGATGATAACCTGACCATCTTGTTATAATTCATTTCTACTTTAACCCATTTGAGACTAACGGTTCCATATGGCACCAGAAAATCGGTTTTAAGATAAACTATTTCACTATTTCATCCTATAATTAATTCAACACTATTTTATTCATATTTCGACCTATGTCCCTTGGGAAAGTTCCTTATCACCAGCCGGTTTCGCTTTCGGTCACTATATAACTTCAACCTATGTATAAGTAGCAAGTTGAATACTTTTCATCATTTGGAAGAAAGTTTTTCAAGCGAAGAGCGCACCGGAAGGGACGACCCCGACAGATGACCTGATAAAAATTTGTAGGGGTCCATTGGATGCGAATCGTACAGTTATTTTTGAGGTCCATGAAGGTCTTTTTACAGGGAATTTTACCAGTTGACTGTACCTGCTATAGTTACTTGCTTAGTATTCTTTGAATGTACTAAGGAATGTACAGTCAACAAAATTTTAACCTTGACCCACATGGCACTGATGGCAATGATTCGTTTGAAAGTGTCAAAACTAGGACGGGTATAGGCACTCATGCTGTGCCGTGTGATGCCAGGCATAGAATAGCAGCACCCTAATCCTAACGTGGGTGCCGTTTAAAACGACTATAGGAAAGGAGCAGCAGCGTTCTTTGAAACTGCAACATCTTGATCTGCGCTCGCCAAGTGAGCATGACCCTCCGATATGGGCCGTTAGGACCAAAATGTTGAATTCTCAAAATCGACTACGGAAATATGAATTAGCGTAAGGGACAAAATGCAATTTTTCAGGAGAGCCAAAAAACGATGGCAATTTTTTAAAATTCTTTATATCTTTTTTGTTTCTTGTCCGATCCAAATGACTTCTATGGCAAAATTCCTTAGAATTTTGAGTTCTTTATGCTAAATCTATCATCATCTGGAATATCCCTGTAGTTTAGGAATTAGCATGTCCCTTACGTTAATTTTTCCTGCAAAAACCTCCGAAAATTTTGAAAAAAATTAATGTAACGTACACTTCATCATCGAACATGAGGTAAATTTGCAGTGAAGGACACCGCGTCTATAGGTTTTCATGATAAGTTTGCCACAAAACTTTATTATAACCAATTGTTTTTAAATGAAATACACTTAGAAATGCGTCTCTGACACGATGTAGTATAACAAACAACATAAACATCTTCTAATGTGGTTCAATTTCATAATCAATACTTTGTTGTGAGAAACATAAGAATAAAAAGCGTTAAAAACTTTTAAAACGATAAAAAATAACGTTTTTAGCAAAAAAAAAACAGGAACTTTTTGACAGTAAAATACATCTTCAAAATTTAAACTACGTTGAAATTTTTGTTAATCAAACAAAATTATAGTAAATTAATAAAAACAATGGACGCACAAAACATGAAGGCGTAATTTTTTATGAAAACGATTGGTGACTACTCTCGAGAACAGCTTATAGACGTGGTCCAGAAGTAAAATCGACCTTATAGTTTCTGGGAAACGTTTCTTACTGAGAAACGTTTCGTCTCTTTTTGTGAAGTGGAGTAACCACGCCTCTGAGGTTTTGCCACTAGTTATTACCGAGTAGAACAGCCATTTCATGACACCAGCCTTAAGCAGCATAGGGCCCACTCTTCCCTGAAGCCTTTGTATTCTTAAGCTGTCTAAGAGTAAGGTGGTGGAAGAGAACAATGGAGTCTCTCTCGTCAGATAGAGGTCTGGGTGCATGCGACGCATGAGATTTTCATAGAAATCCTCGACTACAGCAAGAATCTCTCGACCTGAGGTGACGGTTTTACCATTTGAAGAATTTAGATGACTCATTTTCAGTACCTTGCTATGATCCCCGATTTGCTCGATCGTGTCATAATATAATGAGTTGAGTATACTATTTCAGCTTCTCATCACGCCAATTTATGTTTTAATTTTTAAAGTATTCTAATAATTTATAAAGTTTTTGTAATAAAAGAAAACATTTTGACGAACAAAACGACAAATTCTAAAAAAACTATATCTTTTTGTTTTGCGCAATGTAGTATTGTTATTTTATTAACATACTTTTCAATTATAATCCTTAATATTTAAAAATATTAATATCACAATATGAACATGTTTTTAGTCACATAAACATAGTGACACCGTATTCAACAAGCAATTTTGCAATGGTCATCGAACACTAATTCTGATACTACACTAAATTTTTGCGGTTTGCCTGTAAGCGGCGTGAAGATTTGTGCGTTTTCTTCTGGCGGATAATATTTAATTTGTGTTCATTATAGTAACGGTCAGAAATTTAAATTTTTCATTGATTTTGTATGGAATTTCATACAAAATCAATGAAAATTTAAAATTTCTGTCCGTTACTGTAATTTAGAATGGATGCAATAAAAATGAGATAGCATGGTTTTTGTGTTACTAACCATTCATTTTGTTGTTTATGTTTATTTAATTGACATGACGCGTGTCTTTATAAATTTGCATTGAAAAAAATAAGTAAAATAAAGTACAAGTATATTTTAATAATTAAATAGCCTCAAAACTTTGAAAAAACTATGTGTTTTGCTGCAATTTTACCTCATTTTTTGTCAAGAAATGTACGTTACATTAACATTTTTCAAAACATTTGATAATGTCATGTACGTTACTTTAACTTCTTTCCAAAAAATTTGTTACTTTGTCCCTTACATTAATTTCTTGGTCGATTTAAATATCATACAAAATAAGTGCTCACACAGATATTCTGAAGTATCATAAAAAAAAATATGAGAGGAATTTGATTTGCAGGCAGTGTAGGATAATAGTGTTATGTTATTTTGGTTTCCTACCTCATTATTAAAGTTTGTTTGCCTGCGTAAGGGCCAATGTTTATTTTGGAAATTAATGTAAGATGCATTATCGGACATAAAAACTTGTATTTGTAATAGTGTAAGGAACATCAATTGGCCGATATGATGAAGAATTTAACGTATGGGACGTACACCATTTTTTATGTCCTTAACAGTACTTTTTACTCCTGATTTTTAAACTTTTGCTCACTTTTTTTTTAAGGTAAGCGACATTTTTTTCAAGATATCAAAAAGTTATATATACCATTCGATAGAGCTCAAAATTCTGAATCCAATGATATATATAACTCAAAATCGCCAAAATGTCCCTTACGCTAATTCATATTTCCGTAGTCGAAATGTTGAATTCTCAAAATGTTGAATTTTCAAAATGTTGAACTTAGTTTCCTATAAATTGAATTCCTAAAATGTTGAACTTCTCAAAATGTAGAAAATTTTTCTTAGTCCCAAGTGGTCTTCATACTGATTCTATTACAGGTTTTCCCAAAATGTTGAACGTGCAATTTTTCCAAGTCTTTGTCACTTATGAATGACGGGGGAGACCCGGACTGTTGTGGCTGGTATGGTATAATGTATAATTATGGTATGGTATATGGTTAAGGCACTCTGAGACAGTTTATCTGCAGTAATAGTTGCCAGTTTAAGGTGGAACGTTTCCCATTCAAACGTTAAACGGGCTTAAGTCTGTAAAAAAGAGACAAAATTCAAATCAAAAAACTTAATGTAAAAAAATAATAAAATATTTTTAATATTTCTCTACATACAAACCAACATATATCACGCCTATAATATCCCTTACGGGGTAGGAAGAGCGTGGATGACTGTAAAAACGGTGATTTATACCCACGTCTGACAAATCCTTGTCGTAAAATTAAGTCAAATCCTTTTGCAACAACAAAATCAAGTTACTCGTACGTCGCGAAGTTTTACCTTAACACTAAGCCTAGGCCGACCTAGTGAATAAGAATATTCACTGTGAATCCGATTTCATTTCAACCTATTCTCACCTACCTACATTATATTCCGTGATAAAATTATTTTCCTCCTTCGACGTCGCAATCTCATTGTCCTATATATGGGTCAAGGGGACCCCATGTAACCCATTTTCTGGGTCGTTTTTCATCGCTAATCACCGACAATGGTGGGAACCCACGGCTTTTTGTACGCAAATCCATGGCTTACGGTATTACGGGACGACCTGTATTTAATATTGGTTTTGTTGGGGTCACTCGGAACAGAAAATCTATAGGCCCCAAATCGGTTTTATTTTGTGTCGTTTGCTCTTAAGTTGCCTTAATAAATAAATGGTGTCCCGTAACTAATATTCAACAGTATGCTACAACAGCTACATGTCTAAAACTAAGTTTAAAGTTTGCTATATTTTTCATAATTCTTAGTACCTGGTTGACCGAGATTCCTCGGTTTTTCAACAGATGGCGTTGTTACTTTGTAAGAAACCCTCAAAAAGGAGTGAAGCAACGATTTTTGGAGAATGAAACCTACCTAGATCCATCTATCGCCCCTAAAAACCTTGAAATAGTTGAAAATAGTTGGAGCCGTTTCTGAGATCCCGGTAAAGAATTTTTGCTCGTTTAAAGGTATAAGTTGAAAATTTTTGATAAACCTTGAAAAAATTCATCGCGTATAAAGTAAAACAGCTCTGCCCAGGATTTCACAGGAAATTGAATAACAAATCCTCGCAGGGATAAGTGCGTGTTTCCTCTACTTTTGATTTATCATGCGTCAACCGCGGCTCGTATGATACGCGCCGGGAAATAAGATTGGACGAAACACTTATACGAGTTTACAAAACTAACAGCGCCCTCTGTGGATTGACACGTGGAAACTAGTGCTTTAGAAGGCGATACAGTGTTACTTAGCATAATCTTAAAAAAACAGCAATCTGGTAGAAAATGCTACCTGGCATTAAGGCCGCCTTGTTGCCCAGAGCAGACGGTGCACCATCTGGCTTTCGACTGCCCTCTCAATAAATACAGCGGGTTAAGGGCAGATTTTAGATATTTCTCCTCCGACGCCCGAGATTATCTCTGTTGTAAAAACTATAAACTTTGACCAGTTTAATGGATGCCATAAGATAAATAAATAAATCTTGTACTGTTTCTTTTGTTTGTGTTTTTCTGCTGTTCAATAAAGAATATTGTTATTTGTTTTGTAAGTAAGTACGTAACTACGTTTAGATACGTAGTTTATTCCGCGACCTTTCACTTCAATGCTACGTACTACCCTCTTTCTCAAGCTTTTCCGCTTCTTAGAAATGGCTACTGCAGTGTGAAGTTCAAGTTTAGCTTGCTGCGGTAAAATCAACAATAAGTATGTTTTGTGGTTGATGTGGGTGCACAGACTGTTTTAAGAAAAATCTGTTGGCAGGAGCAATTGGTTTCAGCGTTGAGGCGTCCTATAATGAGGATCTACTTATAAGACTTTAATCTTTCGAAATATGAAACGAACGAATAAATTACAATACAGTTCATTGCTACTGTAACTGTTTAGAATAGAATATCAATGAATACGATCTAAAACCAACCTTCCTAGTATTCCGTTTGAATGTTTGAAGCTAGACAATTTAGCACACGAAAATGATGTGCGATTGCATTCACCAGCTAACCTACTAACACTTCCTTGTAGGGAAAGTAGAAGGCGAAATGGTTTTCTCGGTAGAAATGCCATTTCAACAATTTCGTTGTTTTGAAACTCGTTTGTAACCAGTCGTTGTTGTAGTTGTAGACTCAGACTTTCTTTGTACCTACCAAACAGTACCTACTGTACAAATAATAATTCGAATATTTTTCAATTGAATTTTCTAATCTGCGGTGTTTTGGAGCGAAATATTAGATGGACTAAATAACAATTTGGATTTAAACAAGCATATTCTTTGGTGAAAATGTGAATCTTCCCAAGCTACCGGTTTATTGTGTTAATAAACCGGTACCTACCGATTTACGATTTGGACAACGTTTTTGAAGATTTTTGACATAATCATCAGGCTCTTTTTCCACTACTTCGATCCGTAACCGGTTGTCGGATATAGCCAACCGAAAAATATCGGAAATCCGGTCACCGCTTTCCCACCTATCCGGTGAAAAAGGGACAGTAAAGTTTTATTATCTCGGCGGACTCGGACTCGGACGGACGACATGGTAGAATGTAAAATTGTTTTAAAGCATGCATAATTTTTGTGCCAATACCAATTGTTCGGGAAATTACCGTTTCGATTAAATCCGGATACCGGTGTAGTGTAAAAGTGAGTATAGTATTTTAATAGATTTCTAAATCGGATCGGAGTAGTGGAAAAAGAGCCTAAAACTTGAATGTGCGGTAGCGATGGCAAAAAAATAATGACCCTCTTGAGGGTCTATGAAACTTTAGAAAGTTACATAGATTAATACCACTTTTGGACCCGTGTTGTCCAGATGATAAAAGTATGTTTTAGGTCGGAAATTTAATTTAAATAAGAATTCAAAATTCTTCTAATTGCTCATGAAACTTGGAAATGAACCAAATTTGGACCTCCCATGACACACTTTTTTAGCATTTTTGTATGGGAGGTCTAAATTTTTTTTTTCATATTTCGATGAAAAGTTTCAAACAAAAGTTGTTCAGTTTTGTGAGTAGATCACACCCTCAAGAGATTTGTTCTTAATTAAATGTAACCCTATATAACAAAGAATTTCAAAAATCCACGGCATTCTGAAAATTGTCAATAAGGTCGAAAATTGCTTGAACCACTTTTTTTTGCTTTAAAACCAGTAATAGAGTTAAAAAATATGGTGCAAGCAATTTTCGACCTTATTAACATTTGATAAATTTCTATATTGTAGAGATGTAGTAACATATCTATAGAAAAAAATCAAAAATTTGGGGAATTTTGAGGATCGTCAATAAAGTCGAGAATCGCTTGCATCACTTTATTTGCTTTGAAATCGATATAATGGAGTAAAACAATATGGTGCATGCAATTTTCAAGACATCTATCAATCTTTCGGCGTTCATTTTTTCTGTCCGTAATGTCAAAACCCCTAATAATGACACGTTTTCCAACTTTAGAAATTAGAATCTGTGACACAAAATAGAGAGTTTACAGAAGGTTCAGTCGGCCCCATTTCGGATTTTCGCGATTGGCACTTAGTATGTTTTTTTTATTTCTACCCATGTTTTTAGAGAAAGTTGTTAAGTTTCATGGACTGACTCACCCCTTAAATATTTGCAGTATTTTTTTACGGACCACATAGTTACATGGACCGACATGAATAATAATAATGTTAACCATAGTTACATAAATAGTGAACTTTTTTGCTATCCGTACCACATTTTTTGCACTTGACAATTAGTTTGACGTCCCTGATATGCTTGTTAGCCTGGTTGGCATGTATTCCTCAATGCTGAGGGTCGTGATTTCCTAGCAGCCGTGCCACCAGCTTCTGCCGGACAATGCTTCGTCATTTGTTCCTATCTTTGGCAGAGTGAAGAGCGTCGTGTAGCTTGGTGTCAAGGGTTGAGCGGATCTGATCAGACCATCTGGTAGGACTACGTCCTCTTGGCCTTTTGCCGTCAACCTTGCCTGTGACCATGAGTTTCTCAAGGTTGTGTCCTTCTTTCTTTGAGATGTAGTTGAAAATAATTCAGAACTCGAGTGTCACTAACAACTGCAAAATTAGGTAACAACCGCCACTATGGCACATACCTTTGTCATCTCGTCACTTCTATTTATACAATCATATTTTCTTTTATCAGTGTTATCACACTGCATCTCCAGTGACAGAACAGAACCTGTAAATAAAAGGGGAAAATTGTATCCAACTTTGAGTCGCCTCGCAGTCGCTCAAGATGGTTCCGCGCTTCGGAGGCCATGTTAAACCGTCAGTCTCGGTTGCTGTCTATAGACGGCGTTCGTTGCACAACCATGCCAGAGGTAGCTTGCAGTAGGCGGTTAAAAAGCTCTGACACCATGGTTTATCGGGTTGTTGGACGAGTTGGTGTCTCACTCGAAGAAGAAGACTGCGAATTTAGGTACAAACCTGCCACATAATTTTGTCATGTCGTCACTTCTATTCAACAATCACTTCTGTTATCAGTGTTATCACACTGCATCTCCTGTGACGGAACAGAACCGGTAAATAAACGGGGCAAATTGTATCCGACTTTGAGTCGCCTTGCAGTCGCTCAAGATGGTTCCGTGCTTCGGAGGCCATGTTAAACCGTCAGTCTCGGTTGCTGTTTATAGTCGGCAGTCACTACCATGTCAGAGGCCTGCTGCTTGCAGTAGGCGGTTAAAAAGCTCTGACACCATGGTTTATCGGGTCGTTGGACGACTTGGTGTCTCACTCGAAAATGAAGAAGACTGCGAATTTAGATACAAATCTGCCACATAATTTTGCAGTGCAGTCTGACCTACGCGACCTCCAAGCAGCAGACTGGACAAGTGGCGGAAACTCGTGTCGGAGGCCAATACCCACTTTGGGTCCCTGAGCCACAGGAGTAAGTAAGTAATTTTGTCATGTCGTCACTTCTATTTTACAATCACTTCTGTTATCAGTGTTATCACACTGCATCTCCTGTGACAGAGCAGAACCGGTAAATAACGGGGCAAATTGTATCCGACTTTGAGTCGCCTTGCAGTCGCTCCAGTTTTGACGTGTGATTCTGGATCTAGAAATCTAGAACACAGTTTGCATTTACAATCTAGCTTTGGGCGTTGCGATACCCAGGGTTGCGACTGTCAAAAACAATAAAGTATAAAAATCTCGAAACAGCAAAATCTGATACAATGATTCCGAGCCAAATTTAATCCAAGAACAATAACGTTTGTGGCAAACATCTTCTTAGTTACTTTGAGTTACCCTGAGATTCCAGTTATTCCAGTTAAGTCAGTAAGCGAAGCCTTTAATCCGATAAATATGACGTTTGCGGCAAACATCTTCTTAGTTACCTTGAGTTCCCCTGAGATTCCAGTTATTTACAGTTAAAGTCAGTAAGCGTCATAATCGTCGCTAGTACTGAGTGAGTCATCAGTAAAGGCGCCTCGCGCGTCGTTTCCCTAATTTGTGGTTATTTCGTCACTTCTATTCAACAATCACTTTTGTTATCAGTGTTATCACACTGCATCTCCTGTGACAGAACAGAATCGGTAAATAAACGGGGCAAATTGTATCCGACTTTGAGTCGCCTTGCAGTCGCTCCAGTTTGACGCGTGATTCTGGATCTAGAACACCGTTTGCATTTACAACATCTAGTTTTGGGAGTTACAATAGATACATTCTTGGGGGTTACATTGGTTACAATAGATACATATATACATATTATATAACGCCTATGTCCCTTGCAGGGTAGGCAGAGTGTATAAAACGGTCATTTACATAACGTCTCACAAAAGTTTGAGAGTCATTCAGAAGATTGTGTATCACCCTAGTCACAGGTTGTCAGCCTGTCGCCTAACATTGCAATACACATCAACTCTCAAAACCGTTAGTCGCTTCTTACGACACCTACGGGAAAATGGGGTGATGCTATTCTAAGCCGGCACCACACTGCATCGCCTGTGACAGAACAGAACCGGTAAGTAAACGGGGCAAATTGTATCCGACTTTGAGTCGCCTCGCAGTCGCTCCAGTTTGACGCGTGATTCTGGATATAGAACACCGTTTGCATTTACAATCTAGCTTTGGGGGTTACAGTAGATACACATTATCACGCCTATATCCCTTGCAGGGTAGGCAAAATGTAAAAAACGGTCATTTACACAACGTCTGACAAAAATTTGAGAGTCATTCAGAAGACTATGTATCACCATAGTGACAGGTTGTCAGCCTGTCGCCTAACATTGCAAATACACAACAACTCTCTAAACCGTTAGTCGCTTCTTACGACACCCACGGGAAAGACATGGGGTGATGCTATTCTAAGCCGGCACCACACTGCATCTCCTGTGACAGAACAGAACCGGTAAATAAACGGGGCAAATTGTATCCGACTTTGAGTCGCCTCGCAGTCGCTGCAGTTTGACGTGTGATTCTGGATCTGGAACACAGTTTGCATTTACAATCTAGCTTTGGGGGTTAGAGTAGATACATTCTTGGGGGTTACATTGGTTACAATAGATACATACATACATATATCACGCCTATATCCTTTGCAGGGTAGGCAGAGTGTAAAAAACGGTCATTTACACAACGTCTCACAAAAGTTTGAGAATCATTCAGAAGATTGTGTATCACCCTAGTGACAGGTTGTCAGCCTATCGCCTAACATTGCAAAACACATTAACTCTCAAAACCGTTAGTCGCTTCTTACGACACCCACGGGAAAGATATGGGGTGATGCTATTCTAATCCGGCACCACACTGCATCTCCTGTGATAGAACAGAACCGGTAAATAAACGGGGCAAATTGTATCCGACTTTGAGTCGCCTTGCAGTCGCTCCAGTTGACGTGTGATTCTGGATCTAGAACACCGTTTGCATTTACAATCTAGCTTTGGGGTTTACGATACAAGATATAACCACAAAATAGACAGTGTTATTAGTATTACATAAAAAGTCAAAATAGAAGAAAGTAAAACGTCAAATCGTATAGAAAATAAAACACTGTGTAATAAACGCGCGCCTAACTTTTTTGGATTTTCGCGATTGTCACCTGTTACATAGGAAGGGTTGCTAGTTTCAATACGAGGACGAAATACAGCTCTAAATCTGATACAAGATAGTTATAATGCTTCTAAGCCGATAAACTTAATTTTCTTCGTACTAGTTCCCACCGCATTATAAAAATGTAAGCTTCTGTCACTTTACATTTCTTTCATCTAATAGTCCAAGCGGGTAAGGTCAAATTACACCCGAAAGCTGTTTTGCCGGCACAGTTGATGCCGCTTTGCTCAGTGATACTAGGGACCATTGTGAATGATTCCATCCGAGGAAATGAAAAATCCATCCACTGGATTTCAAGATGACGGACCTTCGTTTTTTTGTATGGCACAAAAAAGAATATTCTACTGGAGCCCATCGTGTGGGGTATCAAATGAAAAAACTAGACGAGACGATTTCAAAAAAATATATCGTTTTAATACATTTCCGTTTCCCCTTTTAGAAAAAAATCAAGTTACATTTTTAAAAGTAGTCAAAACATGCCAAGTTTGAGGTCCAGTAGGTACAAAATGGCTGACATATAGTTTCATAAAAGTATGCCAAATGATCCACCATATCCTTAACTCTAACGTGACGAAAGGAATTATGAAAATAATAAGATTTAATGTATGTTTTGCAATGGAAAGTAGATCATTGGGAACTGCAGTAGGTTAGTAAGAACTGCTTGTGCGCGTCCATAAATGTTTAAGATGCAATTCTCATCATGATTGCTTTTACACTTAAAGCTAGATTATGATGTGCCGGATCATTTTGAATCTTCGGGCACGGTTGTGCCCCCGCCAAGTCGAGTAAAAAGCGTATTTGCCATAGGTACTATAGCCGTGATGGCCATAAATAATAAGATTTCTTACTTGAATGATCTTTATTCAAAGATATGGACCCTGCAGACGTAACAAACATTAACACTGTGTGATGTTGAGTATGGAGGTGAGCAGATGGTTGTCGAGAATGATTTGAGGCTTACCTTGGGTGGGTCCATTAATGTATCACAAGATATACAAAATAGACAAAATATTCACTTTCACTGTGATAATAAAGCTTTTTGAACTTGGACTGTTGTAGTGATAATCTTGCACTATTTCGGAATTTTGCTTGGCTAATACAATTGCAAAAATACACACGAGAGTAAAAATTAACAAGAATAGGCGTTGACTTTACCGTCAGTTAGAGAGGAGTGCGTCAAAAAAGAACAAGAACGGTGACGTTTCGGTGCCGTGTTCCAAATTTAAGTTATAAAATGATTCGAAAAAGGGAGATGTGAGGGTGGCTTAGGGAGGATGTCAATGCAGAGTTTGCACTCTGCTACAGTACCATGTTGCTCTACTCATGAATGCTATCTCAGTTTAGTAGGCCTGTAAGAAAAATTCATGTTAGAAATAAGTAGTGCCTGCTGTATCGTTTTTATTTTTGTATTTGTACTGTATTTGTTTTTGTGTAGGTACCTACAATAAATGATTAAATTAAATAAAATTGTTTCTCTCAAAACAGTTCAGGCCAATTTCGACACCCGAAACAACGATATTTTGGATAACATTTGAAACCTGTGTTAACACCTACCAAACAGTCATTAAATAAACATTCGATATTTCAAAAAATCATTCAATTCCCTTAAATCTGTTACTCATTCGACGGACCATAAAACTTCTAAAGCACTTTTAGATGACATGTACCTAGGTATATGAATGAAGTGAGATCAAAAAAGCCATCAAAACACAACTCAAAAAGAAGCAAGTCTCAGCCAGCACTCATTAGGTACATCTACGGCCAAAAATGAGAGTTTTTGTACATTAAATATTGATTTCGTGTACGGTCGTTCCAATGGGCCATATTTGACAGCCCATACTAAAAAACACATCATCAAAGTAAAATAACCTTATATCTGAAAGTTGTCAAATATGGCCTATTTGAGCGACCGAAATTAAATAATTGCAAAAACAAATAATCATATACTTACTACTTGCAAGATATATTTTGTTAAAGACAGCCAAGTCCGCCACTCCACCAGAAACGTTGTGCAATCGTCGGTACGAAATAACTTTAGAATCATTGTATTTCATATTTGTACACTGAACACTAACATGATTCTACAATTAAAACTGCAATGAGTGCTGTTTCGCTGTAAATTTAAATGGTAATCCTGTGTATTCACATAGAATCACATAGTTAATTGTTTTTTTTTCTATTCTTAAACTTATGTATTTTACTCCATTTAGAGCTTCTATATCTGCTAAATTAAATATTTCTATTTTTGTCCAACATATCGTTAAAGAGGTCTCATCTATGGCAGAAACTGCCTTAAGAGAAATATGGTACGGCAAAGCCACTTTTTACTCGACTTGGCGGGGGCACAACCGTGCCCGAAGATTCAAAATGATCCGGCACATCATAATCTAGCTTTAAGTGTAAAAGCAATCATGATGAGAATTGCATCTTAAACATTTATGGAGGCGCACAAGCAGTTCTTACTAACCTACTGCAGTTCCCAATGATCTACTTTCCATTGCAAAATATACATTAAATCTTATTATTTTCATAATTCCTTTCGTCACGTTAGAGTTAAGGATATGGTGGATCATTTGGCATACTTTTATGAAACTATATGTCAGCCATTTTGTACCTACTGGACCTCAAACTTGGCATGTTTTGACTACTTTTAAAAATGTAACTTGATTTTTTTCTAAAAGGGGAAACGGAAATGTATTAAAACGATATATTTTTTTGAAATTGTCTCGTTTAGCCCTTTCATTTGATACCCCACACGATGTGCTCCAGAAGAATTATTTTTTTAGTGCCATACAAAAAAACGAAGGTCCGCCATCTTGAAATCCAGTGGATGGATTTCAATTTCCTCGGATGGAATCATTCACAATGGTCCCTAGTATCACTGATCAAAGCGGCATCAACTGTGCCGGCAAAACAGTATTTTTTTGCTAAGGACCATGACTATAACCAAAATAGGTGGGATCAGCCAAAATCAATCAATACAGGAATAATAAAATTGGAAACGATCAAACTATTCCCAATGCACTATAGACGAACTCTGACCTGAATGTTTGGCCGAAAATGTCTAAAACTAAAAATATTTGCCGTTCTGTTCGTTTCAAGAACGCAAAACCTCACGTGCGGGCTAATACCAATAAATTTAAAAGAAAATCTCCGAGGATTTCGTTGAAAATAATAAAGCCACAGCTAAATGCAGGTAAGCCATTGTATTTGCAAAAGAATCTGATTATAAACTGTATCTCGAAGGAATAGAAGCGAATATGCTAAGAAAATTCCAACTTCTGTACTAGTGCTGCCGAACTATCGACAATAAGTACTATTGTCGATAGTTTTTATTCGAAAAACCCTATACAATTGATAGATCCATCGACAAAGTGCAATATTATCGATATCATTTGTGGCTCATAAAGAATGTGCAATCGATAGTATTTTTCCCTACAGAACGAGTAGTATCGATTATACTGAGAACAATACCATTATTAGTTTTTAAATAATGAGTAACATGCGATAGTATCTATAAAATTCCCACATTTTGAACTATTAATACTATCGATTATAATAATCGGTTGTTGAAAGATTCCGTGATTAAGGGTACTCAATAGAATGCGAAAGTAGTTTATTTAAATTATTATCTATTATTCTCATTTTATGTTATACAAAATACGCAAAAAAACATTTTTAATTCTGATACAATTTTTTTGACATAATTGTTAACAAATTGACAAAATTAAATGTATTAGATTTATAGAAAGTATCGTTTTAAAATGTTGCTCATTTGACTAGTGTGTACGCAAGCAGCGAATTATCGATAGATAATCGATAGTCTACATTCACTATCGGGCGTCAACACTACTGTTGTTTAGCTGTTTGCTTTTGTTTTCACTTTATGATGTTGAAATTGAAAAATGTGGGAAAGAAGATGTTGGAAATTCTGCTTCTAATATAATGAATGTACTTCAACTTCGAAACGGTGGTATAATAACAGAATAACTTAGAGTATACATAAAGCAATCTATAGAGTGCGCGTTTAGCCGCGGGGCAATGTTCATTTTCTTAAGCAAAAGTTCTATAGACACTTTAGTCAAATCATCATCTTCCTGCCCAAATCCCAAATCAATTGTGGTCGGCACAGCATGATTTGTTAAATCACAAAATCATGTAGTAAAAGGATTTCGCTATGTTTTATGACCTGACGTCAACCCTCTTTGGTAATGCTATTTATAGGTGGTATCACCGCCACCATGCGTTTGACCATAGTCGACAGATATTCAGTCGAGGTCAAAAACTCTACCTCGCCTTACGAAACACCCTGAGTGGACTAGGTGTGGTAGTATTCCTAGCCGCTACCACACGGCTACTTAAGTCACTATACGTAAGTACAATACTGCTGACACTGTCGTTTTGCACCGATAGACAGAGAGTGTATTCATACTCGTGCCAACCGTTCATGCCTGGTTAGGCGCACTCTATAACTGGCTTATAATACTCTAAGCTACTTTATACTGCGAAAGCTTCCGTGGCTGCTCTATTTTGCTGTAACATAAGTCAGATGGAAGAAAAATGTTTCGAGTACAACACCTTTCTTATATTTTTTTCAATAATGCTTTTGGTCAAGTCAAGATAATAAAGAACAGAGAGAGTGACAAATTAAAAAAAAAAAACTCACCTTGAAACCTAAAATCGCGTCATCATCATCATCTGCCTGCCTCAAAAATTACAAAATTCCAAGTCTTTTGCTGCCATGATTTTGTGCTCTAACGAAACATGTTGCGCCAACCCCAACTGATTTGGAATAAGGGCGAAGATGATGATGAATACGACGTTCAAATCCAATTTGCGGTTTATAGCCAAACCCCGAAAGTGCAGGTAGGTACTAGCAAGGGGTGGTAAATGATCGATTACGTAGGGTCCCCAGGCTGCAATACGTTACAGGGGTGCCAAAGTAAGGCCCGCTTTGACAGATCTTGCACCGCCAAGGGAGAATATTGATTGGTAGGTAATTAGATATGGGACAAGATTAAAATAAGTACAGGGAGTAACGGAAAGGGTATAACAAGCCGAATGGAGGTCAAAGTACTCATGAAACTGAACAACTTTCCCCATGGAACATGTGTCGAAATATGAAAAAAAAATTTGGACCTCCCATAGTAAATCAATCAGCTGATCGGCGATTTTGTAGAGGTATAGGGAGTCCAATTTTTTTTTCATATTTCGACACATGTTCCATGGGGAAAACTGTTCAGTTTCATGGGTACTTTGACCTCCTTACGGCTTGTTATACCCTTTCTGTTACTCCCGGTATGTCTAAAATTGAATCACATTCAAAACAATAGTTTGTGTTTTTATTTCATCAAAATAGGTCTGATATTTCCATAGATAAAGCTTTTTAATCTCAACTACGCTGTTTCAAACTTTTTTGCCTCTTGACTTTCGCGCCTCTTGACGTCAAAGACAAATGTTTTTTTTTACCTCAAATTAAAATGTTGTCCCCGTACGAAGACTAATTAATTACTTCAAATTACTTCATTAATATCGTATGGTATGGGGCATCTAGTCGGCGAACGACCCGGTCAGAGCTTATGACTTGTAAGTAGTTTTCTAGGCTTTCATGGTGTAAGCATCCGATTGCAGCTCTTTTAATACAGGGTGTAATGGAAGGTGTAACAAAAACTTTGCTTAGACCATGAAACTGAACAACTTTTCCCATCTCTAAAGCCTGGTCTGATTTTGATACGATTTTTAGTCATAGATAAAGATTTGACTGGGGAATGTTCTAAGATAAAAGAGATAAAAAAGATAAAATATTTTTATTTGCGTAAAACACGGTATAAAGGTTGGTGGGGTTACAAAAATTCGTACATTCATGTTCTGCTAAACTAATCTAGCATGCAAACAATTACTACCTATATAATGTCAAATTAATTCTTTTATGTCATAAAAATTATTATCAATTAACCAATTAAACAATTTTTTCTTAAATATTCTTAAATTTAAATTCTTTATGTCATCTGGTATTTTATTATAAATTCTTACACCCATACATAAGCAGCTCTTGTCATAAACCATAGTCCTAGGAGTTTCATGAAACACAAGTCTATGCATATTTCTTTTAACACGAGGGTTTACTTCATGCGCTTTTTTAAACAGGTTAAATTTTTTGACAAATACACACATTTCAAAAATGTATAAACATGGAAATGGCAAGATGCCTAGCTTTTTAAAATATGGTTTACAAGATTCAAGTGGGTGCACTCCGCATATGGCTCGAATGCACTTCTTTTGTGCAATAAAAACTTTATTAACGTCTGTACTGTGACCCCAAATTATGAGACCATACCTTAAAACTGATTCAACATATGCATAATACAATGTCAAAGCTGTCTTCGTGTCTGTTATCTTTCTCATTCTATTAAGTGCATATACAAATTTATTGATGCAGTTACAAACATTATCTATTTGCATTTTCCAATTTATATTATGATCTAGTATCAGTCCCAGGAATTTTGTGTGTATATGTCTATCTATAATAATTTTATTTTGGTAAACAATGTCAAGATCCATATTACATTTTGTATTTATTAAATTATTAAATTGTAAATAAGTAGTTTTGTCAAAATTTATCTTCAATTTATTAGTACTTAACCATTCTACAATGTCAAACAACGTGCTATTAATCTCCTTTTCATGCTTTTTAATTACTTCAGGTGTGAGTTTTCTTTTTTCCGTTGTAACCACAACGGAGATATCATCAGCGAATAACACACAATGATAATTCGTGATCTCTGTAATATTATTAATGTAGAGCAAGAACAGAAAAGGACCCAGTATGCTGCCTTAGGGTACACCTTGCGTAACATTTTTATACTCTGAACAGTAATCTGTCATTTCATTATTTTCATCTATTTTATTAACAACAACACACTGTTGTCTACCAGTGAGATACGAAAATATCCAATTTAATGCTTTACCTCTGATCCCAACAGCATCAAGTTTCTGTGATAGCAAATTATATGAAACGAAATCAAACGCTTTACTGAGGTCAAGGAATAGTGCCGTTGTAAGATTTTTCTTATTTACGTTTGTTAATATGTCTTTTAAGAGAGAGAAGACCGCGAGGGTTGTCGATTTATCCTTTTGGTACGCATACTGTTCTTTATTTATTATATTGAATTTTTCACAAAAATTAGTAAGCCTTTTCAACATACACTTTTCAAATATTTTTGAAAATATTGAAATTAAGGCGATAGGGCGATAGTTTTAATATCATTTCTGTTTCCTTTCTTAAACAGTGGTTTTATGATGGATAACTTTAGAGCATCTGGAAATGTTTCTGTATTAAAAGAGAGATTAACGAGATATGTCAGAATGCTAAGAATGTCATCTGCGCAAGACTTTAATATTTTAGTGCTAAATTGATCATAGCCCTCAGAGCTTGTGTTATTTAATGACAATATTTCATTTTTTACTTCCATTTCAGTCATAGGGATTAAAAATATAGTATTAGGTACCATTTGTTGTGTGATATAGTTGTTTCGTTGACACAATATTGGGCTATTTTTTGCAAAATTATTACCAATGAAATGGTCATTAAAGATAGTGGCAATTTCAATAGGATTAGTTATATGTTGATTATTCATTTCTATTTGCTCTATGCTTTGTCCTATTTTCACGTCCGCGGTTTCTTCATTTATAATTTTCCATGTCGCTTTACATTTATTTTTACTGTTGTTAATAAAATTCATGTTTGTTAATTTTTTTGATCCGTAAATACATTTATTTAATATTTTCGAGTAAGTATTGTATTTGTTTTTATTTAAGGTTGTTTTATTTTCGTAATATTTATGGCGCAAATGCCGTTTTGTTTTACAGCTGGTTCTCAAACCACGACTTATCCATTTCTTACGCGATTGTTTGAGATTTATTTTAATGCGTATTTTTGGAAAGCATAGTCTGTAGAAAAGAATAATCAATGAATGAAACTGATTAAACGCATTGTTTAGGTCATGTTGATTATAGACTTCTGACCAAGACATACTTTTCAAACACTGACGGAACTTTCGAATGTTATCCTGGCTAAAATCTCTTCTGTAAATAAAATGTGATGGAGCTTTTACTATTCTTTTCATTGGAAATGTTAATAATTGAGCTGTATTGTGGTCAGATAAGTGTAAGTGCAGAACAGTACCTTTAGCATTTTTTAAATTACTCAAAATATGATCGAGACATGAGTTTTGTCGTGTAGGGACATCTATATGTATTTGTAGGTTATAATTTTTTGTTAAATCACGTAGGTAGTTGGCAATTGGTCCCGGCTTTAGAGTATTAATGTTTATATCACCTGCAATTACCATCTTCATTTTAGTTTTATATTTATTGGTTATTTCATACAACAGTGAATCTAACTTCTTTAAGAAAGTTTTAGGATCTGATGACGGTGTCCTGTATACGCAAATGATAATAATTTTATTCGGAACAATCTCAATCCCGCAGCATTCAAAAACGTCTGAAACAGCGCGTTTATTTACATATTGAAGCTCTTTATAAATTAAATTTTGTTTAATTAAAATACACGTCCCGCCTCTTTTTTTGTTTCTGCAGTAGCTGGTAGCTAAAGTATAGTTATGTATTTTTAAATAATTTTCGTGTCCATTTTTCAAATAAGTTTCGGATAAACACAAGATGTCTGGTTCATTATTTTGGGATTTAAGTTCATGTAGAGTTATTTCTAAAATTTCTTGTTTTGATAAGATGCTGTTTATATTTTGATGAAATATTTTAAAATCTGTGTTTGAAATACTAGGTTTATTCACGAAAAAACAGGTCCTTCTCTGTATCTTCCCCAGTTTTGACGTCGTTCAGCCTATAATGTTCCACAATGTCAATTAATAATTTATTTAAATCTGTGATAATGGTCCTAAAACCAAAATTATTCAAAGTACCTTTTCGTCTAGAAAACATTAGAGTGGAATATTCTAGGTTTCGATTGCTATCTAATATATATGCATATTTATGAACAGCATTGTCAGTACATAATAAGTTGTTAAAAACTTCCACACGGCTGTTGAACAGATTCGCATATTTGGAGTATCTGTACGTTGGAGAGCAAAGAATAACATTAGTATGTTGGACTTGTTTAAGCGAACTTCTAATATAATTAACTATTTCAGAGTAATCTAAAGTTGAATCAAAATCAGTTTCACCTATGAATATGACGCAGTAGTCGTCCAATGTGTAATTACATAATTTAGTCTCTATTCCATCAAACAAGTTCTTCACACCAGCTCCAGGATAACTGAAATGACATATATTTGTGTAATCGAGATGAGACTCTGCAATTTGAAGCACTTTATTTGTAGAGTTGCTACTAATTAAGCATATTTTAGGCGTGTAGGATGGCTGTGTTGCATGTCTTCTGGCTGGATTGGTATCACGTGTAGAGCAGCTTGTAGCTTGAGAGTTTGTGTTAGTCAGAATCGGCCCGTTATTTTTAGAGTTTTCCGCTAGGTGGTCGCTAGAGCAGGGTATCGGCATTGTTTGGTTCAATTTCTTCCGGTTTCGTTTACTAATTGTTGGACTATTGGTTTTTGTGCCACACAACTTTGTCATGATTCCCATTTTTTTCTCATATTTCTCCAAAGTAGCCTTAAGTTTATAGTTTTCTGATAGCATCGTCTCTATCTCTGACTCTGCACATGCAAGTTGTATTTCCAAGTTATGCACTCTTTCATGGAGATTTTCCAATTCATTTGTTTTAATGATTTTATTCAGTCCGGGGCAGCTAGCGCTATGAGAAAATCTATTTTTATTTCCTGCTATGTTTTCTGATGGACTGCACAGTGAGGACGACAATGAATCATCGTCTGAGTCGACTGCATCAGCCAGCGACTCATATGAGTTGCTCGTGGGAATATTGACCAAAATATTTATTTCATTCTCGTCAGTTTGTAGAGCGTCGGAATCTTGCGGTGTGTCGGAATCCCGCGGTGTGTCTGATAATGGCGATACATTGGCCAGTTCTATCACGTGTGTGATGCTATTCGACTCCATAAATGGAGCTGGCGTACTAGAAGACGGCCCAACATTTGAACTGGCATCAGTACCTCCGCCGGTTTGATTTGTTGGCTTCACCGATAGCGTAGGACGAGTGTTTTGTTTCGGATTTTTACCACCTTTTTTAGTGTATTTTGCAGTCGGTGTGCTTTTTTTCACACATTGATTGCACCTCCATACATTTCTTTTGTTAAAGTCCATTAATGTATATCTGGTCCTTGGGACATTAGAGCAGTACTTATTTGATTCTTTAGTTTCGACACAAAATATTTGTTTGCACGAGATGCACTGCAAATAATCATTCCTCCTGCACTTAATGTTGCATGAGCTACAAATTTGGAACCGTGTCGCCATCTTATGCAATTTATCAGAACTAACTCAGTTAAAATAGTCCTCCTAAAGATGGGTTTATTGCCACAAGGGTTTATATTGGTTTATGAGTGAGCCACCCAATGTTCCCGCTCGATCCGATTTTCGACGACTTTTTGCATTAATGCTGAGATTCGAGCCTGGTTCCCTTCTTTCCATATACTGCAAAAAGACGCGGTGAGCACGTTAGACCGCTAGGCCACAGTGCCGATAGCTATCTTGACGAAATAAGGGATCATCAAAAGAATATTTCTCTGTTTTTAATGACGTATAAACCTGTCATTAGACAAGTCATCTGGTGGTCAGCTGGCTATGTTGTAGTTCTAAGGAGTCCAAAGGTCACTTTATGTTTGAATCGATAAACGGTTGTTCTCGAATGGTTTTTTAGATTTATTTTAATAAAACCACGTCGTCTATAAACCAAAGTTTCTGTTTCACGTTTGAATCACTTACTGTTACTCGATTATCATGTCACTATGCACTGTATCTACTTATTATCGGCGAAAAAACTGGTTTTATTTCACTAATCATTTTTTAGATTTTATTCATGTTATTTTAAACTTCTAAAGTCACAAACGATTCTGCACATGATTTGAGTATCAACCAACCAATTTCAATAGTAGTTTCTATTATACTGAACAAAATTACATTTTTAAACTTATTTACAAATAGGACAGACTGTAGCTAATGTTTCAGCTGGGGCGATGCATTAAATTGCCGTAGGTTATTTTAAAATTAAAATTTTCTTTTCGCTTGTTAATGAAGAGAATATTAAGATTTGGAAAACAAATTAAGACATGAAAATATTTCCAGAAAATGTAAACCGGAAGAACCGTAATTTCGCGTTTTGCGCAAAAAAAGGCATTGTATCACACAAGCGAGTTCAACTGTGCGCTTCATGAGAGCTCACACAAAGCTGCGCTGAGATCGCATGCACTTGATCGCTGCAAGCGTGTAGTGCAGGAGCTGCCTGCTAATAATTTCCTCTCATATTTACTTAAAATCTTACTCACGAAATCTGTCAACGAAGCTGTTGTCACGAATATGTTATTTCAAAAATACAGCTTTAAGTAAACGCAGGTTGATACTTCATTGCATGTTTGATTCCGAAGCTGATCTTAGCGCAGTGGAAGCAAATTAAAGTTATCTTAAAATCTAAAACTAAATGGTCGATCAGCCTCGGAACAACATTTGACTACGATTCGTAGTGCTCTTTACTATAGCTAAATAAAATAAATTCTGTTCCGGAAAATTTCCTGTTGAGAAATTTTTGTTTCCGATGTCTGCGACGGCCCTTAATCTCCTTCAAGATGACTAATATTTTACCGCACTACTGCAGCTGATATCTAAAGTAAATGTACCAAGTTCCGGTTGTACTAAAGGTCATCAAGGTGGTGACCTCCACGTAATGTTGCTAATCACTACAAATAAAGTACTTATACAAAACTAACAGCGAATTGCTCACCGTGTGGCAAGTATGTCGCCGCCGTTCCCTTGTGAGTCCAAGTGTGACAGGAAAAAGGTTTCTGGACTTAGGAACACAGAGGATGGGAAACTTAAACACTAAGACTCACGCCATCCGGATACCAGCTCGAGCTTGCAATCCGTCACTCCAACAATTTTCACAAACACTGTAGTTCACTATTGTTCATAGTTCGGCCACGTTGGCCCCCAATCAAGAAACCTGCCCAGTTCGCATTCAAGCGCAAAAAACACTATTCACTATTGTTCGCGACAGCAAAAACGTTCGCTGTTCAAGACGCGAATACCAAAGGATTTCTCCCAACACAAGAAATCCAGCGTAAAATCCGAAATTGTATTAAAATGGGCCTAACACCGGTCGACGCGCACACGGGGCGAACGAGAGTGGAATGTCATGTGAATATGGCGGCGGCCGCGTGGTTCACGGGAACCGAACGAACAAAAGCAAGATGGCGCCGGCCGAGCAGCTGGCGTTCAGGCCGCGCGGTCTGTCAGACGAAATGGCGCGAAACTCAAATCGTATTCGCGCGCGTATACGATGCGAAACTAAACATTGCAGTTATTAGTAATTTGCATGACAAAATGCAGTTTTTACTAAAATACACTGCATTCTTTGAGCTAAATTGAATGTGCGTGTCTTACGATTCAGAAGAAAAGCACTTTATATCTGAAGTATTTACGGAAGAAGATGACTCTTAAACTGAATAACAAAGTGTCATAATATTCATATCTAGGGAAGTTCTTAACAAACAGTGACTCCTTTACTTACAAAATCTAGAAGGCAAATCGCTTATTTACCTAAAAAACTATCACGATAAGATCCGATAAAGTAACTATTAAGTCAAAAAGTAGAGTGCTTAAAAAGTCTTGTCTTGAAGATAGTTTTTTGCATGCGGCTCTCGGCCTACCACCGGCATGCAGTGTGTGACGGCTCCCGGTCTAAACTCTGCTGTAATTAAGTAACCCGGGTACAGCATTCACTGGCATTATGTTCAGTACATTTTGAGGTTGCTTTTGATACTGTACCCGTTCCATACTTCCGACTTCGATCAAAGAAAATGGCGCAGAGAGAACGCGAATAGCAAATAGTGAAGCAACAAAAAGCTCGACTCATGGGGCGCCCCAGATATTACTGGAGAGACGTGGTAGAGACTGAACTGAGTCTCGAACCGAGTCGCGATCTTTGAGTCAGCAATTGGCTGGAGATCGCGCAGGTCAGGGATCAGTGGAGAGAGCTCGTGTCGGAAGTCAAGATCTTCTTTGAGTCGCAGAGTCGGCGGAGTGACCTCCCATACAAAGTCAGTCAGCTGATCGTGAATTTTGTACGGGAGGTCCGAATTTTTTTTTCGTTTCCCACCATTGGCTCCATAGTAAAAGTTGTTCAGTTTGATGGTCTGATCACGCCTGCAAAGTTTTCGGTACACCGTCCCTAACACCCTGTATACTTACGGCTACCTTCTCTGTCTGATTTTTCAGTGATCTACGTCTTCCAGCTTTTCACTTCAGACAACTTTCCAGCAGTTCAAGTTTTTTAGTCTTAAAAGGGGAAGCGGATGAAATGAGGCAATTT